>OY998130.1:23207917-23575022 GCA_963921915.1 Hyposoter dolosus | reverse complement strand
GTAGAAAAGTATTAAAATCGGAAAAGAATGGAAATTGTATTTTTATTTATGAGAAAAAAAGCTTATCCAATTCCGAACACAAACATCTGGTTGAAAATTAATTTAAAGTTTCTAATCGTAGAGAAAAAAAAATTCAAAGTTGACGAAAAGGCCAATAAATTCGAAACTGTGGATTCGATCCGTACCGTCTGAACATGCATCGTCATTATCTCCGTGTGAGCTGATGAACGCAGCCATACGGGTGTGAAGTCGTGTGTAATTGTGATGGACGCGACAGGCATTTATTTGAGACGAGATTGACAAACAGATGAAAACTTTATGTCAAAGCGAGCTACGGCGAGATTTTCATTCCACTAACCAAATTAAAGTTCAAACTAGTTCCTCCGCTGAATTTTTGTTATTTTTCGACACTAAATTTTCACAAAACATTCTCGTCTCCTGTCGGAACTTTTATCTCCGATGGTGCACAAAAGATATTATACTGATTTTTTTAAAAATCCTCGACAACTGGGGAAGCTTCTCGTGCGCGTTAATCTGGAAAAATATTCGTCTTTATTGAAAGAGAAAGAAGTTTTGCCTCGTCCGATTGTTCGAGAGATCTGTGGTTTCGTGTATCAGGAACCTTGTCAGAAGCACCGCGCCGAGTACGTGCGAAGTTTCGTCAGGAATAACCGCTTACCGATGATCGAATTTCTTCGAAAAAATGATGTAAACGAGTAAGTGCTATTATTGTTATTCGTAATAATTGATAGCTATTTCTTTAGAGATTATGTTCGAAAATTAAAATTTGTTTTTATCATACAAAATTAAAGAAAGAAACAATTTCTTTTTACAGCGAGGAGGCGGTTCCACGTTCTTATCAATGAATGGGAAGCTGCGGGCCGATCGAAGTCGGGAAAAGATCCACAGTAAGTTTTGTTTCCTGCATATTTTTTTTCCTTTTGGAAATTCATGGAAATTCGCCAATTTAGTATGTGCTCCAGTAGTAACGTTTGTTAAGGTCTTTTTAATGGTGGTGAACCTATAATTTTTACATTTTCTTATATCACAGGCCCCTCAAGTTTTCGAGAGAAATTCGAGGAAATGGAGATGAAGAAAATAATGCAGGCTCGGAAGAAAGGGAAGAAGAAGATGCGGTAATAGCGGGAGAACGGGTTGAGGACCGGGAACACGAGGCCCTTCCTGATGAGGGAAATAATTTAACACCTGCAATCGAGGATCAAGGAGACGAGGAGGAGTCGGAATGAAATCACATAGCTAAATGTAGATTTCATCCCGTGTCCCTCTGTCCAAACTCATGGACAGAGGGACACGGCCCTTGCTCCACCATTGAAAACTTTCAGGCCTATTTCCTCACCCAACCGTAGCAACTTTCATCCCCCTGCGTTTACTATCTTGCCTTGCATTGCATTTTTATCGAGCTCTCCTCCTTCGTTTTTTGCCTGTTCTTCCCCAAATCTTGCGTTGAAATCCCCTGCATATCCTCATCCTTCTAAATCCATCATCCCTTTTTCCTTATAGGTCTAAACCGCGAAACAACGCGTCAAATTGTACGCAAGGTGAACTTTCCGTACAAAATCCGAAAAGTACAGCAATTGCACAATCTTGATGAGGATAGAAGGCCCGATTACTGCTATTGGGCCCAGGATAAGATCATGGAGAATCCGAATTTCATGAAAAAAGTTCTATTTACCGACGAGGCGGGATTTATAAATACCGGAATAATTAACCGGCAAAATGTGAGGAAATGGACTCCGGAGAACACCCATTGGCACAGAGAGGTGCCATATCAAAACCCATGGCGTTTGAACGTTTGGGCAGGTATTTTGGGGGATCAATTAGTGGGCCCTTATTTTTTCGAAGGCCACCTTACCTCCGAAAGGTATGCTCATTTGCTCGAGAATTGTTTACCCGGATTTCTGGAAAATATTCCGTTGGCAACCCGCCGAGAAATGTGGTTCCAACATGATGGCGCCCCTTCGCACACGGCAAATGCGATTACCGATATGTTGGATCGGAATTATCACGAAAGATGGATTGGGCTTCGGGATCCAGTTGAGTGGCCTCCAAGATCCCCCGATCTCACGCCACTCGATTATTTCTTGTGGGGAACGTTGAAGAATAAATGCTATCACCCGCAACCAACAACGTTAGAAAATATGTGTGACAGGATCACAGAAGCATTTGATACGATAACGCCAC
The DNA here is from genome assembly GCA_963921915.1 of Hyposoter dolosus. Lineage (NCBI taxonomy): Eukaryota > Metazoa > Arthropoda > Insecta > Hymenoptera > Ichneumonidae > Hyposoter > Hyposoter dolosus. Next base: position 23,572,820 of record OY998130.1, on the reverse strand, counting down.
AAATGCTTCGCCGAGTGCGGGTAGCAAGCATGGAAAAACGTTTAGAGCTCTGCATAATCAATGACGGCCAACACTTCGAGCATATGCTTAAAGAGTGGCAACGAAATAATGAGTAATGTGTCCTCAGTCCTCGGAAGCACGTGCTCAGTTCTCATTCCGCACCAATTGTTTTAGCACATTTCTTTTTCTCGTATCAAAAGACTTGGTAGAATCTAAGGACAATACGAAGTTTTGTGAACAAAAAGTTGAATAAAAACACGGAAATTACGAGATTATGTTTTATGTTATTTTAATAAAGAAAAAATGATTGATTCAATTTTTGCGGGGCTTCTTTGTCTCAAGATGCTTTTTGGTAATTCTACAATTTTTCATTTTTGTATTAGGATGTTGAAAAGATTGGTCAGATTCGGCGAGGATCCTGAGAAAGCATTTTTCATCGCGACTTGAATTTCATTCGATTCGGTAAACGTCTTTACAGCTTCTTCCGACAATATCGAAGGCACAGAGCATGACTTTCGAGCTGCTGACCTAAACTTTCGAAGTAACATAACGTTGAGCTTGGAAAGACGGGGATATTTTCAAAAAGCTGTCGAGAGAAATCAAATTCAAATCTGATTAAGTTGCTTTCTTGTGCTTGCGAATCATAAAACTGAGTGCATCCTTACAATTCATGAATAATTGCCAAAAAGTCGTTCTCGTCTTCGCCGTTGAGGTTTCTTGGGCAGGAATATAAAGAGCTCCGAGTCAAGAAATTCGGCACTTTAGTGAAAATTCGAGAACAAAGGGCGACGAGACAATCGAGAGGAAAGAAGAGGAAGAAAGTTGGAAGATCGAGAAGCAGCGAGGATGGGAGCTGGAATTGATAGAAGAAGCAGAGGAGAAAAGGAGGAAAAGAGAGGAAGAGACGAGAAAAAAGGGCGACGAAAGAAGTGAGAGGAAAGAAGAGGACGAAAGTTGGAAGATCGAAAAGCACAGAGGATGGAAGCTGGTGTTGAGGAAGGAAGCAGACGAGAAAAGGGGGAAAAGAGTGATGAGGAGGCAAGAAAAAAGGGGACGAGAGAATCGAGAGGAACGAAGAGAAAGAACATTTGAAAATCGAGAAGTACTGAAGATAGAAGCTGGTCTCGGAAAAGGAAGCAGAAGAGAAAAGGAGAAAGAGAGATGAGGAGGTAAGAAAAAACAGCGACGAGAGAATCAAGAGGAAAGAAGAGGAAGAAAGTTGGAAAAACGATCGAGAAGCACAGAGGATGAAGGTCGTGTCGAAGGAAGAAGCAGAGGAGAAAAAGAGGAACAGGGATGAGGAGGCGAGAAAAAAGGGTGACTAGAAAATTGAGAGGAAAGAAGAGGAAGAAAGTTGGAAGATCGAGAAGCACAGAGGATGGAAGCTGGTGTCGAGGATGAAAGTAGAGGAGAAAAAGAGGAAAAAAATGATAAGGAGGCAAGAAAAAAGGCCGACGAAAGAATCGTGAGGAACGAAGAGGAAGAACGTTGGAAAATCGAGACGTACAGAGGATGGAAGCTGGTGTCGGAGAAGGAAGCAGGGGAAAAAAAGAGGAACAGAGATAAGGAGGCGAGAAAGAAAGGCGACGAGAGAAACGAGAGGAAAGAAGAGGAAGAAAGTTGGAAGATCGAGAAGCAGCGAGGATGGAAGCTGGAATTGATGAAAGAAGCAGAGGAGAAAAGGAGGAAGAGAGAGAGGAAGAGACGAGAAAAAAGGGCGACGAAAGAATTGAGAGGTAAAAAGAGGACGAAAGTTGGAAGATCGAGAAGCACAGAGGATGGAAGCTGGTGTCGAGGAAGGAAGCAGACGAGAAAAGGGGGAAAAGAGTGATGAGGAGGCAAGAAAAAAGGGCGACGAGAGAATCGAGAGGAACGACGAGAAAGAACGTTTGAAAATCGAGAAGTACAGAGGATAGAAGCTGGTGTCGAAAAAGGAAGCAGAAGAGAAAAGGAGAAAGGGAGATGAGAAGGCGAGAAAAAAGGGCGACAAGAGAATCGAGAGGAAAGAGGAGGAACAAAGTTGGAAAAACGATCGAGAAGCATAGAGGATGAAGGTCGTGTCGAAGAAGGAAGCAGAGGAAAAAAGGAGGAACAGGGATGAGGAGGCGAGAAAAAAAGGGCGACTAGAAAATTGAGAGGGAAGAAGAGGAAGAAAGTTGGAAGATCGAGAAGCACAGAGGATGGAAGCTGGTGTCGAGGATGGAAGCAGAGGAGAAAAAGAGAAAAAAAATGATAAGGAGGCAAGAAAAAAGGCCGACGAAAGAATCGTGAGGCACGAAGAGAAAGAACGTTGGAAAATCGAGACGTACAGAGGATGGAAGCTGGTGTCGGAGAAGGAAGCAGGGGAAAAAAGAGGAACAACATAAGGAGGCGAGAAAGAAGGGCGACGAGAGAAACGAGAGGAAAGAAGAGGAAGAAAGTTGGAAGAACGAGAAGCAGCGAGGATGGAAGCTGGAATTGATGAAAGAAGCAGAGGAGAAAAGGAGGAAGAGAGAGGAAGAGACGAGAAAAATGGGCGACGAAAGAATTGAGAGGAAAAAAGAGGACGAAAGTTGGAAGATCGAGAAGCACAGAGGATGGAAGCTGGTGTCGAGGAAGGAAGCAGACGAGAAAAGGGGGAAAAGAGTGATGAGGAGGCAAGAAAAAAAGGCGATGAGAGAATCGAGAGGAACGACGAGAAAGAACGTTTGAAAATCGAGAAGTACAGAGGATAGAAGCTGGTGTCGAAAAAGGAAGCAGAAGAGAAAAGGAGAAAGAGAGATGAGAAGGCGAGAAAAAAGGGCGACAAGAGAATCGAGAGGAAAGAGGAGGAACAAAGTTGGAAAAACGATCGAGAAGCATAGAGGATGAAGGTCGTGTCGAAGAAGGAAGCAGAGGAAAAAAGGAGGAACAGGGATGAGGAGGCGAGAAAAAAAGGGCGACTAGAAAATTGAGAGGGAAGAAGAGGAAGAAAGTTGGAAGATCGAGAAGCACAGAGGATGGAAGCTGGTGTCGAGGATGGAAGCAGAGGAGAAAAAAAGGAAAAAAATGATGAGGAGGCAAGAAAAAAGGCCGACGAAAGAATCGAGAGGAACAAAGAGAAAGAACGTTGGAAAATCGAGAAGTACAGAGGATAGAAGCTGGTGTCGGAGAAGGAAGCAGGGGCAAAAAAGAGGAACAGAGATAAGGAGGCGAGAAAAAAGGGCGACGAGAGAAACGAGAGGAAAGAAGAGGAAGAAAGTTGGAAAATCGAGAAGCGCAGAGGATGGAAGCAGAAAAGAAAAAAAGGAAGATAGAGATGAGGAGGCAAGAAAACAGGGCAACGAGAGAATCGAGAGGAAAGAAGAGGAAGAAAGCTGAAAGATCGAGAAGCAGCGAGGATGAAAGCTGGAGTTGATGAAAGAAGCAGAGGAGTAAAGGAGAAAGAGAGATGAGGAGGCGGCAAAAAACGGCAAAGAGAAAATCGAGAGGAAAGAAGAGGAAGAAAGTTGGAATATCGAGAAGCACAGATAGAAGCAGGTGTCAAAGAAGGAAGCAGGGAAGAAAAGAAAGCAGAGAAGAAAAGGAAGCAGGAAGTAGAAAAGAAGAGAAAAAGAGGAGCAATGGAGATCGGAACGCGCAGACAGGGAGAAAAGAAGAAAGAATGATTCCTTCAGCAAACAGGGGGAAACGAAAGCGATACGGGTGAAGGAGGTGGAAGAAATGTGTAAGGCGGTGCTGAGGAAAAGTGAAAAAGTCGGAAAGACGATAAAAGGAATGCAGATAAAAAAGGAGGCGATGGTGATAGCGGAAATTGACAAGGAGGAAGACAAGAAAAAAATAATGAGGACGAGAAACGAGTTTGCGGAAAGGTCTGTCAGGGTGAAAGAAGACCAGACCATGCCTCGACCTCGACGAAAAAGTCAATGCTTACGATGAGGGCCAGGGCAGAAAAACAAAAGCAAAAGGGGAGAAAGGTGAAAATTGACGACGATGTAAGAAAGTGGAGTTGGAGTGACGAAAAGTGGCTCGAAGGGAAAAAAGAAAGGAAAGGGAGGGAGGAAGGGAAGGCAGAGAAGGGTAAGAAACAACGAGGAGAAGGAAAGGGCGGCGAGGGAGACGAAAAAGGGAGGAGCAGGGGAGGGCTCGGACAGGAAAAGAAAGGAAGTAGGGAAAAGAAAATGTATGTGTGAGAAGAAAAAAGAAAAATGTACGAAGAATGAGTATAAAAAAAAGTGAAAGTGTAAAAAATTTTTGGACGTCTGGACTGCGCACAGCGCACACCTCTCGGTTAATTGATCTCGGGTAGACTAAGTACATCTTTTTTCAATGTGGGTTAGGCACCGAAGTATTTCGACCGGCAGATTTCTATCCAAAAACTAAATTTCAGCGTGATTCGCAGGAAATTCGAAGATCTCTCGGACATCGTCATAACAGTTGTCTAGCCCGCGCCTAAGTTGCATCCAGCGGTTGATGAATTGCAGAATAGGAGATGCGATTAGGTTCGAACGTGGGTTAGCGAAGCAACGCACTCCGAGTGCGACGATACTCTCCCTGCTTGCGAAACGGAAAATCATTCTAGACTATTCGATCTTTCCAAGCTGCACTTTGTCTACCGGTGTCTGGACTGCGCACAGCGCACACCTCTCGGTTAATTGATCTCAGGTAGACCAAGTGCATCTCTTTTGAATGTGGGTTAGACACCGAAGTATTTCGACCGGCAGAGTTCTATCCAACTACCAAATTTCCGCGTGATTCGCAGGAAATTCCAAGATCTATCGAACATCGTGATAACAGTTGTCTAGCCCGCGCCTAGGTTGCATCCAGTGGTTGATGGATTGCAGAATAGGAGATGCGATTAGGTTCGAACGTGGGTTAGAGAAGCAACGCACTCCGAGTGCGACGATGCTCTCCCTGCTTGCGAAACGCAAAATCATTCTAGACTATTCGATCTTTTCAAGCTGCACTTTGTCTACCGGTGTCTGGACTGCGCACAGCGCACACCTCTCGGTTAATTGATCTCAGGTAGACCAAGTGCATCTCTTTTGAATGTGGGTTAGACACCGAAGTATTTCGACCGGCAGAGTTCTATCCAACTACCAAATTTCCGCGTGATTCGCAGGAAATTCCAAGATCTATCGAACATCGTGATAACAGTTGTCTAGCCCGCGCCTAGGTTGCATCCAGTGGTTGATGGATTGCAGAATAGGAGATGCGATTAGGTTCGAACGTGGGTTAGAGAAGCAACGCACTCCGAGTGCGACGATGCTCTCCCTGCTTGCGAAACGCAAAATCATTCTAGACTATTCGATCTTTTCAAGCTGCACTTTGTCTACCGGTGTCTGGACTGCGCACAGCGCACACCTCTCGGTTAATTGATCTCAGGTAGACCAAGTGCATCTCTTTTGAATGTGGGTTAGACACCGAAGTATTTCGACCGGAAGATTTATAACCCATTACCAAATTTCCGAGTGATTCGCAGGAAATTCCAAGATTTATCGAACATCGTGATAACAGTTGTCTAGCCCGCGCCTAAGTTGCATGAAGCGGTTGATGGATTGCAGAATAGGAGATGCGATTAGGTTCGAACGTGGGTTAGAGAAGCAACGCACTCCGAGTGCGACGATGCTCTCCCTGCTTGCGAAACGCAAAATCATTCTAGACTATTCGATCTTTTCAAGCTGCACTTTGTCTACCGGTGTCTGGACTGCGCACAGCGCACGCCTCTCGGTTAATTGATCTCAGGTAGACCAAGTGCATCTCTTTTGAATGTGGGTTAGACACCGAAGTATTTCGACCGGCAGAGTTCTATCCAACTACCAAATTTCCGCGTGATTCGCAGGAAATTCCAAGATTTATCGAACATCGTGATAACAGTTGTCTAGCCCGCGCCTAAGTTGCATGAAGCGGTTGATGGATTGCAGAATAGGAGATGCGATTAGGTTCGAACGTGGGTTAGAGAAGCAACGCACTCCGAGTGCGACGATGCGCTCCCTGCTTGCGAAACGCAAAATCATTCTAGACTATTCGATCTTTTCAAGCTGCACTTTGTCTACCGGTGTCTGGACTGCGCACAGCGCACACCTCTCGGTTAATTGATCTCAGGTAGACCAAGTGCATCTCTTTTGAATTTGGGTTAGACACCGAAGTATTTCGACCGGCAGAGTTCTATCCAACTACCAAATTTCCGCGTGATTCGCAGGAAATTCCAAGATCTATCGAACATCGTGATAACAGTTGTCTAGCCCGCGCCTAGGTTGCATCCAGTGGTTGATGGATTGCAGAATAGGAGATGCGATTACGTTCGAACGTGGGTTAGAGAAGCAACGCACTCCGAGTGCGACGATGCTCTCCCTGCTTGCGAAACGCAAAATCATTCTAGACTATTCGATCTTTTCAAGCTGCACTTTGTCTACCGGTGTCTGGACTGCGCACAGCGCACACCTCTCGGTTAATTGATCTCAGGTAGACCAAGTGCATCTCTTTTGAATGTGGGTTAGACACCGAAGTATTTCGACCGGCAGAGTTCTATCCAACTACCAAATTTCCGCGTGATTCGCAGGAAATTCCGAGATCTATCGAACATCGTGATAACAGTTGTCTAGCCCGCGCCTAGGTTGCATCCAGTGGTTGATGGATTGCAGAATAGGAGATGCGATTAGGTTCGAACGTGGGTTAGAGAAGCAACGCACTCCGAGTGCGACGATGCTCTCCCTGCTTGCGAAACGCAAAATCATTCTAGACTATTCGATCTTTTCAAGCTGCACTTTGTCTACCGGTGTCTGGACTGCGCACAGCGCACACCTCTCGGTTCATTGATCTCAGGTAGACCAAGTGCATCTCTTTTGAATGTGGGTTAGACACCGAAGTATTTCGACCGGCAGAGTTCTATCCAACTACCAAATTTCCGCGTGATTCGCAGGAAATTCCAAGATTTATCGAACATCGTGATAACAGTTGTCTAGCCCGCTCCTAAGTTGCATCCAGCGGTTGATGGATTGCAGAATAGGAGATGCGATTAGGTTCGAACGTGGGTTAGAGAAGCAACGCACTCCGAGTGCGACGATGCTCTCCCTGTTTGCGAAACGCAAAATCATTCTAGACTATTCGATCTTTTCAAGCTGCACTTTGTCTACCGGTGTCTGGACTGCGCAAAGCGCACACCTCTCGGTTGATTGATCTCAGGTAGACCAAGTGCATCTCTTTTGAATGTGGGTTAGACACCGAAGTATTTCGACCGGCAGAGTTCTATCAAACTACCAGATTTCCGCGTGATTCGCAGGAAATTCCAAGATCTATCGAACATCGTGATAACAGTTGTCTAGCCCGCGCCTAAGTTGCATCCAGCGGTTGATGGATTGCAGAATAGGAGATGCGATTAGGTTCGAACGTGGGTTAGAGAACCAACGCACTCCGAGTGCGACGATGCGCTCCCTGCTTGCGAAACGCAAAATCATTCTAGACTATTCGATCTTTTCAAGCTGCACTTTGTCTACCGGTGTCTGGACTGCGCACAGCGCACACCTCTCGGTTAATTGATCTCAGGTAGACCAAGTGCATCTCTTTTGAATGTGGGTTAGACACCGAAGTATTTCGACCGGCAGAGTTCTATCCAACTACCAAATTTCCGCGTGATTCACAGGAAATTCCAAGATTTATCGAACATCGTGATAGCAGTTGTCTAGCCCGCTCCTAAGTTGCATCCAGCGGTTGATGGATTGCAGAATAGGAGATGCGATTAGGTTCGAACGTGGGTTAGAGAAGCAACGCACTCCGAGTGCGACGATGCTCTCCCTGCTTGCGAAACGCAAAATCATTCTAGACTATTCGATCTTTTCAAGCTGCACTTTGTCTACCGGTGTCTGGACTGCGCACAGCGCACACCTCTCGGTTAATTGATCTCAGGTAGACCAAGTGCATCTCTTTTGAATGTGGGTTAGACACCGAAGTATTTCGACCGGCAGAGTTCTATCCAACTACCAAATTTCCGCGTGATTCGCAGGAAATTCCAAGATCTATCGAACATCGTGATTACAGTTGTCTAGCCCGCGCCTAAGTTGCATCCAGCGGTTGATGGATTGCAGAATAGGAGATGCGATTAGGTTCGAACGTGGGTTAGAGAAGCAACGCACTCCGAGTGCGACGATGCTCTCCCTGCTTGCAAAACGCAAAATCATTCTAGACTATCCCATCTCTTCATGCTGCACTGTGTCTACCGGTGTCTTGACTGCCCACACCGCACACCTCCCGGTTAATTGATCTTAGAAGGATAAAGTGAATCGCTTTTTAGTGTGGCTCTGGAGTAAATTGCCGGTGAGGTCTGTGAGCCTATGAGGTTATTCTCAAGGAAATTGATGGATACACAGAAGTGGTACAGCAGGTACGACGGGGAATTGCTGGCCGTTGATGCTGCAATGTAAGGCTGCCAGCATGTCTTCGATGCACGACAATTTGTGATTCGGACGGATAACAAACTTCTTACTCACTTCATTAGAAGAAAAGATCGTCAACCCACTGAGAGGCAGTTGCGGAAAATGGAGTGCATCACGTAATGTAACGCCTAAATTGTGTATTTTTAGAGCGAGGAAAATGCAGTCGCAGACGCGTTATTTCGCATCCTGCCAATCAGTGAAATGGAAATGTAAAAAATCGTTCTCGCGCAAACAAGCGCCGAAACCCGCGCATTAATTGAAAATTTAACAACGTCGTCTCACCGGACCTTACACGTCGTGTATGGAGATTCACCAGACACGAACAAATCAAATTCAACGAAACTCCTGTTCCTAATCGTATGCAATTCAACAACAGCAGCAACAACAACAGCAATCAAATGCAATTCAACAAAACTTGCTCTTTTATTTGAGTGTTTCTCACACTCCCTCTACTTGAAACGTTTATTTTACGTTTTTTTTTTTATTTAACAGTTATCTGTTCAAGGATGTACTCTCATGAACTTAAAAAGAACTGGAAGTTTCAATTTTTTTTCGTGGAAGAATAGTACTATAGGAATTTGGCTATCAAATTTCAAATATTTCTACCACGTCGTTGAAGAAAAATTAATTTTCCAATTTGACTTTGTTTGTCATTTCATGTTAAAGATGTGTTTTTGCAAGCCCTGAATATCTCGATTATCAAATGGTGAATCCTTCTTCAATTTTTTTGCCATTATAATATGAGGCTCAAGGAGATTCACTCAAATTTTCAAAACGATATCTAAAAAAATTATAACTCATCATTTTTTCTTTCCTTATTGTGATTCTGGCCCAAGTACGTCCTTAAAATTATCTTTTAATGATAGGATTCGCGATTATCTCTGACGCGTACGTTATAGCATGCCACTCATGGAGCTCTTAACCTCCCTCCTTTGAAAGTGGGAAGATTTTGTGGGTTTTTCTTTCAACTGTCCCACACTCCGTAGGCTTTTGTTTCTTTTCCTCTAATTCCAAAAGTTGCAACTCGTTGAATGGAAACTTGAAACATAACCTCATTGGCTGCGTTCAGCTGTGACAGTCATCAGCTCAGACGGAGATAATGACGATGCATGTTCAGACGGTACGGATCGAATCCACAGTTTCGAATTTATTGGCCTTTTCTTCAACGTTGATTTTTTTTTAATCTACGATTAGAAACTTGAAATTAATTTTCAACCTGATGTTTGTGTTCGGAATTGGATAAACTTTTTTTCTCAAAAAATGAAAATACAATTTTCATTCTTTTTCGATTTTAATACTCTTCTACCGCCAAAAATATTCTTTCCAGCTTATTGCCGTATTTTTTTTCGAAAAGAGTGGAAAAAAACATTAAAAATCCACTCCTGAAACACCGCGATATCGCAACGCAAACTCGCCCCATAAATACCGTCCACATTATAATTGTCACGCTGTATATATATAGAAAAGATCATGTACATACTTTTTATGTTAATATCTTCGGAAAAATGCAAAAGCTTAAAATTTACAAGTCAGTACCATGTTTAATATGAAACAATTTTAAATGGATGTGTTGGTATTTACGAAATTCGACTTGATAATATATATTTAGCGTGTCGGTAAATCATTAAAAGTTTGTTTTGTCAGGATGGGGTTTCCAATTCCTCGAGTATATATTTTTTGCAGCATCCAACAATTTTTGTCAAATACGTTTATTCAAATTTAAATTTGAACTAGAGTTTTATTATTTCTAAAGAATGCTATTTCTAGTAGTTTTTGTCTATTTTTTACGTAGGTAAAGAGATCATTAACACACTTTTCATGTGAGTACGTTTATTTTTGAAGCACCATCTTTTTCAATAATATTGCGAAGTTTGAAAGTTACAAGTCAGTAGATTCATCATGTTAAATACAATATAATGTTAACTGGATTTTGTTCGTATTAACAAAATTCGACGGAATTATATTTTCCTCCATGGTAAATCATTCGGAGTTTCTTCTGTCCCGATGCGGTTTTCATTTCATCGAAGACATTTTTTTCAGTATCCAGAAATTTTGCCAACCTCTCAGGCAAAAATAGACAGAACATATCTTCCACATCCACAACGATTCTAGACCCAAACTTTGTTGAAACGTTCCGTATATCGGTGATCAGGTAGGTCTCATCCAGTTCCAGCTCGTTGAGTTTTTTCAATGGTAGATATTCAGTTAGACAGCCAATTTTATTTATTTTAGTGAAATCCATGGTCGGGTTTTTTATGAATGTTCAAATTTTTTCACTTTTTTCTTCAAGTTACACCGAAAGATTTTTTAATTTTCGCGTAAGATGATTGACATCAGACTTTATTTTTATCAAGCCTTTAACTTCTTGAATATTCTTCAATAAAAGCTCTACTCGTTGTTGAAGTTCACGATGTTTCAGAGCAGTGCAACTCATTAGACAACTGAATGACCAATACGTTTGTGCGCTAAAATTCCAGCCTTATATATCCTACTTCACCCCCTCTGCTAATTTTTAAAGGAAATTTCTAGAAGCGTTCCTCTTTGTTGAAAGACATTTTGTCAAGTCCCTTCCTGTAACCTTGACTCCCTACCTCGTAAAACGTCATCGAGAACGTTCCGAAAGAACCCCTCCCTCCGACCTTGGACACTCGACGTCACCATCATCGAGAACATTCCTGAAAAAAATACCCTCCCCTTACCCTCCGCCTCATAAAACGCATCGAGGTCAGTCATGAAAAAATACCCTCCTCTCACCCCTCTGCCTCGTAACGTCGCAATTCCTGAAAAAAATACCCTCCCCTCACCCTCCTCCTCATAACGCATCGAGGTCAGTCATGAAAAAAATACCCCTCCTCAACACGGTCACTGACATCATCAAGGTCAGTGACGAAAAAATACCCCCCTCTCACCCCCCTCGTCACACGTGTCATCACGATGACGTCATCATCGAACCTTCGAGAACGTTCTAGAAGGTTCTAGAAGGTTCTAGAAGGTTCTAGAAGGTTCTGGAAGGGGGTTCGTGTCTCGACTGTAGAGTCGGTAAGTGTCGGTAGTAGGAATCTGTATCCAGAATCCGCTATATCTACCTACTATATCTTGCACCGGGATTTGAACCCCGGATCTCTGCGTGTTATCCCCTCTTGAGCTTCAAGCATGAATCTTGCTTAAGACTGAGTGAGAGAGCGTCATTGCCGTTCGCTCGCAAGAGCAAGCGAGACAACGCCAGGGGGCGGGTTCAGCTGACTGCTCAGATGTGTGCGGCACATCGATAGATTGCCGCCCGCTCTACGGTCCAGAAACCGAACTACTTTTTCTGTGCCAAAAGTTAACATGGGCCCTGTGCTTCAGCGTGAATCTATGTTCTTTGGCAGTACGCGGTTCCTGACATAGTCCTTCCACCGTGAAGCGGGTGCGTTGATCCACGATAATGTTACTTGAGAGTCCGTCCACAAGTGAGTTTATGAAATTGGTAACTGGAGCGTCACTTGAGTTCGTCTGACGAGTTTTGAAAGTAGCAGCCAGGGAGACTAGAGGTAAAGGAGTGGACACAGCGTGCCTTGGAATGTACATGAAATCCCGGCCAGAAACGGCGGCGCTATGATCGCAAAGATCTTATGTATAGGTCATACAGCTTATAGTTATATATTGACTGTTCAGGCAATAGAGACAATAAAAACGATAATTTCTTTTTCAGATGACATAAGTTTTTATTTCAATTGTAATAATTTATTCAATTTTTGTTCATTACTCCGAAACTTTCACGAGAAAAAAGTTTTTCGTTCGTCGTTCGCTCATAATGCTCCGGAAATCCATACGAAAATTTAAATTCTGTATCAGCAATCGTTCATCCTTGAAAAAACACTACGCACTGTACTTTCTTCTTGACGTATTTTTGTTTCTTTCAAGTTAAATATAGTGAAAAGTTTTGTATCTCCTGTCAAACTTTCGTCGTTTTTGTTCTTTTTTTTCAATTTCCCATCCCATTGTTCATGTCATTTTCTTATTTCACTATTTTACTCAGTACATTCATTAAATTCACAATAATAGCGATCGAACTTGGTGATAAAATTGTTTTGGACTGGGAGATTTGAATAGTAGTGAAGATGACGATAATTTTTATAGCGCAAAACCGTTAAATTATATTAAAATGTCGTTTACATCAGGAATCATGAACATGATTGTTTGCGGAAACAGAGTCAGTGTCGAGAAAGTGTATATAATGTTTGTTTTTTCCAATCTTTCTCCTTTTTTTCTGTGGAAATCGAGAGTGTCTGCGATTATCGACGACGGCTCGGATTTGTCAAACACCATTGGATGACTGATCTGCAAAATTTCCAAAATTTCTTTCTCAAAGATGTACAAAAAGGAAAAATACAAACATGTCTGTTCGTATTTGTGAAATATTGATTAAAAAAAAATCATCAATGGTCGTTCTTTACTAAACTGTTGTCACAGTAAAAAAAAATCATTTTTCTCATATGATGAAAAAAAATGTGTTTCTTGGAAGAATGAACAACATTTATTTTCTCGAGAGAAGAAAATAGTTAGAATTTTTTTTTAAAATATAAAAAAAAACAAAACAAAATTACCCAAGGGCAAGCGAGTGATGTTCGAAGACACCAAGCGGATTAGCGATACTGTTGCGAAGATGCTGGCTGAGGGTAAAAGTTGCGAGAAGGTAGTTTTTATTTTTCTGTAAGGAGCGATTCCTTTGAAATGAGTGGAAAGACGTCGGTGTGTGATCGCCGATGATGACACGATGTCTTTGGGTTGTTGGCGGATTGATTGATCGATTGATTGGAGGCAGGATCTGAGAATTGCAAAAAAAAAGTTGAGAACAACATTTTAACGATTTTTCGACGGAATATATTCAGCTACGTTTATCAATTTTTCTGACGGAATTACTCAATTAGATGAAGTAAAAAAAATCGCTAACTTTCGAGAATTTGCAAAGAGGCATTTAAAGCTTCGCGTTCTTTCGAAGTCGTTTGGTTTTTACCCGACTCTCGTTCTAGTTAGCGTTGTATGACTTAACAAGGAACGGGGCCCTCATAACGATGTAGAAGTCGATGATTTTTTTGGTGCAATTGTTGTAATGATGAGCACAACCAACCATCGGAAGCGTTGGAATTTCCGATGCTCTTTGGAGTATGGTGTGGACCGTATCAATGTCGACGCCAAATTTTCCAACCACGTCCAAAACAGTTGACTCCAGGCACTCAGTCAATCGAAGCAAGCGTTCGCTGGGGCGGATTAACCCTCCAAACCTTTCTACAAGGTTTATGAAGGCATGTGTATGATCGTTGACTGTCATTTCATGAGACTTCAAAGAATTAATGCACTCATGGCATTTCAGCTTTTTCATCATTGTTCACACAACGTAGCCGGCGATGTAACATTGTACCTCGGCACTTGTACGTGTGACGTCGTATGGATGGTCATGCACGCTGTCCTTCCACGGGGTAACCTCAACAGACCATGGAACCACGTAATCATGATCTAGATTGAATGGTTCGCTAGAAGTTTCGTCGGCCGGTACTTGTTTTTCCAACATATCGTCGATTTTTTGCAACCATTCGGTACGAGATTTCGACGCAACAGCCAATGACTCCTCGGTCTGCATCAACGTTTTCAGCAGCTCTTGTCCTTCAACGTTGCTTCCTCTTGGAGGCTTTATTAAAGAATAGCAGCATAACAATCGAAACAATTGAGCAAAATATTGCGGGTCGGGATGGTCGTTGCTGCCACCCGCTCTTCGCATCATACCGAAAAATCTCTGAAAGACAAGCGGAATATCATCATGTCTTATACGAATGGCAAAAACTGAAATGAAGGCAATACCAGGTGCCTTTATCTATGACATTTCACTCTGGAACTGTACAACAGGGTTGAAAACCACCCCGATATTCCTAGGAAAAAAGTTGTTCCTGACATTTCGCAAAAAATTTCGCAAACACACCCAAACAAATAAACTACAAAGAATTGAAAAAATAAATGAAATGTGTAACCTACTTCCAAAGCGTCTTGATTCAATCGAGCTGTCATAAGGTATTCAAAGTTTGATCGTGATCGCAAGGCATCAAGGAGTTGGAGGGTACTTCCTAGGGTCACTCTCAGACCTTTCAGCGTACTTGACGATATTGGTAATTCTTTCAGCGTAGAAACTGACGACTCCCAATCCTTCAGGTACGCGAGGAAGCTTGAAATGGCCTAGTTAATATAGCAGGAATGGATGGAAATATGATTATTGGAAGGGTGCATTGACAAGTAGCATAATTAACGTTATTATTATTGCATGGGTTAAAAGAAAAGACCGTTTAGTATGAAAAAGGCACATTCATAATGTGATTAGATAAGCTCTTATATCAATTGGAATGGGAGATTATTACACAGAGATGCATGGAAAAACGCCGAGAATAAAAGTCGATATAGCAACCTCGGAGCACAGAAAAATCACACATGGATAAAAGACACAAAAAAATAAAAGTCAATGAAACTCTCCTTGCCAACAAACGAAAAAAAAAACATTTCGACACAGAGATCAACGAAAAAAACATCAGAGAGAAAAAGACTGAGAATGGCAGAGCAAAAGCAAAATGAATAGAAGTATCGATAGTTGAAAAAACGCAACGTAGGAATCAATGACGTTCTCCTGGGCTGCCTACAAAATTAGGACAAGGTAAGGTAACGTCCATCAGGATTCTGGTGGGACCAGGCATTCATGCGAGCAAAACGATAAATCCAAGCCTCGAATTCATGATCACGGATGATGCAGGTCAAAAGAGTCCACATCGACCGCCGGAAGGAATTATTACCGTTCGGAAAGGTCCA
The DNA here is from genome assembly GCA_963921915.1 of Hyposoter dolosus. NCBI lineage: Eukaryota > Metazoa > Arthropoda > Insecta > Hymenoptera > Ichneumonidae > Hyposoter > Hyposoter dolosus. The sequence continues at coordinate 23,557,599 of OY998130.1, read as the reverse complement.
CGGACGGTGAGCACCAATCGTTCAACGAATGAACGAGTTTATTCTAATGACATCTTATTGAACTGAATGAATCGGCTCCGAAATTGAACAACGTCGACAACAATCTCGGTACTGCCTCCGGGATGGTGAGAGAACCTATGAAATACGATGATTGAAAATCCAACGTCAATTTTTCCAATTCGCCATAGAGTTTGAAGGTGAACCTGCTAAAAGCTGAAAATAGTTGAATATTCTTATAGTATCAATAATACTGGTCTCGTAACAAAAAATTATTTTCCGCGCACACTAATATATTATTTTTGAATTTCCGAGAGATCGATACTTCAGACAAATCGCTTCAAGCAGAACAAAAAACAAACTCGAGGCCCATAGCACAGCGATGATAACACGGTGTTACAGCGTCCGGTTTATGAAACGGCGTTCAAGAAAATTGTCAATTCAATGTACTTTGGTCCATCTTAAATGTAATGAATACAACACAGTATCCGGTCTCAAACATTTTCTTGGAACACTCAAACTATTCTGATCTATTTACAATCGTAAATAGATCAGAATAGTATTTGAAACGGTCGCTAAACGCAGTTTGAAGTGAATGGATAAGCGATTTGAAAAACAATGTTAATTCACTGTATTACGTACCTTCATATGCGGACAGGATTCGCATGAACGAAGTGCAGTCTGAGGTGTTCTGGACATCATCGCTGCAATTAAATTGTCAACGCGTTCACAAAAAGTCCTCATTGGCTTAGAATCCTTCAATTGCGGGCAAGTACGTTCATAAATTTCCATCGCAGCGCGAACTTGTGTCGAGAACAACTGAAATAATATAATCAATAATTATTCCTTAATTTTGATTGAAAGCTGTGCACAGTCGAGAAATCGGTGTAACGCTGCTTACTTCGAAAGCCAGTGGCACATTTATTTTTTGATACCCTACGGGGTTCAAATGTGCAGGCGACAATTTGTAGGCCAATTTCAAATTTGGCCTTGAGAAACTCTCGCATTCTGGTAAGGCTTCGAAATGCACTTTCTTCACAATGCCATCCGGTGTCTGCAAACAGAAAAATGTTAGTCATCAGGCCGAGGATTTGAAAGCATGATTCATCGAGTGTTTTGTGAAGCGATTATTTCGAATATGTACCACGAAGGAACGACGATTCACGCAACCATTGCGAAAGCATTTGATTAAATGTGGAAAATCGGAAATCATCCACATTCTTTCATTATCGTCACAGGGATGTGGACAACTCAAATTGTTTTCATCAATGCCGAAAATATTCCAAACGCCCCGGTTCCATACGGCATCAACATGATAACCGGAATTGCCCAGGAGAACGACGCACTCCAAAATCAATTTATGCAAAACCGCACTTGACACTGAATCTTTGCTCAGGAAACAGCCAAGTGCTTGCACCCATCTGCCTCGAAGCGGTTGGAACATAAAAACGAGCGCGTGGTCGGCTCTTTTTGCCTTTTAGTTTTCTGGAGTGTATTCACCCAAATCGACGAAACCTCCAAACTTCATCGTTTGCCGGTCAAATGAAATTGCCTCACTTAATTTCATCTCGTCGATTAGGAGGACACCTAAATATTAATTAATCCACATTTGATATCACCGACGAAATATTTTTATGTATTTGCTCTTACTACAAAATCCACTTCGGAAACAAGGAGAACGAGAAGGATATCTGGAATGTCAACTTTTCAACACTTTCATAGGACAGCGATTTACCGAAAAGACTTTTCTTACTACGCAGCAATGCACTTACTTCAATTTATTGTTTGTTGTCCAGTTCATGAAAATCTACAAATTTTATTTCAGGTCAGGAACTAATCAAGATCATCGTGTGATGTTGACAATTAAAAATGAAATTTCATTGGGAAAATGTGAATGAAACGATAAATGTACAAGGAAATCGATTGCCGTTTACTGTAAATTTTTTTTCCTCATTAGTATTTTCCATACCTCTTTTTGAAGATTTTTCCATCTGTGATCCTTTCCTCCGTAAGCCTCCAAAAATAGCTTTCTGGAACCCGTAGGTTGAAGAGCCAATCTTTTGAATATGTCCCCTCAATGTCTTGCGGCAGGGAAGCGGTAAAATTTGGCGATCCCTCAGATGTTCGTACAAGGCAGCATTTTTTATTCGCATCAACAGACATTCGTAGATCCAATTGGTGGTGTATCTCCGCTTGTTGGGACTTCTAGATTTAGCGGCCTCAAAGCACGTTGTAATTGCCTCTTGTTGCACATCCGGCAAACTGGAAATTTTATTTTCCAGCACATTGACTTCTATGGCGGCACATTCTGCTCGTAGGTTATCTACGGTGGCCTTCACCAACTTAATCTGTGAATAAATCAAAATATCATTAGAGGTTGTCAAAGAAGTATGTCAGTACTGTTCACATTATTTTTAGAGATGGAAATGTCTATGTTTGCATTACCTTTTGTTGCAGTCTGAAAAATTTGCGTCGCTCCAACATCGCAGCGCGTTTGGTCTCCTCATATTTCCTCTGAAGATCTTTCTTTTTTCGTTTTTGCAATAACTTTTTGCGGAGCCGCCGACAACGAACACATCGCAAACGCTGCACCGTATGCTTGTAATTTTCAGCACCATCGAGAATTCCGGTGCATTCAGGATCGCGCCTAAGCATAAAAAAGCATGAAAGTAAAAAATGAATAAGTTTAAAATAATTAATCGATTCATTTATACTGCTCGGCTGCTGACGATTCGTCAATGGTACATAATAATACCTTTCACTTCCAATGTCCGTCCCTGTGCAAACAGGCAAGTTCTTCACCGCCTCCATATAGGCGAAAATGTCCGCCGTAGACTTTATCGTATCTTACAAGTCAACGATTTTCTCTGAAATACTCTGAATCTGCGGAAATAATCGTCGTTAAGAACAAAACAATTATAGATAAATATGCAACTATAAATACGAATGCACACAGATAAAATAAAAAATGGAGTCTGTAAGTGAAAGAATTTGATTACTTCTATAGAAAGATCTTGATGAACGACGAGGTGCAATCGGACAGAAAAGTCCGTCAGATCTAAATTCGTGAATAAAACGTCTAAACCTCGCTGACACCAAGCCCAGAACTGCGGTAATAAGCCCAAACTTAGTTCTTTTTTCAGGTGATCAATCGAGAAAGTTGGATCGACATTTGTAACGACATCCTCCTGTGCCTCTAGAATTTCGCCATTAGCCATTTCCCCTACGATGTGGTCATATTCCATGCTAAGGCTGTTGTCAACCGAAACGCTTTCCGCCTCATCAACTCGGTTCACGGCACTGTCCGCAACAGGAACGTTCTGGTTCTAAAATATTTTATTTTTCAGCATGGTTCATACTTTTTCGACCTAGCTTTCATCAGTGCAATAAAAAAATATTTAAGTACTCACCTCACTTTGTTCCATAGGTTGATCAAGCAGCATTGGGATAGCATCACTTTCTAACACCCAATGGTCGCGCGGAATAGAGTGGATTGTGCCATCAAATAATTTGATTGTATCGCACTTCTTGATATCTTTTTCCGCAAAGTGCAGTTGACAAATGTGCTGCGCCTTTTTCAGATCACATTTCAAAGCTGCTTTCCACGCTTCGAACCGATCCTCATTCTACATTCATAAAAGCCGTTTTTATTTCACTTACTCATTACTCATTAGAAATAAAAAAAAAGCTAACGGTGCTTCAGTGTAACTGGAAACAAGTTATACCGAATAACGGTTATCTTTTTTTATTTGCATGCAACTTATTATAGGAGAGTGCGGCAGAGCTCACACTGGCTTTTGTTGTAAATCTTTGTTGTCGAGCCACTACCGCGTCGCACGATAAGTAATTCCTGGGTTATATCGAATCTTTATTTTGTTTTAAAAAAAAAACCCCAACTACACAGAAAATAAAAATTGATATTCTTACCTTAGGGATGGAAAACAGAGAAATGGGTGGCAACCCCAACTGCAGGCGGCGCATGCTGTCTTCATATTTTTCGCTTTTGCACCCGGGTACACCGCATATCTTCGGCATTCTACAAAATTATATAAAAGGATAAAAATCGAATATAAACAAAAGTCTTCTACAATATTTTGTAGAAGCTTATTATAAATTTGGAGAATAAACTAAAGAGTTGTCTGCGCTCATGAACAATATCAAACTTTTATTGCCTGCTCACATGAACACGCAGCAGCTCATACACTTTACCACTAACAGAAAACAATGAATTAATTAATTAATAAAATTACCTTGCTCATAGAAGAAAACGTCGAATCGTACAATGTTTTACCCGAATCGAAATTATAAACACTTTTCAATATATTGACAGTGAAACACTGATGAAAGACGAAATGAAAGTGTTGCCGTAACCTCAAATATATCGATAATTTGGGTACGAGAATTTTTGCTCAATTGTAAAAACATGCGTGAGCGCGGAACGGTCAGTTTCATCGTGCGGGCTAATTTTATTACTGTATCTCGGATTTTCTCGACCCATGCGATACTAGTGGCAGAACAGAGAACTTTTTCAGGTCGGAATTTTGAGTACACCCCCACCACTTATTTTCCTATGCTTTGTCCACTCCTTTACTCTAGTCTCCCTGGTAGCAGCGCTGCGGAGAGTTCTAACCTTGGGATGGTTAGTTGCTTGAGCGGGGCGACTCGCGTTTTTGCGCGAACGAGTATAGACGAGACGCCAGCGGCCGGACAGTTAACTACGATGTAGACAACGGCGGACATCGCGATCTGCGATGCATCGGAGAAGCCGTAGAGTTCGACAGTGGAGTTGCTCCACGTACTGAACCACCGAGGGATGGAAATTTTGGCCAATTGTTGTAGGTCTTCTCTGATGGTGAGCCACTTTGACACGACGGTGGGTGGCAGTGGCGCGTCCCAGCTGATTTTTTGTAGCCATAGCTCTTGAATAACAACTTTGGCTCGAATCGTGACTGGGGAGATGAAGCCAAGAGGATCGAAGATCTGAGCTACCTCAGACAGTATTTGGCGTTTCGTGATTTCCTTTGCGGTTTTGGCAAAGCGGGCTGCAAATGTGAATTTATCAGCTCGAGCGTTCCATTTTAACCTGAGTATCTTGGTCGAGCAATCGTCAAAATAAATGGTGGAAGCGGGTGCCTTGCTTGCGGAGATTGCTAAGAGCAACTCTTGATGCGTGGATTGCCATTTTGCCAGCGGGAACCCTCCCGCGTGGCACAGCTCTTTTAATTGGTGAGCGATGTCGATGAGTTGTTCGACGGAGTCAGCTCCGCCGAAAATGTCGTCGACATAGCGTCCCTTGAGCAATGAGGGACGCGTACGGCCAAGAAAGGAGCCTTTGTTGTCGTCGTCGATCCATAGAATTCGTTGGAGATCACAGTCGTCTTCGTGCACGTTGATTTGCCTGTACATCTTGGTGATGTCGGTGGCAAAGATGCAGCGGTAATGACGAATCCAGGTGAGGACGTCTGTGATGTCCGGGAGCAAGTTCTGTCCAGTGTGCATGATGTCATTTAGGGACGGTCCCGTTGATGTTGGACACGACCTTTTGAAAACTACCCGCAGTTTTGTTGTGGTGCTGTCAGGTCGAAGCACCCCATGGTTCGGCAAGTAAAAAACCCCGTGAGGATGAGTGCGTGCCGTTGACCCTTCGGATGAGACCCTCAACCCTCCGGCTGCTTGTGAAGCAGCTGGCCAAGTTCATCTCACCTCCAGAGTTGTTGGCGTTGAGCTCACCTCGATGCGAGGCGGACGATGAGTCTTGCGGGATGCGAACCATGTGACCGAGGTCTTCATATTCTTGCATGAAGTTCTTGTAGAGTTCTCGGTAGGCGTCATCCTTCTGTAGTTTTCGAAGAGTTCACATGAGGCAACAGTGAGCTGCGGTGTACGAGTTGCCAAGTACAGCGGGTGAAGATTTCAGCGGGAGTCGCACAGTGTAGCGACCCATGGAGTTTCTCGAGAGTGTGTTCGCTTGAAATGCTCTTCGCACTCTTGTTCATCTTGTGTGAGAGCTTCTTCTGAATCTGTCAGCATTTCCTCTTGAACCCAAAACTTGGTGGAGAGAGTTTGTAGCTCAGTGTTGCTGGTTTGCGTACTTACGTGGAGTGTGGCGCACACTGGAGAGTTTGGCGAGTGCACAGGGCCCAGGACCAGCCAACTGAAGATTGACAGCTGAGTGATCGGCATTGTCGGTGATTGCTTGACGAGATTGGGCTTGATGATCTGCCCGTAAGCATCAGCGCCGATGATGATGTCGACTGGGCATGGTTCCATGAAGTCTGGATCTGCCAACTTCAGGTTGTTCAGATGCGGCCACGCTTGTCTTGCGGAGTGGAACGACGGCAACACCGAAGTCCCTTTCCTCAGGATGTGAGCGTTCATCGATGCGGCGGCGGAGGTGTGAAGCGAACGCAGAGTTACGGTCGCCATCCCTTGCGTTTGTGTTGTTGTTCCTCCTCCGATGCCGATGATCGGGATTGCGGACGTTAGACGACGAACGTTGAGTTTATGGAAGAGTTGTTCCGAGATGAACGATAGTTCAGATCCCGGATCGACGAGTGCTCGAGCTCCCGTTGTTTGATCTGGTGACAGCACGAGTGCGAGTGCTGTGGCAAGCAGCGTTGCGGTGTGAGTGCGGAGCACGCTCGTTTGCGGTGTGTAAGGCGCGAGCGCGGAGTGAGTGCAGGGCACGGAGGCGAGTTTGACGATCGCACCGGCGTCCTATTGCGTGGTTGCGGACGTTGAGGGCCTGGGGTCGCATGGTGCAGGCTTGCGGCTGGGCTCCTCGTGCAGCATGGTGTGGTGCTTGCCACCACAGTGTCGGCATGTTTTCGTCAACCTGCATGCTGCCGAGCTGTGCCTGCCGAGGCAATTATAACACAGTCGACAGTTGGACGCGATCTTGCGGCGACCTGTGACGTCGAGGGCCTTAAATTTTACGCACGTGATTATATAATGCGACCCGTTGCAGCAGTCGCAGTGGTACGCGTTCGGGTCATGAAGTGGCTTGGCGGAGCTCTGCGGTGCGTACGCCTGATGAGCGTTAGCGGGCTTGGGCGGAGGCAGAGAGTTCGCAGCTGGCTGTGACGACGCCTCGATCCGTTCGAGTGCTCGAGCTCGGACGGTGAGCAATTCTTCCAGCTTGACGAAGCTCGGAAACTCGGATGAGGAGCCGAGGGAATTTTCCCACGACTCCCGCGTGGCGGTGTCGAGGTGATGACACACATGATACACGAGGATACATGAGCCCAAGTTGTCGGTCACTCCCATCGCGTCGAGAGCCTTGCAGGCCTCGCAGACTCTCGAGATGACTGCGTTAAGCCCCTTTGCAGATTTTTTTGTCAGCTTTGTGAGGCTGCACATTTTATCGAGCTGAGCCTGGATGAGGAGTCGCTTGTTATCATAGCAAGAGACGAGCGTTTGCCAGGATGGCTTTAGGGAACTCCCCATCAGCGGGAAGTTTGCGATGAGTTCGGCGGGGCCAGCGGACACACCTTAGATAATGGAGGCGCTCGATGTCGGAGATGCGTGTGTTTTTCAAGATGAGCTCCTCGAACATCTCTTTAAAGCTGGGCCAGTCAGCGTATTCTCTGCTGAAGCTCTTGAGCTGGATGTCAGGAAGCTTCAGGGCGCATCGGGACTCCGACGCTGAGTGCTGGGTCTGCGTGTCCTCCGTCGTGAACTGAGAGCGCAGCTTATTGAGTGCTTTTAGGCACTTGCGGTGCAGCTTTGCCTCAATGCCATGGATGTCGAGCTTGAAATACTCGTGATCGATGAAGGTTGCTGGCCAGTAGTCTTCGAAGTAGCGGTGCATGGCCTTGAAGTCCGCATGAATGGCTTCAACGTGGTTGACCTCGATTTGTAGGTCTTCCAGATTGTCGATGGCCCAGTCCTCGATCGTTTCGTTCAAAACCGCCTGCAGACGCCTGAGCCGGCTGACTTGTGTCAGCCGGCGTCGATTGGGAGGCGAGCGGGTGAATTTTGGCGAGACAATCGTCCGCTGCCAGAGTGCGGTGGCTCAGCTTCGAGTGATGGGTCGTTCGAGGTTCTGGGCAGAGCGAGCAGATTTTTATTCACCGATCCCGTTGGAATGACTTGTAGCGCATCGAGGCTCGGAGGCGATCCCTCGTCGAGGGTGACCTCGGGAATCGTGCGATCGGATGCCGTTTTCGGCATGGTGGGCAAGAGTTCGGATTACGCGACGCGCACTCGAAGGAATTCACTTGCGAGGAGCGCGAACGCGGAACTCGTGAAGAGCGCGATGCACAATGCACGAAAGTCGCGAAGCGCGCGATCCACAGGGCTCGAAACGCGGATGGCACGGAGCACGAGACCCGAAAACGCGAAGAGCGCGAAGCACTGGGCTCGAAACAGCGGTGAGCGCGAAGCACGAGGCTCGAAAAGCCGAAACGCGCGAAAGGGCGAGACGGGGCGACGCACAATCACGAACACGCGAATTCGATGCCTGAGGCTCGAAAACCGACGCCAAGAGCGGCTGAGAGCGACCACTGGCGCGAAACACGAGGCGGCGTGGTCGAAAACGAATTCTGGCTCTAAGTGGCCAATGACTGTCACACTCGACACTGCTTGGCCACGGTGAACCAAGCGAGAGATGGGAGAAACCCGAGCGCGAAACCCACTTCACACTGATACTCGCGAAATCACAATTGGCACGATCCGGCTCAAAGGACCAAAATGTTTGAGAAAGGAGTGTTAATGATGCCGGGATGGAAGAGGGATCGTGCCGACGTTGTAAAGAAAGTTGTTTTATGACGCAAGTATTAGCGCGGAGTCCGCTTGTCGGTTTATTTGTCGATAGTAACAGAATTGGTAAAAAGAAAGATTGTTTAGCGAGTAAACGGCGGGTTAACAAGCGGTGTAGACAGAGTCGGAGATCGCGCACTGATTTTACTGATCTCGCAGCGAGAATCGCGACGCGAAGGAAAATGGCTGCGATTGTGGAAATTTGATAGCACGCGCGGATTTGCCAGGGCCATGCGGGAGCTTACAGTTACTGGAAAATTCCGAAGCAAGAAGAAGGAACGTGGCCACTCTCGCAAGCCGGCCGGCACGAGTCCGGCCGCGCATGCGCGTTGGAGCGAGGCAAGAGCGCCCACGAGGTGCTGCCGCGACGCGAGTCGATCGGGAAGCTCGCCCTGCTTGTAAGGCGAGGCGGAATCCCGAACAGCTACCAAACCTTAGCACGCGGTAACAAACAAAAGTTTAATAAATGCTTTAAGAAATAAAATCTACCGATTAAAGTAAAAAAAAAAATGAAAGAGTAAAATTAAAAATTTGAAACGTCGTAGCGTTAGTCTATTCAGAGTGATTGTAGTAGGGATTGACCGTGCACTGGTCTCAAACGTTGGACTACCCTGTCCGAGTGAAGTCAAGATCCTTTTGTGAACGCCTTCGAAGGGCCGAGACGGCATATACTCTGTCCGTGTTTCTTGCCTTAGCCCTGTGCGAGTAGGGGCAGTTCCAGAAGAAAAGTCTCGTAATTTAATCAGGCTGGACGGCCGGTTTATATGCACGCCAGTTCGGTGGTCCGCAAACGAGAATCGTTGAGCGGCCCGCCGCCACCTGGTGGCAGATTTCGGAAGCTTCGATTCGCTGCGCGAGCCTTGTACGTGTAACAGCTGGGTGGTTGCTTTGCGCACGGAACCCGCGCTATCTCTCTGTGGATGACGAACTAGTTTTCGCGATCTTTTGGGAATGCGTGTTTTTTAAATTCATTTTCGATAATATTAGATAAATACGCTAAATTGAGAGTACGGAAAGTTTTCGAATATTAAAATAAATGTTTTTCATGATTTTTATTTACAGTTTGCATTCTGCGGAGACTGCGAAGTAAACCAGGTCTGCGCCAGGAGTTTTCGCGGACTGAGAGTAAAAGTCTTATAGTTAATTCTTATGATTACTGTTTAATTTTCCATTTCTACGAAGTTTTAATATATATATCATCTACCATCTACCATTTTAATATATATATCATATATACCATATATATATCATCTACCTCGGAATAACTCGAGTGAGTACACGTGTCTTAATTCGCGCTCCAACTATTTCAACCGTAATTGTGATTTTTCTTGCCTCGTTCTCCGCGTGTCGCGTATCGTTCTGCGCGGCGTATTCGCTTCTCTCAGTGGCCGTGATAACGTGTCTGTGCAGCACTAAGTGACTTCGTTTTATTGTGAATTCTTTCGGTCATTTATTCTCTTGTGCAGTGGCCTAATGTGTCGTGGTCAGTTTACGTTTTCTTTTTCTTTAATCTGCTACAAACTGCGGTGTTTACATACCTAACTGGCCGACGTCCTCGAGTCGGACATTGTTGTCATCTCGACTCTGGGCCTAATTTTTGCTCGCGTCACGCATCGTTCCGAGTCACATACCTACGCGCTCTACGTAACCCGCTCCTAGACAACCCGTGTGAGCACGTTGTCCCTGCTCTTGCTTGCCGTGTATGCTTGCCGGGTCCTCTGCTCTCAGGCGTTGCGTACTATCAGCCTGTGCCCTGTTCCCAGTCATGTGGTTGCATATTCCCAGGGGCTCTTCAATACTTCTTTTCTTCGGGATCGTTACGATGTCTAAACTTGGTGCCAAATCCTGCCTGCTCTGCCGTAATATCGGAACTGTACCTCCAGAGGTGCTCTGTACCGATGCCTGCAACCGTCGCTTCCACGCTAAGTGCATCCATAAAAGTACTGGAGTGCCGCTGATCGACGTCCTAGCGGAAGCAGAGTCCTACCTCTGCACCATCTGTGCGGATATCTCCTGCGCTGACCCCGGCACACCTGAAGACGTGTCGGATACTCATTTCATTGACTCGGGCCCTGATGACTCTGGCGAGATAGTCGACGACCGAACGGTTGACGCTCCCTCCACCGCTTTCCCGGCAACTCCAGTTAGCAACGCGGACATTCTCTCGGAGCTGCGAGGCATGCGCGCAGAGCTGCGCTCCCTTAGAGACGACCTGGACACCAAGATCCAGAGCGTCGCTAATAGAGTCGAGGATATCGGGACAGCAGTTCACACCACCAATCTTCGTGTCGATAGTGTGGAAACCCGATGCTCGGAGCTCCACTCGAGATTGGAGTCTGTCGAAACTGCTTGTGAAAGACGGTCCGACACCCCGCACCAAGATGGCTCTTCTCTTGTCAACACCATCTCGCATGAGCTCAGAGAGCGTGAGAAGCGTGCAGCCAACATCGTAATCTCAGGTTTACCCGAGTCAGAGGATGGCCTGGCTGGTGATGTCATCGCGACCTGTGACCTGCTTAACGTTATCCAACCTGACTTGGATGCTGAGCCGCTGCGCATCTCCCGCATCGGCAGGCGGAGTGGGTCTGACGCCCGTCCTCGCCTCATTAAGGTGGTCTGCCCTTCTCACGAAATAGCTCTCGAAGTGCGCACCTCAAGTGGTCGTCTTCGGGGCAACGCTACTTATAGTGGTGTCTCCCTGAACCCTGACAGGACATTTTCACAAGCCGCCGACTTCGCTCGCCTCCGAGCCGAGCTTAATTTGCGTAGGGAACAAGGGGAGCGTGGTTTGAGGATTGTCTTCGATGGTGATGGCCACCGCATTGCCCGTCGAGCTCATGGGTCTCCTACCAGGAATAATCGGCCACCGGCCCCACCGCCGCCGCACCAACAGCCTGCAATGCCCGACAAACCTCAGCAACCTTTAACGGGCAGTAAAACGAATACCGGGCCTCCTGCTTCCGCTGCTACTGCTACGACGTCCGCCCGCGCCTCGGCCTCGGTCGTCTCGAAGGACAAACGCCCTCTTACCCGGTCCCTCTCGTCTACTGCGGTTACTCCTACAACGAAACCCATTGCTGGTCAATCGCGTTCAGGGGGAGGGTTAAGGCATCGAGCTCCTTTGCGCGTGGCACGGGGATCTCCAAACCTACTCGCAAGGATTGACGTGATGTGGGTGAGGATGCCGAGCTGCTGCGAACTTGTCATGTCAATGCCCAGTCGTTGGTCTGCCACTCCAGTCAATTCACAGACTACTTTTCCACTAACCGCTACCATCTTATAGGAGTGTCTGAGACTTGGCTCAAGCCTGTAATCCCGGATGCCACCGTCGCGCTCGACTCCCACTGCGTAATTCGACATGACCGCCGGTCTCGCCGTGGTGGTGGTGTGGCCCTATTTGTCCACCGCTCTCTATCTGCCCGTTTAATTGCGGCCTCAGTGGAATCTGATCGTCCTGCCTTCAGTAAATCCTGCCCTGAATTCATTCTGGTTGACGTCTGGAAATCAGGACTTAACAAGATACTAGTCGCAGTGGTCTACTATCCACCCCACTCTGGCCCACAGTCTGACCTCCATGATCTACAAGAAGCCCTTCTCTCCCGCATACTTCAGTACAAGCACGCCATCATTATGGGGGATCTCAACGCCGATCTTCTCTCATGGGGACCTAGGGCCCTACAAGTGAGAAACCTATTTCACGACGCCGGCCTTACAATCATCGACCACGGAGGAACACATCAGCTGCCTGATGGATCCGAGACCTGGCTGGACGTCATGGCCGTGCTCGATATAGACAACGTCATCGCGTGTGGCAAACACCCGGGCCCTCATCTCTCCGCCCACCTTCTCATCTACCTCGAGTACGACTACCGCGCGCCGGTGTTTGTGCCTAGAGTTGTGCTGACGCGTGACCTGGACCAACTCACCGAAGCCCGTGTCCTTCGTGAACTCGCAACCCTTGATTGGCGGGTCTTCTACAACACGGTCGACTTAAACACCAGGCTCCAATTCCTGAACAGTGCTATGATGTCCATCACGGACCGACTTGCGCCAGCAAGGGAGAGACCCGTGTGCTCGCCACCTTCCCCCTGGATCACCAGCAATGTTCGCGATCAAATGCGGGAGCGAAATCATGCACATCGGAAATTTGTTCGTTCTCACAATCCGTCCGACTGGGAAGTATACTGACGTCTTCGCAATGCGGTTCAACGCAATATCACCCAAGCTCGCTCTGACTACTTCGAAGCCCGCCTGATCCCCGTTCGTGGGCAGCTTGCCTGGAGTGAGCTCAGACGTCTAGGACTAATCAAATCCCGTGGTGACTCCGAGCTCGTCTGCACGATCGACGAACTTAGCATCCACTTCAACTCGGTGCTCACCGACCCAGAGAGCCTCCCTAGCACCTCATCCAGGGTCACTTCGGATGCCTTGCCTGTCTTTGACGATGACGAATTCTTCTTTGAGTATGTGTATCCGGAGCAACTGTTTAAGGGCATCATGGACCTCAGATCGAACACCACAGGGCCTGACTGCATCTCTCCAAGACTTCTAAGAATCTTCCTGCCAGGACTCCTACCATCTCTACTCGACGTTGTTAACCACTCTCTTGGGCATGGGATCTTTCCCGAGGCCTGGAAGGAATCCTACATTCGCCCTATAAAGAAGGTCCGCTGTCCTTCAGGAGCCTCTGACTACCGGCCTATTTCCTTGCTCTGCTGCCTATCTAAGGTGGTTGAACGGCTAGTGCACCAGCAGCTTCAGAAATATCTTGTGACACATAATCTTCTCGACCCACTCCAGACTGGATTTCGCAGGGGCCATAGCACTCAAACCGCGCTAATCAAGCTTACTGATGACTGCAGACAGGCCATGGACAGGCGCCACCTAACTGTAGTGGTCTTCTTTGACTTCTCGAAGGCTTTCGACACTGTGCACCACCAACTGCTCCTCACCAAACTGCGTAACCTTGGCTTATCGCAGCATTCCGTTCACTGGTTTCGGTCGTATCTAGCGGATCGCCGTCAGGCAGTCCTCGGTGATGGAGGGGCTAAGTCGGCTTGGCAAATGGTGCCCTCATGAGTACCTCAGGGGAGTGTCCTTGGCCCTCTGCTCTTCTCTCTCTTCATCAACGATCTTCCATCAACCCTGAGATTCAGCTGCCACATCCTTTACGCAGACGACCTTGCTCTCTACCTGCATTGCTCTCCAGCTGCCCTCGGAGATGCCCTCGCACGCCTCCAATCGGATGTGGACAGAGTGAGTGAATGGGCACACTCAAACCATCTTGTGCTAAATGCCAAGAAGACCATGGCCATAATAATTGGGAGCCCTTACTTCACCCGGAGACTTGATCTGGACGCGGTGCAAGGCATCTGGATTGACAACCAGCGTATCAACTTTGTCAGGTCTGTCAAGTATCTCGGCGTCACCCTCACCGAAAATCTTAAGTGGGACGATCATGTGTCGAATACCGTGAGGGCGGCTAACACCAGCCTCCACCTGCTCAGGCTAAACAGGCGCCTCATGAGTACAGATCTTAGGCGTCGCCTTGTTAACCTACTGATCCAACCTCGCCTCGACTATTGCTGCGCCGTTTACCCTGATGTCACGCAGACCCTTGACCGTCGTCTACTAGTCGCTCTAAACAACTCTGTCCGCTTCATCTTCAATCTGGGAATTTCTGAGCACATCTCTGAGCGTAGACTGAGCCTCGGGTGGCTGTCCCCCGGCTCCCGTCGACTGTACTTCATCGGGTGCCTTTTCTACGCCCTTGTCAACGATGGTGCCCCGGTATACTTAACTGCAGGCCTGCGTCCTGCAACGAGGTCCAATCCGCGGCTTGCAACTGTGGCCACCAACACTCTTGCCCCGATTGCATGTTCGACTGAGGCCATGATGAGGTCTTTCAGGGCCACCGGTATCCGGCTCTGGAACAAGCTATTGCCTGCCATCACTCAAGCCACCACGCCAGAGGGTTTCAAACGTCGTCTCTATGCCTGGCTTCTGACCAGGGACAGAAGCGGAGTTACCACCATCTAACCACCTTCAAACTACCTTCTGCATCTATTTCACACCTACCATCGTCTGTACCCCGCTTCTTCACTCTTTCACCTCTCTCAATCTCTCACTTCAACTATCCACTCTCTACTCTCCTTACACACTGCTTTCCTGCACCAACATTCTGTTTCTCCTACAAGGTCAACTGTACAATACTCTGTATCTTTACTTTTGTTATCTTCCATCTCTATTTGTAATGGTGGATACTGTGCAAATGGGACTCGTCCCGAGAGCACATTAATAAATATTATTATTATTATTATTATTATTATTAATAATGATAAATTGAGAGGAATATAGTAATATTAAGTATGTAAAGGATATTTTACAGAAAGCAAGAAAGGCAATGACTTGTTTACATTTTTTACAGGTAAGTGCAGTCTGCAAAGACTGCGAAGAGCGCGATGTCTCCGCAGGGGGATTTCTCCTAGCTACGCTGAGGTCTCGAAGGCAAAACTGAGATCGGTTTGAGCTTTGGTAAGTATAGTAGAATACTAAATAAGATTTATTATTGATTTTTGTCAAATTACTAATTTAGTTTTTTTCTCTTTTTTCAGGGTTTTTCAGAGCGAAAAAATAAACGACGGAAAAAAAGGTTGTCGTCACAAAGTGACGTACAACAAATGCCCCCGGGAGTCAGCATTTTTTTGTGAATGAAAATTTGTAGAGAATAAAACCCCCTTTTACTTTTCCTGATTTTTTTTTTTTTTCTCAGGTACGGTAAGTATTTTATTTTATTTGGATCTTTTCGATTGTTGTTGAAGACGCAAATTGTATCTTTGCGCTGACGGATGAACGATTGATTTTTCGTTAGATTTGGAAGTTCTTTTGCCCCTTCGTCGTGTGGCTTTCGATGGGTGCAAATGAGATTTTTGGAGATTGCGCGGATCTTGATTTTGGAGAGACCCGTTTGTTTCTATGAGCGGTGATTGAACCAGCAATGGTTCTATCGGGATTTGAGCACTCGGTGCGGGCGGTACCACTTGAGAGACGATTTTAGGGTTCAATGCGCCCTCGTGAAGGCGGTACGCCGGTCTGAGTTGGCTTCCATGAAGTTTCTTCATCTTCTCGTGCTTGTTGACGAGTCAATTATCACTGCCGAGATAATTTCGGACTTGGAAAGGTCCATCCCACTTCTTAGCGAATCCAGCATGTATGCCTTCGATGGCATTGTGTTGTACGTCACTTTGTGACGACAACTTTTTCTTCCGTCGATTATTTTTTGTCTCTGAACACCCCTAAAAAAAATAATGAAAAAAAAAATTAATAATTTAAATAATAAAATAAACCTCAATTAGAAATCGATCTTACTTACCTAGTCCTCACACGATCTCAGTTTCATCCGTGAAACCGCTGCGTAGTCATTGCCTCTTCGCAATCTTCGCAGACTGCGCTGAACTGTAAAATATTGTAAATCGGTTATTAACTTGCTTGTATTCGTTAAAACATCGTTTGCTTTATTTAATCACACTACTTACTCCCTAAATCATCTTTTTTAAACGTTAGTTGTAAGAATTCACAAAAATACTTACTTACACACTGCGAAAACCCTTGGCGCAGTCCTAGTCCCCTTCGCAGTCTCCGGTATCACCGCTGACTCTAAAAAAAATGTAAATATTTCTTGAAATATCATCCGTGGAATCCCCGTGGCTCACAGCTGTCACTCGGCGCGGATAACCTGCAAATAAAAGTGTAAAATAATATCAGAAACAGTAAATTTGTTATTATTCATCGTTCAGAACATTTAATTTATCGTATTCGAGCATAATTACCGTTTAAAAATCGAAAAAACTCGTTTCTCAAAAATTGAGAAATATTAGTTCGCGTCCGCACTCCACTGGTCTGGCGTTCATATAACTTGGCCACCCAGCCAAGGAAAAAAAATCTTGCCCGGTCATTTCGACCAACGGCGACTCCCTGAAATACGGGGCAACGATTGCGGTGTCTCCTGGAATACGGAGCAACATATCCAGTGTCCCCTGAAATACGGGCAACGAGATCATCTCACAGTTCACCTGAGAGACTCTCTAAAGCCTAAGAGGTCTCCCAACCTAAAACTCTTCATCCAAGAGTTCTCTCATCAAAATTTTTTTTCACGTTTATAAAAAAAAATTTTTTTTTACTTTCTTTTGCTGTTTTTTTTTTCAATAAAACATAAAAGATCATCGGCTTGTCGAATGCCTAGAATGAGGAGAAGCGCCAGTGATTTGCGACGTAAACTCCGGCGGCGCGCAAATCTCCCAAATGGTTTCGTAAAAGCTACGCATTGGAGTGTCGATCCAAGGCCCACCGCCTATCAAGAGAGTGAGGCCTATGCAGCCGCTTTTCGGCATGTGAATCGATTCATAATTGAGGAACGCGACCTCGATAATCTCCGAACAAAGGCTTTGCTCTCTAATAGAAAACGCTTACAAAAAAAAAATAAATGCGCTGTTCGGAAAAGATGGTCTGCCCCAAGATCCTAGACCAACACTAGGTCCTCGCATAGAGTTTGAACCCACCACTTTTGTACTTCGAGGAACCAATAAAAATAAGAAACCTATTGGAATTATTCAGCGAATTCGGATTTCACAAGGATCGTGGTGAAAAAGGTTTATTTTAGGTTGAACGTCGATACACGAATGAGACAAAACAATTTTAGGGGATGATAGAAACAAAAAACGGTGAAACGAAAAGACGATCGAGTCGATATATCAAAAAAAAATGTTCGGAGGACTTTTCAGAGTCAACTCTCTCAACACTCCCACTTTGATGACTCGGAAAGTTCGCTGCCTGTTAAAATCCCGATCACTCGTCGGTAATCAGGGCTCCTTTGGTTTTTCGTATGCCCGTTTTTCGAAAACGCACAGCATTTTGCGTTGACGTTGAAACATTTCTCTGGGAAGCGGCTTAGTGAATATATCCGCTTGCTGCTCGCTGCTGGGAACGTACTCTAGCTCGAACTCCTTCGCCGCGTACATTTCTCGTATGAAATGGTATTTTATGTCAATGTGTTTGCTTCGTTTGTGGAATTCTGGGTTTTTTATCAGTCGCAGCGCGCTCTGATTATCCACATATAACACAGTCATCTGCGTTGTGGGGGAAAGGTCGCGAAGCAATTTCTTTGCCCAGATCAATTCTTTGACTGCGTGGCAGGCCGCTACGTACTCCGCTTCAGTTGTTGACAGTGTCACAATGTTTTGTCGTTGCAATTTCTATGTCAACGTCGATGCGCCCAATTTCAGAACATAGCCTGTGGTCGACCTCCTGGTTTCCGTATCTCCAGCATAGTCCGAATCACTGAATACCAAGATTTCCTTATCACTCCCACTGGCGAAATACAAGCCATAACTTGTTGTACCCTTAAGGTACTTCAGGATCCGCTTTACGCTGTTCCAATGTGCCTTTGTCGGTTTTTCAAGAAACTGACTCGCCTTATTCACAGCGTAGGTGATGTCTGGTCTCGTTGCTATGGATAAATACATTAGGCTACCGATCGCCTGTCGATAAGGCGCGTTTACAGCCTCTCTGCTGTCATCTGTTGCCTTATCGAGTTCATGCTGCTTGTCAGCTGATATGGCCACCGGATTAGCGTACTTTAATCGGAAACGCTCCAAAACACGATTCGCGTATGCTTCTTGATACAGGAATATGGCGCCGCTCAATTCTTGCTCGATTTGTAGTCCGAGAAACATATCTGCGGTGTTAGTGGTTATTTCAAACTCTTTCTGGAGTTCCTTTAACAAAGAAGCAATCATTTTTCCATTTGCTGAGGCAATCAATCCGTCGTCGATATATATGGCGAGAATCAAACGCTCTTCGCCTCCGCCCGATGTGAAGACGCATGGATCGGCCTCCGTCGCCTGTAACCGAAATTTTCTTAAGGAATTTGTAAATTTTTTGTTCCAACAGCGTGAGGTCTGTTTCAGGCCGTATAAACTGCGCTTTAGCTCGCAAATGCGTTTCGTTCCGTCGTCGAAGCCTGCAGGTTGTTTCATGAAGATCGTTTCCTTGAGGTCGCCGTACAAAAACGCTGTCTTGACATCAAACTGCTGCAGTTTCATTTTCCAGCATGCTGCGACGGCGAGTATGCTCCTAATTGAGTCAAACCTTACCACGGGGCTGAAGGTTTCCTCGTAGTCGATCCCGTACTGTTGGGTAAAACCTTTTGCTACCAACCTCGCTTTGTAACGTCGATTGGTTCCATCTGCGTTTTTCTTTATTTTGAAAGTCCATCGATTGTCGATGACTTTTTGTTGTTTTGATGGTTGAACGAGAACCCACGTCCCGTTTTGTTTCAGGGATTTCATCTCTTCATCCATCGCCTGCCTCCACAGAGCTGCTTCGTCACAGCTCATGGCCTCTTCAAAAGTGCGTGGTTCTTCGTGTTGAATCGTTGAACTGACGTTCACTTGCGCTTCCGGGTACCTCGCGGGCGTTCTGAGTTCGTTTCGGTTACGAAGATTGTATCTTTCGTGTTGTTGCACCACGATATCTTCGAGATTTTCATCTTCGAATGCATCCTCGAACACGTCGACGGCATCTACCTCATCTCGTTCTTGCTCTTCTTCGTTAATTGGGTCTTCCTCATCAATCGGATCTTCTTCGTATCTTGGTACAACTTCCTCACTCAGGATTTTGATCGGTGTGTATTCCTCATCAAAGGTTTTTTCCTCAATGTCTTCCCGGCCTCAGAATCTCACGTCTCTGCAGACACGAACTTCGTTCTCAGCCGCGAACCAAACGCGATAACCTTTGCTTTCTTCCTCGTATCCGACAAGTAACCCTCGATTGGCCTTGTGATCCCATTTACGTCGTTTTACTTTCGGAACGTGTGCGAACACTTCTTCTCCGAAAACTCTCAGGTAGCCAACGTCTGGCGGTTTTCCACACCACAGTTCGTATGGCGTTTTTCCTTTGACACTGCTTGGGCCCGTTCGATTTAACACGTGAACTGCTGCATTCACCGCTTCGGCCCACAGTTTCGTAGTCATCTTTCTCGCGAATAGCAGCGTGCGCGCTGCCTCGACGACGGTCCGATTTTCTCTTTCAGCCGCGCCGTTCTGTTCGGGAGTATAGGGAACAGTTTTTTCGTGCTTTATCCCGAAACATTTTGTCAGCTCGCAGACCTCCTTGTTTACGAATTCAAGCCCGTTGTCTGACCTTAAGGTTCGAACGCCACGTGGCCGAATCTTCTCACAACGCTTGAAAAAATTTCGCAGGTGTTCTTTAACCTCGGATTTTTGTTTCACGAAAAAAACCGTTCTCAAATGCGAATAATCGTCTTTCAGGAGAAGGAAGTAGCGCGATCCGCCGACGGAGTTATCTTGCATTGGGCCGCAAAGATCCGCGTGGACGAGCTCTCCGGCTTCCGTTGACTTTGTGCAGCTTTTTGGGAACGGCGTACGGTGAATTTTTCCGAGGGCGCAGGGCTCGCAGAAGAAATTCTTTTCAGTCGGCACTTCGTTATTCGTCGCCTTCAGGAAGTTCTTCACGTGTCTCACGTTTTGGTGTACCATGCGTTCGTGCCAATCACGAAGTGCACACACCGCTGCGACATCGTTATTGTCGGCGATTGGTCTCAATTCCATGTGGAAAAGCTTCCCATGTCGTTTTCCTGTTAAAACTGTCTTCCCGTGCTTTTGTAATTCGCACGTTGTGTTATCTGAGTGCAGTTTCAGACCCTTATCCAATGCTGCTCCCACTGAGAACAAATTATATTTGAGTTCAGGCACAAAAAGCACATTCGACAGATGTTTTTCATTCCAAGTTTGACCATCGAACGCGAGAACGTTGATGTCGCCTCTTCCTGTTGCCGAAATAAATTTTCCGTCACCAATACGCACGGGTATTTTACTCCTGAGGACCTGAAAGTTAGTGAACCATTGTCGCTGCTTTGACATGTGCTCGCTTGCCCCCGAATCGAGGCACCAGATTCGTTCGTACTCGCGCAGCTCGGTCGAGGATGCGAGAGTTTCGACAACGAGCGCGTCGCCTTTCGATTTGTTGTTCGACTCTTTGTGAATCCTTCTTTCCCCTTCCTCCTTCTTCTTTTCAGGACATTCGCGAGCCCAGTGACCAGTCTTTTTACACGCGTGACACTTACCTGGTCTTGGAGTATCTTTTCCACGACTTTTCCCTCTGTACGATTTCGGGAATCTTTTTGCGGTTAAGGCACTGTTTTCGGAGTTTTCTGTGGCGTGACGCATTTCCTCGATGGTGAGCCTGCACGTTAGGTTCGCGAGCGTTCTTTCTGCCAACGCCGCTGACTCCCACGCACTCACGAAATGCGTGTAGCTGTTTGGCAGAGTCATCAAGATCTTTGTCATGATCATGTTGTCGGAAACTTTTTCTCCCATCACTTCGAGTTTATGAGCGATGTCTTCGAGTCTCGCTATATGTGACGAGATGCTGTCGTTGGAGCCCATGGTCGCGCTGTACCACTGCTGCTGCAGCATGTGTATGCTCGCTTCTGATTTCAGTTCGTATACCGATCGCAGTTTTGTCCACATTTCAACCGCACTTTCACAATTTATGATGTGGAGAAGTGCTTGGGGACCGACCGTCGTGCCGATTACCTTTTGTCCGGTGCGATCGGCTTTTTCCCATTTCGCTAATTTTTCTAGATATATCGCACGCGCTGCGGCATCCGCGCCAGCCACTGCAGCGGGCTTAGCTTCGTTACCATTCACGACATTCCACGCACCGCTTGCGTTTAACGTAACGCGAATTTGAAACTTCCACGAAGCCCAATTGTCCGTCCCTTTCAAATGCGCGATCTTTACGACTTCGTTCTCCATTTTCGTTGTCTCGAGTTCCTCACTTTTGCACGCAGCGGGAAGATGTGCCAAGAGACGTTTGATTTTTTTTTTTTTTGTTGTTGTTGAACAGGAAAACCACTAATCGAAAATATTTTCACCACCCGAAAGCACTGGGCCCATAACCTATTGGAATTATTCAGCGAATTCGGATTTCACAAGGATCGTGGTGAAAAAGGTTTATTTTAGGTTGAACGTCGATACACGAATGAGACAAAAAAATTTTAGGGGATGATAGAAACAAAAAACGGTCAAGCGTAACAAATCAAGAGGACTTTGACGCTCTGTTCGAGAGTGTCGCCACATTGATCGCCACACCACCCGAACCTTCCGCAGCGCCACCAATCAAAAGGGCCAAAAAGACACTGAAAGAAAAAAAGGAAAGGGAAAAGCCGGTGGTCGTCAGTGTGGAGTTTCTCTCGAAAGAGAACCGCGTTCCGTTGTCATCCATCCGCGTGGTTGCAAGCTACCCCGGAGGAGCCGTAGAGACCGCACCGATCCTGGACGCCATGATATTATCCTAAAGAAACCAAAAAAAAAACACACACAAAAACATGGATACTCACCTCGTTTCTTGAAAAATTAAAATAAAAAAAAAATAAAAATTAATCAATCAATAAATCAATCAGGGTGATAGCCTTACCTTACCACTTACCTTGACTCCTTATTGCCGAACTTACCTTGCGTCGGATGCAGCATCACCGGTCCACGGATGTCGTTGGGTCGTTTCAAAGAATTCACGACGAACCCGTCATTTATCCACTTCGTCAAACATTGTTGGAACTTTTATTCTTCGCATTACTCTGGCGAATGATAGAGTACGTTCAACAATTTGGCGCCCAACGTGGGGCCAGCGATTAAAATCGTTTAACCCCTTATCCACCCTTGAGTTTTAAATGAGAATCAAAAAAACTCCACCGCCGAGACGTTCCTCGAAGCGGTTAGCCGGTCAGCCTCATTCATCCGAAAATTCTAAATTGAATTCTAAACGGGTCCTAAACAGCACTTCGAACTCTAAATCGGAGGATAGCTTCACACTTCTGGGAGTGCACCAAAACCCAGTGGCGCCCAACAATCTCGAAATGTCTAATTCAAACGAAAGGGCCGGTCCTTCCGACCCTCGCAGCTCACAAAATCGTCTAATAAACTCTCCTCCTCCTACTCTTACCCCTGATCCCCGCTTGAACTCTGATTGTCAACGGTTTCGGGGAAATACGGACCCGGGTAGTAGACAAAACTTCCTCCCAACTGCGCCAGGGGATGTTCCAGATGTAAGCCAGTACGAATATCCTCCCAATCAGCGAAATCACGCACCGAGTGCGTTCGCGAATCTAGAAAACTTGGAAGCGTTATTACGCGCATTAAACACAGGCCCCAAACTGCCACTCCCCACCTATTCAGGAGCCGATCACGAGAGCCCGAGAGCTTTTCTAACGCAGTGCGAAGAATACTTTCGAGTTTCTTGCATTCCCGACGCTGCGCGTAAAAAAACGGCAACGGGCGGACTCCAAGGGGACGCAGCGAAGTGGTGGAGCTGTTACAGCCCACTAGACTTCGGGTGGGACAAGTTTTGCGAACTCCTTCTGAACCATTACGATAGCCCCGCGGTCCTATCACGACGGAACTCTCAACTTTTCTCCAAAAAGCAGGCAGAAAAGGAGAATGCGGGTATCTTTCTCCAGCAAAAATATTTGCTTTATCAACGCCTACGCAGTGGCGACTTGGAGGAAACTAAGGTTCTGACATTAATGGAACTCCTCCGCCCTAGTTTGCGTATGGCAATTCGACCTTCGAATCCAAAAACCCTTTCTTGTCTAATGTCTCGCGCTATTGAAGCCGAGTACGACCTCACGGAACAATCAAACTACAATCGCTTCCGAAAGGACGATCATAAACCAGACAGAACGGAGAAACCCTCTAAACCTCCGACGGACTTACCTGATAAAGGCCCACCCAAATGTTGGCACTGCCTGGAAACACATTATCACCGGGATTGTCCCGTCTGGAATAAAAAACAGGAGGACAAAAACGCTCGTTTGGAAAACTGGCGAAAGTCGGGAGTACCTTCAGTTAATGCCTGGACATGCTTCAGTACAGCCACTCTGTGAAGTTGCCGTCATCGGTCGTATTTCAACCAAATTTCAGACTGATGTATCAAGAGTCATTCCCAACCCGTGAGGCGATTTAACTTACTGAAAAAATGACAGCGCCTAGGCATAGCAACTGCAACGTGAAGGCAGGCATCCAAAATGGTGGGAACGACGAAAATAATGAATTCAAAATTTTAAAAAAGCACTAACGGATCTCGGTTCAGAATTATGATAACATGAATACGATGAGTGGTAATATCGAGAACAAAAATAATGTTGCACTGAGAAGTGGACAATAAATAGAGTAATACTATACACGGAATATTTTCTTATTGTAACGATACTTTTGGAGTCCCTACCAAAAATATTGAAACATAAAATAGATATTAATTATCTGTAATGATTTTTTTTTAATGCACATCAAAGGCTGGCCGACCGGCCACTACAAAAGCAATTTTTTCCAGCTTAAGTATCCGGACTCGTTAAACGTTGCGATATTCCCATTTTCAATTGACGGGTATGGAACAAAGAATTTACTGCTGTTCCAGAAAAATCCTATTTGAAAGATAATTACATGGGAGTATTTTAACCGTTTTATTTATAAAATGACGTCTATCGTCAATCGATTCATGCGTCTTGGCGCAGAGAAAGCTTTAACCATATTTTGTAAGTTTTATTGTAGTCTCGTAAATGATACAACCATGCTCGCCCCGTAAACCAAGTGAATCCAATGTTCAGCGCAATGGCTTTCGCACACGTCGAGCACACTAAAGCCAGTTTACCTACGTTCGCACTTGGATTCATGTGGAGCTTTCTAAAAATTCGCCCCATTTTCGAATATTTTTACATTAATAGTTGCATTTCCGAGCGACACTTCGGAGCAATCGAATTCTACATTTTTCAGATGAATCTAACGAATAGTATGATTGCGTACAATTATTGGGATCGGATTGTCTTTCAAATTTAGTAGGTAATAGTTGGAATCATCTGTCGACGCTCGTGCAGAAAAATCTCACCGTTTCACAGCTCGACGCTACTCGGTTCACACAATGAATCAATCCAGTGTTCAGTGTATTACCTTTCGTACACTTCGATCACGCTAAAACCAGTTGACCCTCGTTCGTACGGGGAATTAATTTTTGGCTTTATAAAAATTCGCATCAATTCCGAATCTTATTGCAGTCGTTGTTACATTGTCAAGCGACAGTTTGAAGTAATCGAATTCTACATTTTCCAGATGAATCCAACGAATAATATGATTGCGTGCGATTACTGTGATCGGTTAGTTTTTAAAATTGGGTCGGTAGTAGCCGGAATCATCTGTCGTCACGTGTTCTGAGAAATCTCACTGTTTCGCAGTTCGATGCTACTTGGTTCACATAATGAATGAATCCAAGGTTCAGTGCATTGGCTTTCGCACACTTCAAGCACACTACAACCAGTTCTCTCTCGTTTGTGATTTATTTGTGGCTTTATAAAAACTCGCATCAACTCCGAATCTTACTACATTCATTGTTGCTTTCTCGAGCCACGGTGTGAAATTATCGAATTCTTCATTTTCCAGATAAATCCACAGAAAAATATGATTGCGTACAATTATTTGGATCACTTTGTCTTTGAAATTTAGTCGGTAATAGCTGGAATCATCTGTCGTCACGTATTCAGAAAAATCTAACCGGCTCACAGCTCGACGCTTCTAAATGAATTCTATAATGGGGCTCCGAAAATTGCCGGTGCATTTGCAATATTGTTTTTTTTTGTATTTTGTGACCACGCCGCGAATTTGCCCTGTAATTTTGTATGGTAAATGATCTCTGAATGTGTTTACAATACAACCTTGTGTAGAGTCGTCTTTTCCCATGGGCGACAAAAAATCATCTGTAACGCTGAAATTCTTATCGAAATGAAAAGCTACGAAATGACTTAAACGGAATCACTTTCATAATGTATCACGTTAGCTGTAGGGGTTTCATTTTAATCTTTTCACGGCTTTGAATGGTTACGAACTCCAGCATTATAGATGATTTCAGGTTGCTCATGGGAAAATACAAATGAATGTGTTGTAAACAGATTCTCCGCTTTCTTCAGTTGACATTTTGCTCGGGAAAGTGACGGGATACATACGCGGAGCAGTAGCTAAATTCGAAAAAAATATTGCTATTGTGCCGGAGAATCTCGGGCGTCTCATCGTCGAGCTCGTCGAAATTTTCGGCCGAGACGAGGACAACACCGGGGGAATCAGCCTGCAGGACGTTGACAGACTTCTGGCGAGAATTTATAAAAAAACGTAAAACATGACCAGACGCGATTATTATCGAAAATTTATTGATAATAATCGGTGTTTTTTAGAAAATTTTGCAAGAAAACACAATATACAGATGGTTCGGAGAGAAGACTGTAAATAGTAAGTAAATGAACTTGTTAATGTAAAAATGTTTGACGATTCTGAAGTTTCCATCGTTAGAAATAAACGAAATCGATTTTTTTTCAAAGTCCACGTGTCCTTTTGCTTCCTCATAAAGGAAGCTATGTAACGGTCAAATTTTTTTTTTCCAGTTTTCAATGTCAAAATGATAACTAGAAGAAATGCCCAGATGTGTGCGTGTAAATGTGTTTAAAGTAAAAAAAAAGACGCCAAGTATTAAAAAGTCGTAACCTCAGTTGGAAAGTTTTTCTTCACTGGGAACCATCTTTGAACCTTGATAAAAATCTCAAAAATAGTGAAACTCAATTGACACAAAAAAAAATGAAATCATTGCAACATAGCCAAGAATTCATAAATGAATGAATTTTACAGGGAAACGTACACCCTGAAGGCATTCGGCTCAAGGGTTTCTCTATCCCGAATTGAATTCCCCGAATATCAATACTATTATTGGGTGTGTTTAGAGCAACTCTAAGTTGAGCAAGTTGAGTTCCACAGGAAACGATACATAAAAAGGGCACGTTTGCGTACAAGGGCACGCGTACACGTACACGTACTTACCGGACTAATTGACTGCAGACATTATACAAAAACTTGGCGTGCATGGTTTTCAAAAATAATTTCGGGAAGGCAAGATAATCGAATGTACCAACCAGATTAATGATCATCCCGTTTTTCGTATATGATAAAAGAATTTTCATTCTTCGATAGCATACGTCAGTTTGTATTGAAGACTTGAAGACGAACTGTATGAGAAAAATGACAGTTTTTTCTAGTTAAATTTCGTGAACTCTCCCCCAATTGAATATCGCCCGCTGAACCCCCTGTTGTGAATTATCCTACGCACCGAGAAAGGACAGTCAACGCCGAACGCGCTGTTTTCAGTCCTCATCTCCGCTTCGCGCGCTTGGCTACGACTCGTTCTGAAAACAGCGCGTTCGGCGTTAAATGTGCCATTTTGCCTCTTTGTTAATCGATCATCCTGTTTTCCGTCTATGATGAGAGAATTGTCATCTTTGGATGGCATAAGTCAGTTTGCATTGGAAACAAGCTGTAAGAGATAAATAAACGTATTTTCCATAGTTAAATTTCACGAACTTTTCTCCAATTGAATATCACCCGTTGAACCCCCTGCTGTGAACTATCCTATGCACTGAGGAAGGACAGTCAACGCCGAACGCGCTGTTTTCAGTCCTCATAAGTCAGTTGGCATTGAAAACAAGCTGTACGAGATAAATGACAGTATTTTCTATATAAATTTCACGAACTTTTCCCCAATTGAATATCACCCGTTGAACACCCTGCTGTGAATTATCTTATGCACCGAGGAAGGACAGTCAACGCCGAACGCGCTGTTTTCAGTCCTCATCTTCGCCTCGCGCGCTGTGCGCGCTTGGCTACGACTCGTCCTGAAAACAGCGCGTTCGG
Organism: Hyposoter dolosus; assembly: GCA_963921915.1. Lineage (NCBI taxonomy): Eukaryota > Metazoa > Arthropoda > Insecta > Hymenoptera > Ichneumonidae > Hyposoter > Hyposoter dolosus. The sequence continues at coordinate 23,530,045 of OY998130.1, read as the reverse complement.
CGTTCAATGTGCCATTTTGCCTCTTTGTTCCTTAATGTACCCCAACTGTTCCCCGCCCCCCTCTCAGCGGCTTCCCCAGTACGTGTAAATATGGATGAGGTATTTCTTCGCCGAAATTATTTTTAAAAACCATGCACGCCAAGTTTTTGTATAATCTCTGCAGTCAATTCGTCCGGTAAGTACGTGTACGTGTACGCGTGCCCTTGTACGCAAACGTGCCCTTTTTATGTATCGTTTCCTGTGGAACTCAACTTGCTCAACTTAGAGTTGCTCTAAACACACCCAATAATAGTATTGATATTCGGGGAATTCAATTCGGGATAGAGAAACCCTTGAGCCGAATGCCTTCAGGGTGTACGTTTCCCTGTAAAATTCATTCATTTATGAATTCTTGGCTATGTTGCAATGATTTCATTTTTTTTTTGTGTCAATTGAGTTTCACTATTTTTGAGATTTTTATCAAGGTTCAAAGATGGTTCCCAGTGAAGAAAAACTTTCCAACTGAGGTTACGACTTTTTAATACTTGGCGTCTTTTTTTTTTACTTTTATGGAGTATTTTTCCACGGATTTCACTTCTTTTTGGGAAGCAGAATATTTATCAACATTTTTCTTAATAATAGAGGGATTATTTGTTCTGGTTGATTGTTCTGGAGAGAACAAATCTCTTCAAAAACTTCCATCGACAGCCGCGGTAAATGTCTTCAAATATCTCGGCGAGAGTCATGATTAACCCCTTAAAAAATCCAGTCCAGCCTCTTGGCCAATCTGTTTAAACAACCTCGGCGAAACTCTTACTCTACTCCTTAAAAAATCCCGTCCCGAGTCTCAGCCAATCTGTTATAACAAACGCGTCGAGACGCTTAGTCTAGCCCTTAAAAAATCCCGTCCAGACTCTTGGGCAATCCCTTATGAAAGTCTCGGCGAGATTCTTGATGACTCCCTTAAAAACTCGTATTGAGATCCTTGTTCAATCCCTTAAAAATCCTGAAGATATCTCGATAGAACTCTGAATCGGTCCCTTAAAAAACTTCCATCGAGATCCCCCGACAACCCTTTAAAGAATCCCGTCCAGACTCTCCGCTAATCCCTTAAAAACCACCGGTCTCACAAGTCCTAGCGAGATTTCTCCGTTCTTCCTTCGTTCTCCCGTTTTTTTATTGTCTCATCACATTTTTAACTAATTTTTTTATTCCAAGAAAAATTGCTACGGGCTTACGTGATTCTGCATGAAAAAAACAAAAAAAAATGAGCCTCAGTTCAACCCTTTTCGTTAAATTTTACCAGAGATATGAATTTTTCAAAACTGGGGTTATTTATGACCCCACGTTACCGAAATAGGACACTTAAAATAAAGTTGCCGTTCTAGGGTCAAAGAACTTCCGTCGAGACCGCCGTTCCACCCCTTAAAAATCATTTAAAGATATTTCGATCGTACTCTGAATCGATCCCGTAAAAAAGTTCCATCGAGATCCCCGGTCAACCCCTTCAAAGATCCCGTCCGGACTCCTCGCCAATCCCTCAAAAACGTCCCGGCGAGATTTTTCCTTTCCTCCTCGAACCCTTCTCCCTTCGTTCTCCCGTTTTTTTTTATCGTTTCATTGCATTTCGACTACTTTTGACATTCCGAGCAAAATTGCCCCAGGCTCACGTGATTCTGCATTAAAAAACGAAAAGTATGAGCCCAAGTTGAACCCTTTTCGTTAAATTTTACCAGAAATATGAATTTTTCAAAATTGGGTCATTTACGACCCCACGTTACGTTACGTTATGACCCCCGTTAACCCCTTAAAAATTCTGGATCAATCGGTTAAATAAAATCCCGGCGCTACTGGATAAATATAATGTTTTTATTAATTTTAATTTTAAATTAAAATAAATCCAAAGAATAGAGTGAATGTGGTAGAGCGAGAGAGATAGCACGATGCGCCGACGCGGTAAAGGAAGAGAGACAGCGCTATAGACGCGCCGGCGGTAGAGGCAAAGAGAGGCCCGATATAGCCTGTCTCTCTCGCTCCGTGGCGCGCGGAGAGTGGGGTAGCCGCGTTCAGTGGAGCGCGTGACATCACAGGCCGAAAATGTCCACCAGTCTCGACAAGGGCGTATGTCCAAGCGTCAACAAGTGCGAGTTACGCCTCTCTGACTCTGAGAAAACAGAAATCGTACCGGATCTCGCGACCAAAATCTTCAATATCAGATTTCTCTGGATTGGCTGAACGGATTCTGTTCTACCAAGGACCATTCGAAAAATAAAAAATCAAAGAAAATCGAATTCTAATATGAAATTTTTCTGTCGCCCCGTTTTCCGTAAAAACGATTCAAAGTTTCTGTGACGTCAGAAAACCCCTATTTTACTGTATATAAGAGTGCGGCGGGCTCGCGCTACGCCTTTTTTTTAATACTTGGCGTCGAGCCGCTGCCGCGTCTCTCGATTAGACATTTTTGATAAAATTGATTTTTTTGAAACGATTTTCAGGCCGCCGTCAAAATATACACGATTGCTAGCGGAATTTAAGGTTATTATTTTTTAATTTCGACAAGGCTGACTTTCGAATGCTATCTATATTTATCACCCCGAATTTAACGACACATGTATGAAGATGTATTCGTGAACTGGCAACCAACAGCTTTTCCTCGAATGGAAACAGATGGATATGTCGTCAGTCGCGACCAATCAGAAACACGATAGGAACATTGAGCCCTTTCTCTGTGTCGTATACATACACGCACGCAAACTTCGATGGGCACATAATTTTGCCTGTGCAAAGTTTTTTCTGAGCAATTACGGCATCAATCGGGTTGATTTATGGCTCAATCGAGGGGGGATAAAGTAATTAGTCTCCAGTTCAAATTTCAGATCATGAAATTACCCCTGAGCTTCGTAATTCAGGAAAGCGTCTACCCCCACCGGCGAAATCGCTTTTCTTAGAGATAATATACTCGAGTGAGTCTCGGGCTAGCAGACGACGCTGTCAAATGTACTTGTCCCGAGACTATGCAAAGTCTCTTAATAAACAACGTAAACCATCGAGAAATATACCTAGACATCGAAAACCATAGAGAAATATACCTGAACATCGGAAACTATGCTAAATTATACCCAGACATCGAAAACGATGGAGAAATATAACTAGACAAAAAAACATGGACCCGTGGACCTAGACATCGAAAACCATGTTGAAATATACATAGACAACGTAAACCATCGAGAAATATACCTGGACATCGAAAACCATGGAGAAATATACCTAGACAACAAAAACCATGGAGCCGTGGACCTAGACATCGAAAACCATGGGAAAATATACCTAGACATTGAAAACCATAGAGAAATATAACTGGACATCGGAAACTATGCAAAAATATACATAGACATCGAAAACCATGGAGAAATATACCTTGTGACGTTGTTACTTTTCTTTATCCTTTTTTTTTATCTGCCAGCGTCGAGCCGCAGCGGGAGCCGCCGTATCCCCGAAAAGGACCGGCTCTCTTTCCTCTTATTTTTCAGCTCCCGCCGACCGAGGAGGACCGAACGTGGCTGACGGCCTTCGCTGGACCAACATCTCGACCGCGATTACTTATGCGAGCGCGGGCGAACGACCCACCGACCGAGCGACCACCAGATCTAGTCCCCGAAATCGCATTGCCCTCTGTATTTGATTTTTCCCTCCCTCCCCCGCGTGTAATATTTTATGTTCCCCCCTTAGTCCGACCCCCTTAGCCCTGTGAACATCGTCGAGTCGCGGAGCTCGTGTCCGTCATCGTCCCTCCGACAATAGGCTCGCCCGTCAGTTCGGAGGGAAACAGCGAGTTCCGCGGCGTCGAGGCGAGGCCGTCGATTCGATCGCGCCACGGCCGTTTTGACAGCCGTGGGCGCCGCCATCTTTTATCGAGCCTCGGTCTCGCGAGGCAGACAGCGTGGCGCCATCGGTGCGTGATCTCGCGAGGCCGGCGCTCGATATTCGATCGAACGACGGCCGACTGCAACGCCGCAGCCTGATTGGCTGCTGGCGCTCCCGGGCCTCGAAAAGCCTCGAACCAGTCGCTATCACGCGGCCGGGAGCTCGAGGAGAACCCGGAGCGCCACACTTCCGCTTTGGATACGACCAGGCACAGAGCCACGTGCATTTGCTCTCCTTTTCTTTCGAGTTCTTTTCTTGTGATTTGGTGACATTGAATCTGTAACGACGACCCGGCTTCCCGAAGGACCACTCTCTGGACAGTTGAAATATTTCGGCACCGTATTCTCGGTTTTATTCAACGAAACCGAGGAGACAAGTAAGTCCTTCGATTCTTGCCGGGCGTGCGACGCCATTATTCTCCCGTACTTTCCCCAAATTCCCGATTAAGTTTTCGTTTGCTTTCTCGAACTTTTCGTTCGAGAAAGAGCTTATTTCGTCGGTCAGTCGACGCGACGAGTGTTGTGCCTCGAGTCGTTTCCCCGTCCACCCCCGCGAAGTCACTTTGCCCTTTTTTTTTCTCGTCATTCCCCTTTGTTTCGCGTCCATTCAATTCTTGGATTTTTCTCCACGTTCTCGAGCCCCGTCATTACATTTTTTTTTGTCAATCCTCCTCGTCGATCGCCCACCCCGTGTTCCCCTTTTCGATTAGTGAGTCCCGTTATCGGATTTTGTGCGTGGATCGAACGAGGCTTTGCTTCGTTCGGTCAATCGGGTTTCGCCGGCCGAACTCGATTCGAGTGTTCGCGTGGTTTGCTCCACCGCGTGGCTCGCTCGCCCGTTCCCCCTTTTGTTCGTACGTCACTGGTATAATAAGACGCCTGAGTTTCAGGGGCCCGCGGACCCTGCGTTTAAGATTTTCTAGTTTCTCCCTGAGCCAGCCCAATTAATTACTTCGGATTATTTCACTAATCAACTTCTTTAATATTGTTTTTCTCTTGACCATTTTGGAATAAATTTTGTACCGGTTGCTGGACCGAATAAACCAGCTGGCGCCCTTCTTTTCTTTGTATTCTTCACCAGCAATAAATCACGGATTGTTTTATTATTTTTATAATTCTTTGTACGATTTATTTTTCCCATTTTTATCCATTTTCTCTAGCGATCGTGTCGAGCCCGTCACAAATTTTTGGCGCCCAACGTGGGGCCTGAAAAAACCATGAATTATTAACTTTTCCTCTTTTTCTGGCGATACCCTTCAACAACAAACAAAAAAACTTCCAAGTAAATAGATTCAGCCATTTCTTTTGATTTTTCGACTTTTTCGACCTGATTTTTCGACCTTCGTTCCCCCTTTGTCTAGCGTGCGAAATAGTGCTCACCAGTGACCCCCTCCCCCTATCGCGTTCGACGATCGCAGAACGCTTCGGCGCGAGACTGCCGAGCGCTAGCTCCATTGTTTTGACGACCTTGAGCTCTCCTATCCCGTTTTCCTTGTGTTTTTCGATACTTTGCTGACTTGGTAAATATTATTTCGAATATATAATATTATTTCGTCAGATTTAGTGAGATTTTCGTGTGTTCGTCGAGTATTGCGTGATTACGCTACTCGACGCAAATATTACCCTTCCCCCCCCCCCGCCCCTCATCAGCGACAACCCCCCGTGCCCGACATCCGCCCTAAAAATTCCCCGAAAAATAATATTGCCCTCCTAATTCGATTAAAAATAATTTTCGTCAATTTCCTGACGATTGAAAATTCCCTTTGATTAATTATTCGAGTTCTCCCCTCGTATTTACCATTTATTTTCGTTAATTTCTTGACGATCAATTCTTCCCTTTATTTTTGAATTTTCAATTTTGTTCCCTTTTCGCATTTTCACTGTTTTAAATTCCCTTTTTAAAAATAGATCAATTTAGTCAATTCCTGTGAGTAAAAATCCCTTTTGGTTAAAATTTCCAAATAAGTTTTATTTAATTTATTAATTTTTGCATTTTCTTCTTTTTCTTGCTTTCCGCTTTTTCGCGATGTATCCCCCGGTCGACGTTCCGGTTTCGACCGTAACGGTCACAACCCCGGCCTGTACAGCCCCGATAATGACCACGGCAGTGATTACCGGCGCTACTCACTCGCGCCATCCCCCGTCGTCCCCAGTCCCAGACCCCGTTCCAGACCCAGCCCCCTCGATAGTCTCGATTACTCGAGAGATTGGGAGCATGCACGATGTTGCCCAGTTGGTCGCTCGTTGCGACCGAGCGGGGCTGTCGCTGGACGGAGATACGGAGGTAGTTCGGGACCGGCTCTTGAGACATGAGATCCGGAGCCGCTTCCCTTACATTCCTGTCGCATGAGACGAAGAGCTCGACGAGCGAGGAGGCTTGCCGCATACGCTACTCCACGCTCTAGAGATTCCAGAAGTGTGGGAAGTTCTGAGGCCGAGTTCAAGGCCAAGACCAGCCCCACCTGTATGGACTTCGTCCTCCCCTCGCCCTTTGCCCCGAAATCGACCGATACTGGCCACCGGCCAGTCTAGAGGCCCTTACAAGGACCCCATTTCCCTCGATTCGGACTTTAGTCTAGAAGAACCCCCCGAAAATTTACACGAACCCCTGGTCCCTCTTCCCGGACGAGTCCCTGGTCCTACCGTGACATTTGCCCTTCCCCCTTCCCCAGAAATGAATAGACGAACTCTCCCCTCTCTCCCCTTATCCCATCGTCCCCGATTACTGATCCCTGACGTTCCCGAACCCCATTTTGACGACCCGAGGGACTTCATGAGAACGTACACAGTTCCTATCTCCCGGCCCCAACACAATAGCACCCGTTTGCCCCCTCTTCCTCCCCCAGCTCCCAGACGCAGCTTAGCCGCTACCCTTTCCACAACAACCCACAGCCCAACCCAAAATGAGTTCTCTTCCACGCGAATGGGAAGAGACAATCGTTTTGCCAATCACTGGCAAAAATACGGCCCTAAATTCGGGGGTAAACGTGAGGAGGACGCGGAGGAATTCCTCCAAGAACTCCACGAATACGCCATTGGCCAAGACTTGTCAGAGGACGAGTTATTGCGCGCGTTGCCCGAGGCGAACGCGATGCGTTCGCGCCTGCGAACGGCATCTGGCATCGCGTTGAAAAGTTCAGCTGGAATGATTACGAGGGTTTCGTATGTCATTTCCGGGAACAATTCGGACACGGCGATTTGCAGGATCGTCTGAGGCACGAGGTGGAACTTCGTACCCAGGGACCTGGCGAACCCGTCGCCGAATATTCAGTGAAGATCCGAGCCCTTTTTGACCAGTTCAACCCCCCCCCCCCCCTTTCCCTTGAGACTCAGTTGGACATTTGTTATTGCAACCTGCACCCCGATTTGTCCGCCCACATCAGACAAGATGAGATACAAAATTATCGCGACCTCAAAAGGATGTGCCGTCGCAGAGAGGAGCTCGTGGACCGAGCCAAGGCGTATCGCCCTCCACCGAGCGCACGACAGTCGTCCTTCCCCTCAAGTGCGTACAAACCAGCCGACAAAGCCACGCAAGGCAAAGTCGCGGCTTTGCAGACCCCGACAGACGCCAAGGCGTCCCCAAAAAATCAGCATCCTCCCCAACAAACCCCGACCCAGAAAAATCCCCAACCTCAACCCCGCACAAATCAAAAACCCAGCTACGCTGCAGTAGCCGGTGCGGAGAAACCCCCCCGTACGCAACCCTTTCCAGTGATCCCTCCCCTTTCCGAAGTTGCCCCGAAAACAAATCCCCAGCAAGCCCCTTCGTCCCCGTGTTACAATTGTCGCCTCCCCGGCCATTTCTGGCGGGAATGCGTCAAACCCATTGGAAGGTTCTGTAGAATCTGCGGCTACCCGGACGTGGTAGTCAGGACGTGCCCGCGCTGTGCAAGAGGACAGGCGGGAAACGGTCAGACGGGGGGACAGTAAAGTTCTCGCCCCCCCAGAGGCCAAACCCCGAGTTGCTCAAAACCCATTACAAGTTCGAGCAACCAGCCCAGGACCCTTTCGAGAACAGAAACCCCGAGAAGAAATCCCCAGAACCCTCAAAAATTCCCAACTTACCGGACAATCCCGTAGAATCCTCCCTTCCTGACAAAAGTAACCCCGAACCCCGTGAGATCTTCGTTGCCCGAGCCGAATCCGGTAAGGACCCCGCCTCGCAAGAGGAATTCCGATTTTCCCCGCAGTTTCCGGATCAACCTGGCCCCGTACGACGAGCTATCAGTCTCCCGTACAAAGATGACTCCGGAAATGATCTGAAGTTGAGTTTCCCCGACCTTGAAACCCTTAACGCGTTCCTCAGTAAACGACCTCCGAAGAATCCCATTTCGCTTCCCGAATCCCTCGAAACCCCCGGTTTGCCAGAAAAATCCCCAAAAATCCCCTTTGAGGCTCCTTCGCAAGGAGAGAAATCCTCGGTTCCCCCAAAACTCCCGAAAGACCCCAGTTCAGTACCCAGAGTTCGTAAAGTTCCCTACAAAGACAATTTTGGGAACGTTTGGCAATTAAGTGGCCCCAATTCCGACACCCTCGACCTCTTCCTCAGTAAAGAACCCGAAAAACCCTTACCCAGCGACGAGCAGCAGCCCGAATGTTCTAAATATTCGAGCCACTTACCACCTAAAGCCCCCAATCCCCTTTCCCTGTGTGAATCAGCTACCTTTACCCCAGTCTCCCCAGAAACATGCCCTCGGGACCCCCTTCAGTTCCAAGAAATTTCCCCGTCGGATCCCGCTACGCTGGCGGATATGCTCGCTGCTATCCAACAACGTAACGTCGATAACCGACATTTTCTGTGGTTAAAAGTCGAGGACCGACTGTGTCGTGCCTTGGTGGACGGTGGCTCATGTCGAACGTACCTAGACCAAGGCCTGGCAGCGATCCTCATGCCCTATTTGTCCCCAACCGACGATGGTGTATTAGTCCGCGGGAATAATGTACTTCCCGTGTTAGGCGAGCTGTATCTCACGTACGAGATAGGAGGACAAACAGCCCGCCTTCGTACCCAGTTAGCTTCGTTAGGATACGATTGTATCCTAGGGATCGACTTCCTTCGCGCACTCGACCTTCGTGTCGACTATGGTAACGACACGTGGCGAGTTGGAAACGGTCCCGTCCATTCGTTTAGCCCCGAAGACATCGAAGCCCACCCAATCAGAGCCTATCCCCCCTGCGCCGGTCTGGCGATTGCAACGGACACGGCTGCCCAAAGAGTAACTGCCCTTTTAGATGAATTAATTCCCCCTAAGACTTCGACCCTTCTCAGTGTGACCCACTTAGCTGAGCACCACATCAATGTTCAAGGACACCCCCCAATTCGACAAAAGCCCCGAACAATCTCTCCTTACATGCTGAAGATCGCTCAGAAAGAGGTCGATCAGATGTTCGAGGAAGGAGTTATTGAGAAAATCGATAGCCCTTGGCTCAGTAACCCCGTGATCGTTACAAAATCGAACGGGAAATATCGATTTTGCATCGACTTTCGAGACGTTAATCGTGTCACGCGGAAAGACGCGTATCCCCTTCCCAACATGGACCGTATCCTTGACGGACTGCGACGAGCCCGTTATATTTCGAAACTTGATCTGAGCCAGGCCTATTTTCAAATCCCCGTTGAGCCCGCAAGTCGACCCATAACCGCCTTTTCAGTCCCTGGACGCGGACTGTTTCAATTCAAACGAATGCCCTTTGGACTGACGAACGCCCCCGCGACTTTTCAGAGACTGATGGACAGACTAATCGACCCCGCGTGGGAACCCCACGTTTTTGCCTACTTGGACGACGTCATTATCGCGACGGAAACAGAGGACGAACACTTTGACTTTCTCCGACGCGTACTGACAGCTTTTAGAGACGCCAAGATGGAAATCAACCGCGAGAAGAGCGAGTTCTTCTGCGCGGAAGTGGCCTCTCTCGGATACGTCATTGGCCCCGAAGGAATTAAAGTTGACCCCGACAAAGTAGCCCCTATCGTGAGTTACCCTCCCCCCACCAACATTAAGCAAGTCCGACGATTCCTCGGAATGTTCGGCTGGTATGCCCGATTTTTACCCGACATTTCCCGTGATAAAGCCCCTTTGACCCGATTAACGATGAAAGATGTCCCCTGGACGTGGGGACACACTGAACAACAAGCTTTTGAGGACCTCCGTGATTCCCTGACCCGAACCCCCATTTTGATTCGCCCTAATTTCGATAAGCCCTTCACTGTTCAGACCGACGCGAGCGACGGGGCCATCGGCGCCGTCCTAACCCAAGAGGTTGACGACGTCGAGCACCCGATCGTTTTCGCGAGCCGACTCTTGACGTCCCAGGAACGCAAGTACACGGTCACCGAGCGTGAGTGTCTCGCGGTTCCCTGGGCCGTTAAGAAATTGCGACCTTACATCGAGGGCACGCACTTCACGGTGATTACGGACCACACTAGCCTCACGTGGCTCCGAAGTATTCGAGACCCCGCAGGACGACTCGCCCGATGGGCGCTCGCCATGCAAGCCCTAGACATGACCATCGTTCACCGTAAAGGAGCCCTTAACGTAGTCCCTGATGCCCTTTCCCGGATGTACGAGACGACCGACGCAGCCCTGTGTGCTTTGGGGAACGCGATCGACTCGTGGTACGAGGACAAAAAGAAAAATATTCGAGAGTTCCCTTGGAAATACCCCAATTGGAAAATAGTAGAAGACAAAATCTACTATCACCGTCCTCACCCCGTAATTGAATCAGCCCTTGCCGATTTAGACGCTTGGAAATTAGTACTCCCCTTAGAATCCCGACCTCGAGCCCTCAGTCAAGCCCACGACTGTCCCCAGGCAGGCCATCTTGGGGTCGACAAAACGTACCATCGGCTCACTCAAGATTTCTTCTGGCCTGGTATTTTTCAGGACGTCGCAAGATACGTCGGATGTTGTCCAGCGTGTCAGCTCCATAAGGTTTCTCAAGGATAACCGAGCGGCCTTATGAGAGAGCGCACGACTTCTGGTCCTTCGACAGTTGTCGCCGCCGACGTCATGGGCCCTTTCCCTCCTAGTAAGTCCCAGAACCGTTATGTGATCGTGTTTCAAGATTTGTTCACGAAATTCGTCGAGGCCAAAGCTGTTCGAGTTGTCACAGGACCAACAATAATGTCGGCATTCGAAAATCTGGTCTTGAATCGTTGGAGATGTCCGAAGTATTTGTTGACGGACAACGGAACGGAGTTCGTCAACAACTTCGTTACGAATGAACTCCGACAGTTAGGAATTCATCAGACCACAGTCCCTCCGTACCATGCCCAAGCCAACCCCGTGGAACGAGTCAACAGAACAATCAAGACGATGATTTGCACCTTCATCCCGCAAGACCAGCGAGATTGGGACAAACATCTTCCCGAGCTGTGCTTTGCGATTAACACAGCAGTCCAATCCTCCACGATGATGACCCCTGCCTTTTTGAATTTAGGAAGAAACCCTCGCCCCGCAAAAGCCCTTCGAGACGAAGATCCCAACCCTCAGTCCTTAGACCCTAATCTGTGGAAAGACCGCATGAAGCGGCTTCCACTGATTCACGATTGCGTCAATCGGAATTTGGAACAAGCTGCGAAGCGGCAGGCCCGTTATTATAACAAAAACCGCAAAGATACCCGTTACAGCGTAGGCGATCTGGTGATGAGAAAACATCGAGTCCTCTCCTCCGGAGTACAGAACTTCGCTGCCAAACTTGCCCCTCGGTTCAATGGCCCTTACAAAATTTTGAAAATCCTCTCCCCTGTCGTGTATGAGATCGAAGACCCAGACAGTCGTAAAAACCCCAAGGTCCACATCAAGGACCTCAAACCCTATCGACTCTCCGAAGAACCCAGTAATGAAGAGAACGCCGAGACGACCGAAGCTGTCGCCCCAGAACCCCCAAATCCCCGAAAACACCGTTGACTTGGAACCGGAAAACTCCGCTCCACGTCAAGCTGGCCTGAGGCCAAGAAAACCCCACTAGTTGTCAAGTAATTCCCCTGGCCATTGCAAATATGAGTTTTTGAGTCTAACCCTTTTGTTTTGTTTTCGTGTTCTTTCAGAGCAATGAGTCAAATGTGGATGGCGAAGCGTAGGTTCGGGCGGCCGCCATACCGGCTTCCGCTCGGCACCGCGACGCCATATGAGTATGGTTTGTGGCGAACCTCGGGCCACATCTCATCCCTGTCCACCGTCCCATTCCCTCCCCTTGAGCCTTTTCCTTGCCCCAGACTATTCTGAGGCGAACATTGCCGTTGCGCGGAGTGGGACCCACACGATCCGCAGGCAATGTCGCCTCGGATTTTCACCATGTTCCTGCGTCCCGAATCCCCTCCTGGTGAAATCTACCCCCCAGATGCGACCATTCCCAGATCCCACATCCCGAGCCCCGCTTCCCCAGATCGCCTCTCTACCCCTTCGTTCCGGTCCTCCGCTTCCTCCCCAGACGAGTCGACCTCGTCCGCGGAAACCGTGGTGCCTCGTGCGCCCTCCCAGACGCGGCTGCGTTCCCGGGCGCTAGCAGAGCTTACACCTGGGACGCTGCCGTATCTGACGCAGGCGCTAGAGGGGCTTAGGGCCGCGGTCGGGGCCGCTCGGCCAACGTCCTTTTCCCCACAACCTGGTCCGTCGTCCTCAACCCCTGCTCCTTGCGCCTGCTCCATCCCATCCCTATTCGCTGAGTTCGTCCCGCAGTCCCGTCCCCTGGAGACCCCGCCTAAACCGGTTCCCATTCCCGTGCGTCCTGTTCCCCGAATCCATCAACTCCATCTGGACCCTTCCACCAGTGCCTCAGTCCCCCGTCGTCCCCATATCGTCCCTACCCCCGTGTTCCTTCCCACCAGCCCGCCATTGATACCCCGAAATCTTGCCCCTCTCCAAGTCCCTTGCCCATATCCAGTCACCCCTCCGCCCTTGATGTCCCTGCGAATCCCCGTGCTGCCTGGCCTGCAGCCCCGGGAGCCCGGGGGGCCTTCCTCTTGAGGCTGCAATCGTTCAGGGCATGACACCCACCAGTGCCAGTTCCGGATCGAGAACAGACCTCGGCGGGGAGGCGCCTCGGGTCCCCGTCGCTAACATTCCCGATCTCCCCTTGAGCCCTGTACCCCCTTTTTAACCTTCCCCCCCTTTACCCTCTGACCCCTTCGGCCCCAAAAACACTCCCCAGCCCTTTCCATTGTCCTTAGCCCCGAAGCCTCACCACAAGCCCCGGTGGGCAAGATAGAAGCAACGTAGAAACGGACTACGGAGTCCAAGTCACCGAGTAAATTGAGCATCGAGGCCTTCAGACCCATTCCGGATAGAGCTCATCGTGAATCAGAATAAAGCATCGTAGAAATCGTCAGAATCGTCGAAGAATAGTGGTCCGGTGACCAAAGACTCCAGCCATCAGTTCGACGTAGTCGCAGCCAAGTCCGATATTACTTTCGTTGAGTTTTCAGTATTATTATTTTCGAGTCAGTTACGTTTAAGTGTCGAAGGCAAAGGCCCTAGACGTCAGTCATTATTTTCTTTAGTTTCGTTTCTGTGATTTTTTAACGAAGAGACTGATAATGTTAAATCGCCATGAACCCGAGACCCCTCAGACCAGGATTGTTAGTCCCAGAGTCCCCGCTCAAAAATAATTGTTAGCCCTACTCTTTTTTTTCTATCGTTAAGCCAAATGAGATCTGTTTTATTTTTGATACAAGTGTTACGAGCCAAAGAGCTTCGAATTCAGAGACTTTTTCTTTTCGTGTTGTTAAAGTAAGTCAGTAAAAGGCACAAGTCGGCCAAGTTAATTTGTTGAATTTTGTTCTTTCCTTTTTCTTAAGATCCTTTTCAGTCATCAGTCCCTTCCTATTTTTGGATCCTTAAGTCGCAACCCCGGTAATACTCGATTGACTGCAGATTGTGTGACGAGACGTACGAGATGGTACTTTCGTCAAGCCGGGGGGAGTTGTGACGTTGTCACCTTTCTTTATCCTTTTTTTTTATCTGCCAGCGTCGAGGTGCAGCGGGAGTCGCCGTATCCCCGAAAGGGACCGGCTCACTTTCCTCTTATTTTTCAGCTCCCGCCGACCGAGGAGGACCGAACGTGGCTGACGGCCTTCGCTGGACCAACATCTCGACCGCGATTACTTATGCGAGCGCGGGCGAACGACCCACCGACCGAGCGACCACCAGATCTAGTCCCCGAAATCGCATTGCCCTCTGTATATGATTTTTCCCTCCCTCCCCCGCGTGTAATATTTTATGTTCCCCCCTTAGCCCGACCCCCTTAGCCCTGTGAACATCGTCGAATCGCGGAGCTCGTGTCCGTCATCGTCCCTCCGACAATAGGCTAGCCCGTCAGTTTGGAGGGAAACAGCGAGTTCCGCGGCGTCGAGGCGAGGCCGTGGATTCGATCGCGCCACGGCCGTTTTGACAGCGGTGGGCGCCGCCATCTTTTATCGAGCCTCGGTCTCGCGAGGCAGACAGCGTGGCGCCTTCGGTGCGCGATCTCGCGAGGCCGGCGCTCGATATTCGATCGAACGACGGCCGACTGCAACGCCGCAGCCTGATTGGCTGCTGGCGCTCCCGGGCCTCGAAAAGCCTCGAACCAGCCGCTATCACGCGGCCAGGAGCTCGAGGAGAGCCCGGAGCGCCACACTTCCGCTTTGGACACGACCAGGCACAGAGCCACGTGCATTTGCTCTCCTTTTCTTTCGAGTTCTTTTCTTGTGATTTGGTGACATTGAATCTGTAACGACGACCCGGCTTCCCGAAGGACCACTCTCTGGACAGTTGGAATATTTCGGCACCGTATTCTCGGTTTTATTCGACGAAACCGAGGAGACAAGTAAGTCCTTCGATTCTTGCCGGGCGTGCGACGCCATTATTCTCCCATACTTTCCCCAAATTCCCGATTAAGTTTTCGTGTGCTTTCTCGAACTTTTCGTTCGAGAAAGAGCTTATTTCGTCGGTCAGTCGATGCGACGAGTGTTGTGCCTCGAGTCGTTTCCCCGTCCACCCCCGCGAAGTCACTTTGCCCTTTTTTCTCGTCATTCCCCTTTGTTTCGCGCTTATTCAATTCTTGGATTTTTCTTCACGTTCTCGAGCCCCGTCATTACATTTTTTTTTGTCGATTCTCCTCGTCGATCGCCCACCTCGTGTTCCCTTTTTCAGCTAGTGAGTCCCGTTATCGGATTTTTGTGCGTTGATCGAGCGAGGCTTTGCTTCGTTCGGTCAATCGGGTTTCGCCGGCCGAACTCGATTGGCGTGTTCGCGTGGTTCGCTCCATCGCGTGGCTCGCTCGCCCGTTCCCCCTTCTGTTCGTACGTCACTGGTATAATAAGACGCCTGAGTTTCAGGGACCCTCTGTCCCTGCGTTTAAGATGTTCTAATCTTTCCCTGAGTTAGCCCCTGTGAATTATTTTTGCTAAATTAAGTTCTTGAATATTGTTTTCCTTTTGACCCTTTTTGGGATACTTTTTTGTACCGGTTGCTGGACCGAATACACCAGCTGGCGCCCTTCTTTTTTTTTGTATTCCTTCTTAGCAATAAACCACGAATTGTTTTATTATTTTTATAACTTTTTGTGTGATTTATTTTCCTCTTTTTGCCCATTTTCTCTAGCGATTGTGTCGCGCCCGTCACAACCTAGACAAAAAAAACCATGGACCCGTGGACCTAGACATCGAAAACCATGAAGAAATATACATTGTGATCTGGGGTTTTTCTTAAAGAGGACGATTCGAAAAAATGCGGCAGGGACTGCACCGGGGATCGAACCCGGGACCTCTCGATTGCCGGTCGAGTGCTCTCCCAACTGAGCTATCCAGGCCGCTGCTACACTTAGTTCGAATCGTCCTCGTAACGTGGATTCCACCACGTTACAACATAGACAACGTTAACCATCAAGAAATAAACCTAGACATCGAAAACCATGGAGAAATATACCTAGACAACAAAAACCATGGAGCCGTGGACCTACACATCGAAAACCATGGAGAAATATACTTAGACATCGAAAACCATGGAGAAATATACCTGGACATCGGAAACTATGCAAAATTATACCTAGCATCGAAAACCATGGAAAAATATACCTAGACAAAAAAAAACCATGGACCCGTGGACCTAGACATCGAAAACCATGAAGAAATATACCAAGACAACAAAAACCATGGAGCCGTGGACCTAGACATCGAAAACCATGGAAAAATATACCTAGACATCGAAAACCATGGAAAAATATACCTAGACATCGAAAACCATAGAGAAATATACCTGGACATCGGAAACTATGCAAAAATATACATAGACATCGAAAACGATGGAGAAATATACCTAGACATCGAAAACCATGGAGCCGTGGACCAAGACATCGAAAACCATATAGAAATATACCTGGGCATCGGAAACTATGCAAATAGTCCAGGAACCGGGTTCGAAAAAGGGTTTTTTCATGACACCGGGCCAGAACGATTCTAACCGACGGATTCGTGTAGGGCTGATGTCCCTGATGAAGGCCTACCACTTTCCAACCACAGATTTTGGGGGGCTTTTTTTTTGGCACGCGGTCAAAGTTGGCAAAATCATGTTTTTGAGAGATAGAGTCAAAACTATTGATCGGAGAAAAAAAAAGTTCAGGAACTATTTGTAGATATTTAAAAAACGAACAGTTTGGCGGGTGGCAAATTGAAATCGGTTCATTAGATCGCCCGCAAACAATTAAAAACCAGCTTAAATGGCCATTTTTATTATAACCCATTGTTAATAAAAAAATGCGTGTAGAGCTTTAAAAATCTCAGAATATATGCCCCTCGGTACACTTAACAAGTGTGCAAAATTTGGGCCCGATCGGATGAATAGTTTTTGAGAAAAGCCATTTGTTATTAAAAAACCGACTGTTTTTGCGAGGAATTTGCAGGCCGGGAGAGTGTCGCAGTGCAATAAAACAAAAACGAAATTAATCCGAAAGAGTCGAACTATCATGTACACTTTGGGGCAAATCGATTTTTTATTGTTAAAGGGGTGAAAAACGGCTCTAAAAATAGGCTACGATTTTTACTCATAAACAAATGGAATTCCTTCGCGAGTTTTCAAGTTACAGAGTCGCGACTGACATCATTCGAAAGCGGTTATTTTTCTACGAATTTAGAAGAAAAAAAAATTGCAAAAAGTTAATTAGGTGAAGATAAAAAAATTTGTTTTTTAATAATTATTGCAGCGGCTCATTCTAACGTAGAGCGCTAAAAATTGGACAGCGTACAGAGTAAGACTTATGCTAACTAGAGAAAAATCGGCGGAAAAATCCCATATAAATTTATTGTTCATTTCAGCGGTTTAACGAGAGGCCAAATGTGACGTCGCGTTTGGCGACAGAGTGGGGGTAGTCGTCTCCGACTCACGCGCACTCGCGTGAAAAGTGAATTCGCGCGTTCAAATTCCACCAACATGGAATATCTCCGGCGCGAATTAACTTATCGAGTTGTTTTTTTTTTTTTATTTGGGCTAACTTTTTCCGCTGATCATGATTTTGTCATTGATAATTATGAAAAATTGAAAATTCACCTCCAAATTTATTGATAATTTTTTATTAATTTTTTTAACACTATTTTTTACTCAACTTTTGGGTGAAATCGGATTCGAATATCATCGCTGTGATGTTCTTCAACTACTGTACGGAGTAAAAAATAATTCAATGAAAAATATTTTATTAGCGGAGCACGTGTTATTCCGTTTTCAAAACAATGAACAATTGAGGCCATTACGTCTACGAAAGACAAAGATTTTTCAAATTTGAGAAGATGTGGTGTTTTTCGTAGTCGTAATGGCCTCAATTGTTCATTTTTTTGAAAACCGAATGACACGTACTCCGCCAATAAAATATTTTTCATTGAATTATTTTTTACTCCGTACAGTAGTTGAAGAACATCACAGCGATGATATTCGAATCCGATTTCACCCAAGACTTGAGTAAAAAATAGTGTTAAAAAAATTAATAAAAAATTATCAATAAATTTGGAGGTGAATTTTCAATTTTTCATGATTATCAATGACAAAATCATGATCAGCGCAAAAAGTTAGCCCAAACGCGACGTCACATTTGGCCTCTCGTTAAACCGCTGAAATGAACAATAAATTTATATGGGATTTTTCCGCCGATTTTTCTCTAGTTAGCATAAGTCTTACTCTGTACGCTGTCCAATTTTTAGCGCTCTACGTTAGAATGAGCCGCTGCAATAATTATTAAAAAACAAATTTTTTTATCTTCACCTAATTAACTTTTTGCAATTTTTTTTTTTCTAAATTCGTAGAAAAATAACCGCTTTCGAATGATGTCAGTCGCGACTCTGTAACTTGAAAACTCGCGAAGGAATTCCATTTGTTTATGAGTAAAAATCGTACCCTATTTTTAGAGCCGTTTTTCACCTCTTTAACAATAAAAATCGATTTGCTCCAAAGTGTACATGATAGTTCGACTCTTTCGGATTAATTTCGTTTTTGTTTTATTGCACTGCGACACTCTCCCGGCCTGCAAATTCCTCGCAAAAACAGTCGGTTTTTTAATATCAAATGGCTTTTCTCAAAAACTATTCATCCGATCGGGCCCAAATTTTGCACACTTGTTAAGTGTACCGAGGGGCATATATTCTGAGATTTTTAAAGCTCTACACGCATTTTTTTATTAACAATGGGTTATAATAAAAATGGCCATTTAAGCTGGTTTTTAATTGTTTGCGGGCGATCTAATGAACCGATTTCAATTTGCCACCCGCCAAACTGTTCGTTTTTCTAATATCTACAAATAGTTACTGAACTTTTTTTTTCTTCGATCAATAGTTTTGACGCTATCTCTCAAAAACATGATTTTGCCAACTTTGACCGCGTGCCAAAAAAAAGCCCCCCAAAATCTGTGGTTGGAAAGTGGTAGGCCTTCATCAGGGACATCAGCCCTACACGAATCCGTCGGTTAGAATCGTTCTGGCCCGGTGTCATGAAAAGGCCCTTTTTCGAACCCGGTTCCTGGACTATTAGTTGTTGCGCGTTTAAATGTTCGTTGCTTAATTTTCCATTTCCTTCGAGGGTGAGTTGAGTGCTTGCATCTTTCGTATTCGATCGGCCACTTGAATGATTGGCGGGATTGAGAGCTTTTAATGTTGGCAGCACAGGGTCTTTTGGTTTATGCAGCGCGGAGCTTACATCATTTTTATTCATTTCATTTTCATTATTTGATTCATTTTCATTTCGTCACGTTGAGCTCGGTTCCGCTTTTTCGTAAGTTGTGGCTCTTCCTTGTATTTTCGTTTCATTTTTCGTCGTTGAGTTTTTATGCACTTTTTCTTCCTCACTTGTTGAATTTGCTATTTTTTCGTTTTCGCTCGTTGGCGTAAGATTTCTTTCTTCATTGTTTTCTTGCGTTTCTTGATTTTCGCGCACTTCCTTTTCTTTTTGGCGTGTTGAATTTCCATAATTTCCTTCGTCGTTTTGTATTTTTTCGTTTTCATTACTTTTATTATTTTGTATCGTTTTATTTTCGTTTATCATTTCTTCTTTTTGTTGCGTAGTATTCTTTTTTATTACTTCTTCCATCGTAACTTCTTCTTTGTTTTTTAAAATCATTTTTTCTCGTTTATCTTGTTCGTTGCCTGTTTCGTTTTCCGTTTCGTCTTCTGATGAGGTGCGATTGCTTTTGCGATCCTCGTCGTATTCCATTTCATTTTCAATCGTGTTCCTTGGGGCTTGCTTGTTTTCTTGATTTGTTGATTCCATTGGTTCTTCTTCTGCGGACGTTGGTTCGTCCTGATTGTTGTTGTCGATTTCTATATCCATGTTAGGGTGTGCACTCCCTTTAATAACATGTTGTTTGTTTGTTTTCGGTTTTGAGTTCGGTTGCTTGTTTGTAGTCTCAGTTTCTCCTGCTGGTAAAATTATTACATTGTCAGGCGATGGGTTTCCGGATGATTCGTCTGAGGAGGTTCTGATCCGTTTTCCTCCTTGTTGGGTGATTTTTAGTCTTTTCAAGTCCTCGTCATCGGCGTCTGCAGATTCTTCTCGAGGTTTGACGGGAAAGCCGTTGGCTGCGTTTCGGGATAACGCGTCTGCGACGACATTAAGCATGTCGATTGAGTCTACATTGGCGGTTGGTGTTGTATGTCTTTTTGTTTTTGTTAGCGAAATCCTTGCTTTTTTTATGATCTGCGTTTTTACGTCTAATGGCTCGAAGTTGTGCGCTCTTGCGATGTGCTCCCGGTCGTGCTGTCCCGCGGAGTCGCCATCGCGTTTTTTTGCGCGATTTCTGTTACAATTTTCGTAAGTTGTTCCATTTGTGTGTGTAATGCTTCAAATTTGTCGTCGTTTTGGTTTCGGTGTTGATCGTTGAATCTTCGGTTGTTCGAGTTGTTGCGGTGTCAGTTTTGCGAGTTATCGCGGTTGTTTCGAGAACTACCGGGTTGTCTGTCATAAAAGTCGTTCCATCTATTATTTCTATTTCGATCTTGTGAATCGTCTCTGTTTCGGAAGTTGTTTTGCTGGTTGTTTTGGTTGTTTCTTTGATAATTGCTTTGATTCGAGTTGTCTCTTTGTCTACTATAATTATTTTGCGGGTATCGGTTCTGGTAATTTTGGTTTTTGTAATTGTTTTGATACCGATCTCTCGAGTTATTTCGATATCCGGAGGGTCTGTTGTAATGCTGCGGGCCGCGCGATTCGCTGCGGTACCTGCTTTGTTGGTTATTGAAACTGTTGTCCGAAGGGGACTGGCTTCTAAAGTTTTGGTAAATTTTGTCTCTTAGTTCTTTGATTGCGTGACAGATTCCTGTGGAATGAGTTCTCGATTGGTGTAGTTCGCAAAATACGTCTGTGTGTTGGTTTCTTGATTCAGCGAAATGGATTCTAGCTGTTTCTGGTGGTTGTGTTAGAGCGTGTTCTCTAGATATTCTACCGTGATTTACTGATTGGCGGTGTCGAAGTTCCTGTTCTATGTGAATCGCTTCCCTAATTGCTGCGTCAAAATCTCCGAGATTTTGTTGATTTAGATTTACTACGATTTTGTCGAAGAGTCCTCTGATGAAGGCTCTGGTTACTGATTTTTGGACTTCTTCTAATCTTTTTTTCAAATATTGTTGCTCGTCGGCTCTGCCGTAGCATTCGTTTAATCTTTCCGTTATGCGCTTTAAAATTATTCGAGTTCGTGTCGCGTATTCTGCTACCGATTCGTTGAAATTTTGGGAAATTGCTTTGAGCTCTAGTTCTAAGTCTAATAGTTCGATAGTGGCACCAAAACTTTCTTTAAGGTTTCGGTAAAATTCATCGAGAGTTGTGTAATTTTTTGTTTCTGCCAAATCTTGGGCGAATCCTGTTAACTTATATTGCACAGTCACAAGAAATTGCGATTGTTGGGCTTCGGGAATTAATTTTGCAGCTCGTTTGCAAGCGCCAATGAAATGGTCTACGGGGATGTTTTTTCCATCAAAAGTTGGGATGAGTCCGTAAATATCACGGAACGTCATGCCAACTCCTTCCATTTTTCTTTCTTCTAGGTGAAAAAATGAGGGTGAAATATTCTGACGCGTACTGGTGCGTCGGGGTGGTCGTATTGGCTCTATTTTGGGTTTTATGTATTCCTTTTTTTTCAATTTTTCCTGTGTTCTGATTTGGCTTATTTTTCTAATATAATCTGGGGAAAACAAAATTAATCTACTGGAAGAGTGAAATTTGTAAAAAAAACGAAAAATTATTTCATTTTTGTTTTGTTTTTTTTTTCAGCTTACTTGTTATTGTTTTGTTCGTATTTGTAATTGATTCGTAAAGACGGGGTCATTTTACGTTAAAAGGGGGTTTTTTTTTGCAAAGAGTAATTTTTCGCAAAAAGGGGAGAGAAAATTTTTTTTTTTTTTTATATTGCTGTTTTATTATTGTTCTTAATCGTTGAGTAGGGTAAATTCGTTTCAAATTCGAGGGAAATAATAGGAACAAATGCGGGGTTAAAATTTGCGAGATGTAAAAATTTTCGGTTTTCGTGTTTTTTTTTTTTTGGTGAGCTATGGAAAGAACGCAAATTTTTTATGATACGTTCGTTTTCGTTCTCAAAAGTTTAATTCGTCGACTGAAAATTACTTTGCTCTTTATTTTTTTTTTAATGTTGGCTTCGTTTTTTTCTTTTGAAAGAAAAATTCGGTTTGTCTCGAACGGGAGATGTTGAATGTTCGGGAAAAAAAAATTCGGTATCTTTACTTGAATTCGTCGCGTGAAGCGCGAGGGTGTTAAAGTATGTGTATTCGGTATGAACGGAGCATAAAAGAGCGCGTATATCTATATATATATATATATCCGTCGCGAACGAAGCACAAGAGCGCGCGTATAACTATATATTTTTGGTCAGCTGTGCATGCGAGGCGTGCGAGGAAAGAAAGAATAAAGGAGGAATAAGAATGTCGAGCGTCTTTGTCGCTCTTTACGTACGCAGATGGGGAGCCGTGTCGGTGCGACAAGGCCAGCGGTATCCGCTCATGCGTCGCACGGGCTCTCACGAAGCGTGAGTTGTGTGTGTGAGTGAGCGACTTTGTCGTCTCTCCTCACTTCTATGGGCAATTTGTATTCAATTGTAATCTATGTGCGTAATTTGGTACTTACATTGCCAGGATTATCCAGATTTTTATTAGCATTTGTTATTTTCGTCCTTCCTTCTATTTTTCCTTTTCGTTATGCGGTTTGTGGTAATTCGGTGAGAGAGATGGAGAGAGAAAATTTTGAACTAGTGCGCTTTTCTCTTTGTCCGTTGGTCGGAGAGAAAGGAGAAAGGAAAAAAAAAATTTTCACTGATCGTCGTTGAACTTCCTTTTTTTTCGCAGTTTGCTCTGCTTTTTCACTTTCTTTTTCCTGTTCGTTGTTTCGATTTTTCACTGTTCTTGTCGTGTTTTCACTTTTTCGCTGTTCTCTGTTAAACTTTCACTGTCTTTAATAATTTTCGGATTTTCTGTTTCGCGGGTCGCGTGCGGTGTTTCGAATCCCGATTCTGACACCAGTTGTGATGACCGGGGTTTGAGAGGGCGAAATAATAATGATAATAATAATAAGACAGAAGAATGAGGTAAAAGATATACTATATTGAGACTTGATAATTAGGGAGTGCACGAGGTATTAACGGTTCGAAGGATGGTGATGAACTGAGGAGTCGAGGATTAGAATAACGGAGAATGATTTGGTGAAGTGGTAGTGGGGAGATGAAGCGGAGGAGAAGTTGAGGCTCGTGGGACAAAGAAGTGCTGAGGAATCCGGTGATAAGATTAGGATGCTGAGCTAGGAGTTTTGAGTGTGAGAAAGAGTTAAGAACGGATGTGAGGTATCGGGTACGAATGTGGGAAAGAGTTTGGAGAAGAATAAGGTAATAGGGTGCTACCGTGACAATATAAATTAAAAAAATATCATGTGATAGTTATTCGCTTGTACTAAAATGGATGCACAAAACTAAGCTAGATGTAAAAGATTTATGAGTATTCTACGATAAGGATGGAGCAGCATATCTGTGGATTTAATAAACCTATATATAAATATGAACATATTCCGTTTGACGGATTTGTCAACCTTGTTTAATTTTCAGGCGAAATAAGAACTTTTTCAGTGATCAAATGACGAAAAATGTATTTAAAAAGACGTTTTTTTCAAATAAAAAAGAAAAATTCCAATTTTCGATTACATGTTATTGTAGAGCACTGAAAAATGAACAACTTTGCTATTTAAACTTTTGGCGTATCTATTTTTGTTTCGAAGATATCAGCGAAAAACGAAAAAACCACCGATTTTTGAGAATTAATTTCACCCCTTAAATATGCGAGTGGGCCGCTAATTTTTTGTGAGGCTTTATACTTTGGTGTGAACTACAAAATATAATTTTTTTGACCCAGGTTGTAGGGGTACAGTAAGGTGACCTTCCTTTTAGTTGGGAATAAAATTAAAAAAGCAAAATAATTTTCAACATTTTTTTTTATTTCCACTCAATTACATTGTTTACATTTTTTTTTTTGCAAAAATAATTTCTTTCTGGGCCGATATTCTTCTTCCTCGGCATCGTCTTTATCGTGTTGCTCGCGTCGTCATTACCGCCGTCTTTTCCAACATCGTTCCCGTCGTCCGCATTCCCGTCGCCGAACCGAAATATCCAAAAACATTTAATTTCACTGACACACTGGTTTTGACGATTTTTTCATTTTCTTTTACATTTTTTTTTGCTCCTTCAACTCTAACTAATTAACTGGGAGTGTTGATTCCCTGACTTTCGATGTCTTACGCACGGAATATCGTCTGTCACTATTTATTATTTTCCGAGGGTTAGAAGAATCCAAGCGATCACGTTAGCTGACACATTTCTAACGTCAAACGGCATAAAAATAATTTTTGTGCGAAAGTCGTGTCGTGTGACGTTGCCTTCGAAACAATCTGCAAAAATGTTTGCTCTGAATTCGAGCGCGAGCCCCGTCTCAGCCCCTATGTCCGACGACACTGAGGCGTCGTACATCATGGCGGCAAGCGACCTTCCCATTGGCTGAAAAAACTCAAATTCGATTGCCTACTATTTGAAAACTACCTTAAATTTTTCAAAACGGTTAAGTAGGAATTCTTCAAATATCGTTCCGAACCCGAGGGTACCCGGACGGGAAGTCTTTCTGAATCACCCTATAATAATCTTGTTTTATTCAAGACGTCTAATTTTCCATCTTATTTCAACCGTTTGAAAGATCCATCCGTATAGTAGCTACTTTCCACAATATTTAAAAACTTGTTTCAATGTTGTCAACAATTGCAAATACTTGACGAAGTTTTCATAACAATATTACACGGTTAGACCGAACCCCTTCATCCTTTGAGAGCCAACCGTACTACATATCATTTTTTTTAATATCCACAACTTTCTGAGGACAACGATTTTCGCCAATCTATATATATATAACTGTTGCGTGACTGACTGACTGACTGACTGACAGAAAACGCACAGCCTAAACTACTGAAGATAGGAACGTGAAATTCGTCACAGTTACTCCTCAAAACCGCTCTTGCACTCCAAGGTTTCCGCTCCTGTCCTCTCGAAACCACGCTCGCATCCGACGGTTTCTAGCTCAGCCCGCTCCAATGGACATTCGCACTCCAAGGCATCTGCTCCTGTCTCCCTCACGGTACAAAGTGCACTCGTTCTCGTCCTTAGCTACTGGTCCTCTCACAGCTTCCTCTCTAACTTCCTCCACGGTCCCTTCTCGCATTTCCAAGATTTCCCAAAATCCCTGCTGGCAACAGCGATCTGCATCGTCACCACCGCAGACGGCCTCCCACCAAGCCAGGCCTTTGCTCGATTCAGGATCGGAGCTCAGCTTCGTGTCTGAGCAACTAGTGACGACAGTCCAGCTCTCGTCACCGTTCATCGCTCCAATCTCGGGAATCGGAGGAAGCCAATTCTCAACAACTCAGCGAATCGTCTATCTCTGTCTCCACTCCGTCTACTCCCAGGAACACGTGAGCATTCAGGCTCATGTGCATCGAAACCACTCGACAGCTCCAAGGACTTCGTCACGCGGGCGGCGCCTCGCTGTCGAAATGACATGCGTCAATTCGGCAACTCGCGCTCGGTTCGCGACGGCGAACTTGCGCTCAGCTCGAGACCAGCTCCAAAACAGAGTGTGCTCGCCAAACACTCTGTTCTCCTAGAAAACGCTCTGTTCTCTTGGAAATCGCAAACTGTGCGATCCACTCGGACTCATGACTCCTGGCAAGGTCACAGCCAAAAGCCAATCCAGGAGCTTTGGCTGCAGAACATTTAGTGGGACAAACCACTCCCAGCTCTGATCTCTACAAAATGGCTCGCTGTTAGGGAAGACATAAACAATGTGTCAGATTTTCTGTTCTCAGGTGGTTCGAACACGAGCGAAAGGGCTCGTGTGCAACTCGACGTCTTCTCAGACCGGTCACAGCGCCATGGTGGCGGTACAATACAGCACCGTCGACCTCTCGTCCACAAGAAGAATGACGTCACTGACGTACTCCAAACAAAGGTCGCTCCTTTGAAACGCCTGACCATACCGAGGCTCCAGCTCTCAGGCGCTCTCCTGGCAACGCTCGCTCGACACGTCACGGAAACGGTGGGACTTGACGTGGAGCAACATATTTGTGGACGCGTACTCTACAGTCACTTTAACCTGGATAAAGGCTCTCCGATTCCTCTGCAGAAACTGCATGAGAAACCAGGTCACGCAGATTCAGGAGCTCCCCATCGACGCGCAGTGGATACACGTTTCTGGTTCGTGCAATCCAGCTGATTGCGTATCTCAACGGATGACAACGGCCCAGCTCGCAAGTCATCAGCCATGGTGGACGGGACCACCGTGGCTCTCGCTGCTCAACTCCGATTCACCTCAAGACGTGGACTCTTCAACTAGAGGACATCTTCGCTCTGCGAAGATGGCGGGCGGAATGTTCTGGAATGTTCCGTCGTAAATTCCCGCTCCGCGACACGCGCTCTCAGCGCGGCACTACTGTCGCGATCTTACTAACCAATTGACGGAGGCTGCCAAGTGGACGGGTGGCGCTGCCACGATGAAGAACTTGACAACCTGACCATCGTCCATTTTAATCGCCCTCTTCCTCGTCGGACTCCCGATAGAGACGACGTGTGTCAGCTCTCGCTCTCTAAGACCTCTCGACACGAGGCCACGCGGCACTTCTCCGACATAAGTTGCTCTAGTTTTATCCTCTCCTTTTCGTGCGTGATGATTGTGTTCAGGTTATCTCCTCGAAGTGATCGCTCACCTTGGTTCCGCTCCCAAGTGCGAATAACACTCAAAAACTCTACAAAACTATCCTGGAAAGATCTCGATCTTCTCCACCCCGCGGCGAACATGTGGCGGTGTTACGCACAAAGTGCGAGTGAGCGCTCAACGGACCCTATATTGTTGAATCTAGGTAAAATAAACTAAAAAAGGCTACTCTCTAAATGTGTCTCGTGTCAAATACTTTATTTCTCACGCAAAAACCTCCCGCACGATTCCAACTTGCCTTCGATCATTTTCAGCGGCAATCATCCGGGGCAAAATCCGGAACAGTCACTCTATAATATTTGGCTCCTTCCGGAGCATAACTCTCAGCAACACGATTTTTATGTCGCTGAGAGTTAATGTCGCTTTGCGATTAATCCAACTAGCAGGGAATAAATGCATCGCTATCGGAAAGCAATAAATGTTTTCCCTGTAAGAATCATTTAGACAAACGTTGACGCTGCAAACTATTTCAGAAAACTGGTCGCTCTATAATATTTGGCTCCTTCCGGAGCATAATTCTCAGCGACACGATTTTCATGTCGCTCAGCGACACGATTTTCATGTCGCTCAGCGACAAGATTTTTATTTCGCTAAGAGTTATTGTCGCTTTGTGATTAATCTTACAAACAGGGAAAACATGCATCGCTATCAAAAAGCGATGCATGATTTCCCTGTATAAATGTTGTCACTGTAAACAATTTTAGAAAACTTGTCGCTCAACGATATTCGTTCTTTCCGGAGCAACAACTTGTCGATGAGAATTATCCAGAGCTTCCGGATAACTCGCAGCGACAAGAATTTCATGTCGCTCAGCGACAAGATTTTTATGTCACTGAAAATTATTTGGAGCTTCCGGATAGCTGGCAGCGATAAGATTTTCATGTGCCTCAGCAACAAGATTTTCATGTGGCGCAGCGACAAGATTTTCATGTGGCTCAGCGACAAGATTTTTGTGTTATTGAGAATTATTTGGAGCTTCCGGATTACTGGCAGCAACAAGATTTTCATGTGTCTCAGCGACAAGATTTTCATGTGGCTCAGAGACAAGATTTTTATGTCGCTGAGAGTTATTGTCGCTTTGCATTCAATCGAATATTCCAGCGGCGATTTTAGATATGCTGTAAATGGATAAAATTGTGGGCTTAGGAATAGGGCGAAGGTTGTGAAGCATACTCATTCCTGAAGCATATTCCCCCGTCACTGGAGCATGTCGGTGGTAATGCCAGCTGCAAGTTAGCATTTGTGAAGTTATAACGAGCTGGCAAAGCTGTAAGCACAGTATTCACGTTTATCTTCCATAACCCTGCATTCTCGAGAAAATAAATGGTTAGCCAACGTTTGTTGTTCGACAAGGAACAAGTTTGCAACTGTTATTTTCTCGAAAATACTAACGGCGTGAAAGAAAAATGTGAACCTATTTCAGCTATCTCTCTCACACTCGCGTTCATATGGGCCGTTGAAATATCGATGATGATTTTTTCATCGCGATCAGCGGACGTTTTTCGCCCGCTCGTCTGCACTGTTTGTGTGTCGTCGGTCGCGACCAATCAGAAATACGCCAGCGCCGCGAGGCCTTTCTCTGTGTCGTATTCATACACGCACGCACACTTCGATCATCGCATCATATTGCCTGTGCAAAGTTTTTTTTTCAGCAAATACGGCATCAATCGGGTTGATTTATGGCTCGATCGAAGGGGGATAACTTAATTAGTGTACAGTCCAAATTTTAGATCATGAGATTACCCCTTGGCTTCGTAATTCAAAAAAGAGTCTACCCCCACCGTCGAAATCGCTTTATTTAGAGATAATATACTCGGGTGAGTCTCGGGCAAGCAGACGACGCTGTCAAATGTACTTGTCCTAAGACTCTGCCGAGTCTCTTGATTCAAGTAAAAATCAATGTGTAACTGTTGTGTGTCTGTGGTCATGTAGACACGTGCACGTCAACTTGTTGGAAATAGAAATTGATTCATACATTCTTCATGAGTTGAGAACAGAATTAATATTCATTGAAATTCTTCAGAGTTCTCATTATTTTCGTCATTATTATAAATACTTCAAAATTCATCAAGTTTTCAAGAGTTAGTGATATCTTTGAACCTTGATGAAAATCTCAAAAATTGTGAAACTCAATTGACACAAAAAAAAATGAAATCATTGCAACATAGCCAAGAATTCATAAATGAATGAATTTCACAGGGAAACGTACACCCTGAAGGCATTCGGTTTAAGGGTTTCTCTATCGCGAATTGAATTCCCCGAATATCAATACTATTATTGGGTGGGTTTAGAGCAACTCTAAGTTGAGCAAGTTGAGTTCCACAGGAAACGATACATAAAAAAGGGCACGTTTGCGTACAAGGGCACGCGTACACGTACACGTACTTACCGGACGAATTGACTGCAGAGATTATACAAAAACTTGGCGTGCATGGTTTTCAAAAATAATTTCGGGAAGACAAGATAATCGAATGTATCAACCAGATTAATGATCATCCCGTTTTTCGTCTATGATAAGAGAATTTTCATTCTTGGATAGCATACGTCAGTTTCTATTGAAGACTTGAAGACGAACTATACGAGAAAAATGACAGTTTTTTCTAGTTAAATTTCGTGAACTCTCCCCCAATTGAATATCGCCCGCTGAACCCCCTGCTGTGAATTATCCTATGCACGGAGGAAGGACAGTCAACGCCGAACGCGCTGTTTTCAGTCCTCATAAGTCAGTTTGCATTGAAAACAAGCTGTACGAGATGAATGACAGTATTCTCTATATAAATTTCACGAACTTTTCCCCAATTGAATATCACCCGTTGAACCCTCTGCCGTGAATTATCTTATGCACCGAGGAAGGACAGTCAACGCCAAACGCGCTGTTTTCAGGACGAGTCGTAGCCAAGCGCGCGCAGCGCACGAGGCGGAGATGAGGACGTTAAATGTGCCATTCTACCTCTTTGTTCCTTAATGTACCCCAACTGTTCCCCGCCCCCCTCTCAGCGGCTTCCCCAGTACGTGTAAATATGGATGAGGTATTTCTTCGCCGAAATTATTTTTGAAAACCATGCACGCCAAGTTTTTGTATAATCTCTGAGGTCAATTCGTCCGGTAAGTACGTGTACGTGTACGCGTGCCCTTGTACGCAAACGTGCCCTTTTTTATGCATCGTTTCCTGTGGAACTCAACTTGCTGAACTTAGAGTTGCTCTAAACACACCCAATAATATCATTGATATTCGGGGAAGTCAATTCGGGATAGAGGAACCCTTAAACCGAATGCCTGCAGGGTGTACGTTTCAATGAGAAATGCATTCATTTATGAATTCTTGGCTATGTTGCAATGATTTCATTTTTTTTTTGTGTCAATTGAGTTTCACAATTTTTGAGATTTTTATCAAGGTTCAAAGATGGTTCGCAGTGAAGAAAAACTTTCTAACTGACGTTGCGACTTTTTAATACTTGGCGTCTTTTTTTTTACTTTTATGAAGTATTTTCCACGGATTTCACTTCTTTTTGGGAAGCAGAATATTCATCAACATTTTTCTCAATAATAGAGGGATTATTTGTTCTGGTTGATTGCTCTGGAGAGAACAAATGTCTTCAAAAACTTCCGTCGACAGCCGTGGTAAATGTCTTCAAATATCTCGGTGAGAGTCATGATTAACCCCTTAAAAAATCCAGTCCAGCCTCTTGGCCAATCTGTTTAAACAACCTCGGCGGAACTCTTACTCTACCCCTTAAAAAATCCCGTCCGGACTCTCAGCGAATCTGTTATAACAAACGCGTAAAGCAGCTTAGTCTAGCCCTTAAAAAATCCCGTCCAGACTCTTGGCAATCCCTTATGAAAGTCTCGGCGAGATTCTTGATTACTCCCTTAAAAACTCCCATTGAGATCCTTGTTCAATCCCTTAAAAATCCTAAAGATATCTCGATGGAACTCTGAATAGATCCCTTGAAAAACTTCCATCGAGATCCCCCGACAACCCTTTAAAGAATCCCGTCCAGACTCTCCGCTAATCCCTTAAAAACCACCGGTCTCACAAGTCCTAGCGAGATTTCTCCGTTCTTCCTTCGTTCTCCCGTTTTTTTATTGTCTCATCACATTTTTAACTAATTTTTTCACTCCGAGAAAAATTTCTACGTGCTTACGTGATTCTGCATTAAAAAACAAAAAAATGAGCCTAAGTTCAACCCTTTTCGTTAAATTTTACCAGAGATATGAATTTTTCAAAACTGGGGTTATTTATGACCCCACGTTGCCGGAATAGGACACATAAAATAAAGTTGCCGTTCTAGGGTCAAAAAACTTCCGTCGAGACCGCCGCTCCACCCCTTAAAAATCATTTAAAGATATTTCGATCGAACTCTGAATCGATCCCGTAAAAAAGTTCCGTCGAGATCCCCGGTCAACCCCTTCAAAAATCCCGTCCGGACTCCTCGCCTATCCTTCAAAAACGTCCCAGCGAGATTTTTCCGTTCCTCCTCGCACCCTTCTCCCTTCGTTCTCCCGTTTTTTTTATCGTTTCATCGCATTTTCGACTACTTTTGTCATTCCGAGCAAAATTGCCCCAGGCTCACGTGATTCTGCATTAAAAAACGAAAAGAATGAGCCCAAGTTGAACCCGTTTCGTTAAATTTTACGAAAATATGATTTTTTCAGAATTGGGGTCATTTATGACCCTACGTTACCGGAATAGGACACATAAAATAAGGTTACCGTTCTAGGGTCAAAAAAGTTCCATCGAGATCCCCGGTCAACCCCGTAAAAAATCCCTTTCAGACTCTTCGCCAATCCCTCAAAAACGTCCCGGCGAGATTTTTTCGTTCTTCCTCGCGCCTTTCTCCCTTCGTTCTCTCGTTTTTTTTATCGTTCGATCGCATTTTCGACCAAATTTTTTACTCCGAGCAAAATTGCCCTGGGCATACGTGATTCTCCATTAGAAAACGCAAAGAATGAGCCCAAGTTGAACCTTTTTCGTTTAATTCTACCAGAGATATGAATTTTTCGAAACTGGGGTCATTTATGACCTCACGTTAACGGAATAGAACAAATAAAATGAAGTGACCGTTCTATACTCGAAAAACTTCCGTCGCGACCGCCGGTCAACCCCTTAAAAAGTCTCGTTCAGACTCTTGGCAAATGCCTTAAAAAAGTCCTGGCAAGATCCTTGATTAATCCCTTAAAAAATCCCGTCCAGACTTTTCGGCAATCGCTTAAAAAAGTCCCGGTGAGATTTCACCCTTCTCCCTTCGTTCTCCTATTTTTTTACGGTTTCATCGCATTTTGCACTATTTCTTTTATTCGGAGCAAAGTCGCCCCAGGCTCACGTAATTCTGCATTAAAAAACGAAAAGAATGAGCCCAAGTTGAACCCTTTTCGTTAAATTTTACTAGAAATATGAATTTTTCAAAATTGGTGTCATTTACGACCCCACGTTACGATACGTTATGACCCCCGGTTAACCCCTTAAAGGTTCTGGATCAATCGGTTAAATAAAATCCCGGCGCTACTTGATAAATATAATGTTTT
This sequence comes from Hyposoter dolosus, assembly GCA_963921915.1. Taxonomy (NCBI): domain Eukaryota; kingdom Metazoa; phylum Arthropoda; class Insecta; order Hymenoptera; family Ichneumonidae; genus Hyposoter; species Hyposoter dolosus. The sequence continues at coordinate 23,497,855 of OY998130.1, read as the reverse complement.
TATTAATTTTAATTTTAAATTAAAATAAATCCAAAGAATAGAGTGGACGTGGTAGAGCGAGAGAGATAGCATGATGCGCCAACGCGGTAGAGGGAGAGAAACAGCGCTATAGACGCGCCGGCGGTAGAGGGAAAGAGAGGCCCGATATAGCCTGTCTCTCTCGCTCCGTGGCGCGCAGAGAGTGGGGGTAGCCGCGTTCAGTGGAGCGCGTGACATCACAGGCCGAAAATGTCCACCAGTCTCGACAAGGGCGTATGTTCAAGCGTCAACAAGCGCGAGTTACGCCTCTCTGACTCTGAGAAAACAGAAATCGTACCGGATCTCGCGACCAAAATCTTCAATATCAGATTTCTCTGGATTGGCTGAACGGATTCTGTTCTACCAAGGACCATTCGAAAAATAAAAAATCAAAGAAAATCCAATTCTAATATGAAATTTTTCTGTCGCCCCGTTTTTCCGTAAAAACGATTCAAAGTTTCTGTGACGTCAGAAAACCCCTATTTTACTGTATATAAGAGTGCGGCGGGCTCGCGCTACGCCTTTTTTTTAATACTTGGCATCGAGCCGCTGCCGCGTCTCTTGAATAGACATTTTTGATAAAATTGATTTTTTTAAAATGATGTTCAGGCCGCCGTCAAAATATACACGATTGTTAGCGGAATTTAAGGTTATGATTTTTTAATTTCGACAAGGCTGACTTTCGAATGTTATCTATATTTATCACCGCGAATTTAACGACACATGTATGGAGATGTATTCGTGAACTGGCAACCAACAGCTTTTCCTCGAATGGGAACAGATGGATATGTCGTCAGTCGCGACCAATCAGAAACACGATAGAAACATTGAGCCCTTTCTCTGTGTCATATCCATACACGCACGCACACTTCGATCGGCTAATTATTTTTCCTGTGCAAAGTTTTTTCTGAGCAATTACGGCTTCAATCGGGTTGATTTATGGCTTAATCGAGGGGGGATAACGTAATTAGTCTCCAGTTCGAATTTCAGATCATGAAATTATCCCTGAGCTTCGTAATTCAAGAAAGCGTCTACCCCATCGGCGAAATCGCTTTTCTTAGAGATAATATACTCGAGTGAGTCTCGGGCCAGCAGACGACGCTGTCAAATGTACTTGTCCCGAGACTATGCCGAGTCTCTTAATAAACAACGTAAACCATCGAGAAATATACCTAGCCATTGAAAACCATAGAGAAATATACCTGGACTTCGGAAACTATGCTAAACTATACCCAGACATCGAAAACGATGGAGAAATATAACTAGACAAAAAACATGGACCCGTGGACCTAGACATCGAAAACCATGAAGAAATATACATAGACAACGTAAACCATTGAGAAATATACCTGGACATCGAAAACCATGGGAAAATATACCTAGACAACAAAAACCATGGAGCCGTGGACCTAGACATCGAAAACCATGGAGAAACATGCCTAGACATCGAAAACCATGGAGAAATATACCTGGACATCGGAAACTATGCAAAAATATACATAGACATCGAAAACCATGGAGAAATATACCTAGACAAAAAAAACCATGGCGCCGTGGACCTAGACATCGAAAACCATGGAACCGTCGTCCTAGACATCGAAAACCATAGAGCCGTTGACCTAGACATTGAAAACCATGGAGTATTTTTTTTTTTTTTTTTTTTTTTTTTTTTTATTGTTGTTGCCATTGTAGGACGTCCTCGTCTCTTACAATCCCATTTTTAGTCTTTCCATTATTACCCCCCTCATTGCGGCTGCAGCCGACTTACACCCCACTGTATCGCATTTGCCTAGGGCTAAGGGAAACTGCAGAAAACCTTGCCAATACAGCCGGTTCCGGGTTCGCCTCGCGGAGCCGGAGCTCGTCGCGTCTTGTCAAGGGAACGCAAACATGGACTACAGCCGCACACATGCTGCCGGCCGCACGCGTGCGACTGGAGCTCGTCACGCCCATATTTTAATTTCCCTCGACAAGACTACAGCACCGGGAATCGAACCCGGGTCCTCTCGGTACTCTGGTTAAGAAGCTAGCACGCTAGCCACCGGACCAGTGCACCGATGAAAACCATGAAGTAATATACCTAGACATGGAAAAACATGGAGAAATATACCTGGACATCGGAAACTATGCAAAATTATACCTAGCTTCGAAAACCATAGAAAAATATACCTAGACAAAAAAAACCATGGACCCGTGGACTTAGACATCGAAAACCATGAAGAAATATACCTAGACAACAAAAACCATGGAGCCGTGGACCCAGACATCGAAAACCATGGAGAAATATACCTAGACATCGAAAACCATGGACCCGTGGACCTGGACATCAAAAACCATGAAGAAATATGCATAGACAACGTAAACCATCGAGAAATATACCTAGACATCGAAAACCATGGAGAAATATCAAGAGACGCGGCAGCGGCTCGATGCCAAGTGTTGTGCCCGCAAATCGTCACGTGGGGACGAGTTTGCCAAGGACGAGAATAGTTCGGGATGTTGCCAAGGTTGAGTCAATCTCCAACTCAATACTTTCAGTTTTAACTCTAAGTTTATTAAAAGGTGTTTGTTACAATCGGGTTATGACCCTTAAGACCAATATGTGCGATGATGATCAAACACGTTCAGTGTCGGATCGCAGACTGCTCGAGTAGCAGGGAGTCCTTGGTTTTATTGGATTAGGGGTTTTACAATAATTGAGGGAGGTGGTAATTATTGGTCAATCGATCGTACCGATGTCTTGGGATTATTTCCCAATGAGTTCATTGAACGGGACGATCGATTGCGAAGTCTGTGATCGTCAGCATTTGATTTGACCTCGCTCGCTTTGGCGCTTTTCATGCGAGGTGTGCTTGGCGGGTCGATGGCCTGTCTGCTGACGATGCTTCGTTGCGAGTGAAATCGTCGTTTAAAGAATTTGGTTGCGACATTCGGCGCAACAATCCTCCCCCCTTGGGGAGACGAAACTTGGTTTCGACTTTCCTAGCAATCCAAATTCTGTTATTGGTCTTTGGGCTTACAATTTTTTTGTTTACATTTTCGTTGAAAAATTGTTATAGGTTTACATGTATTTATAGGGTATCCGTATTAATTGGTCTCGGTGACGGTGAGTATATAACTTTTAAGTCTGAAGCTTGTATTTCTCTTTTTGCTTGCGTTGATGAAATTGCCGTCGGTCGCTCAATGTCGGAAATTGTCCGAGCGCACCGACCTCTGCTAAATTTCCGAATTGCAATTATTATTGCGGAAATAACGAGTACTGTTATTGTTATACCGTGAAGGGAATAATTTCCCAGGATGTGAAGGTATTGACCTGACCAAAGGTCTGGTTCTTCATTTAATTTGTTTTGCAGATTTTCGATTCTTTCGCCTAGCTTATTCACTTCGAGAGGATTTGTAACAGTTTTATTCGGAGTATTGAGATTCAAATTTAAATGTTTAACGAGTGGTGCTCCGATCTCGAAGGTTAGGTTGTGTGGTGGTATAAAGTTTACAGTTTCTTGTTGGGTATTTTCTATTATAGTTGTTAGTTTAAAATCGGCGGCAGTGACGGAACATTTCCCGTCCAAAACCAGTATTCCAGTATCGATAATCGTCGTGTACGCAGTTTTTTCATTCTTGCATTTTATCGTGAGAGATTCTGGGTTTGGGGCTACGTAAAGCCATCTTCCTGGTTGTTCTAATGTTATTATCATAATGTCTTCTAGTTTTACTATTCTTGGCGTACAATTACTTTTCTCTGGTTTGCTGCCGAGGTAGACAGATATTTCGCAGGGGGTTGATTTTCCTATAACTTGCCTTGCCTGTTTTGGTTGGCAATAGTACTGTTTTCTTAGTCTTTTACAATCTTTTAGATTCTCTTCTGATAGTGAGAGATAGTTTCTGTTTTCCGTGTCTACCGTAATGATTTTTTCCTTCGTTTCTAGGAATTGAAATGTGTTCGAATTTGCTCTTACCGGTAGTGGATAGACTTTGTTTATTGTAAATGCGGTATTTTCTATTAATGGAATTTTTACTACGATCACTACTCGTGATCTGCTGCTATAGGAGCCTAATTCGGATGTTTTTAGTATATCCTGAATTTTTTCCGGTGTTATTTCGACTGGGAAGCTTAATCCTTGAGGGATGTTTACGCGTGCTTTTGTTAAATAGTCTATTAGTTGTCTAGGTGAAATAATAGTTGGGTCTACTAATCCTTTCGGGATTCCTATTAGAAAATTTGAAATTCTTCGTACATCGTTTAGTAACGGTGTTAATACGAAACCGATTGCGTCTATGTTTTCGTCTAGGTTTTCTCTTTGTGCTACTAGGTCTGTCTGTTGATTGAACGCTTTTTCTATGTTTTTTATTGCTTTATTTAAAGCGTCCATGTTCGCAATGGTTTGTGCCTTAGCGTATTGGAAAAGATTTGTAGTTGATTTTAAAATTTGCAAGTTTTCTTTTAGTATTTTTTCGTCTGTTGCCTGTCTGTTACTTATTTGTTGTATTTTTTCTTCTATTTTTTGGGCGTCGTCGGCGTCCAAATTTCCTGTAATTGATTTTATTATTGATCCTAAACCGTTTATTAGGCCTCTTTTTACTCTCGGTTTTTCTTTTCCTACGAGGTCGTGGATGGTTTGTAGCTCGGTTTTCAATGATTCTATCATTGGTTCCATGGTGGTGGATAGTGTCGAGCATAGGGTGTCTTGTTGCGTGTTGTTGCATATTTGTTTTAGAGCTGCCATGGTTTTTTCCAGCGTAGATTCTCGGAGTTGGATTGGTCCTAGATCCAGTTGGATTGCCAATTTCCAAACTTCTTTGATGGTGTGCAATGTTCCTATTTCTTCATAGTAAATTCCAGGCGTGGTTCGTAATTTTTCCACGTGGAATTGTTCTTTCCCGGATGTCGGGGCCAGCACGGTCATGCACCTGTAAATGGCGCGTGCATTAGTGGGGTTTTTTGCTGATGTGGCATCGCTGGGGTGCGTTGCCTTGGACGGTTGCTTTTGAGTCGTAAGTCCGTCTGTCTTTTTCTGTAGTGCTTGGACTCGAGAGTTGTCTTTTTCTTTGTATTCCTTTCTTTGTCACTGCTGATTTTTCTATAAAATCTGACGTTTTCATTCGTCAGTTTCATTATATCAGTTTTCGTCGTTGCTGTCACGTCGTTCGTGTTCTTAATAACGTGAGTTTTTTCGATTTGAAATTTTTATTATTTCATTTCGTTTCGCCTTCTTTTCTTCTATTCTTTTCTATTGAAATTTCTTATTTATTTTTATTTTATTTTATTTCATTTTTGTTTTCTTCTCCTTTATTGAAATTTCTTATTTATTATTGTTTTGTTTCATTTTATTTCATTTTTTTTTTTTTTTTTTTGTTCCAGCAAAATGTCTGGATTCGGGAAGCGCAATCATTCAGTCGCTTTTGGGCCGATGGCCCATTGTTGGACGGATGGGAAATTCCATTGGATGGTAAGTTTTGTTTACTTATTCTATTTTTTATTTTCTTCGTATTTTTCCTATTCATATATTTTTCGTTTTGTTGCCTTTTTTATTCATACTAATTTGATTTGTTTCCCCCTTTTTTTTTGTTTGTTTAGAAGGTGCGCAGGATGGCCTATTGCGGGCCGATCAGCCAGCTATGGATGGCGCCCTTCATTGCGGCGGCGAAGGTCGCAAGGGCGCGGCGGCTGGACTGCGCCATGGCATGGGCGCGTCTGTGGCGGGAGGACCCGTGGTCGAAGGAGGTCGACCTGTGGAATCCCGATGAGATTCCCGGAGACATTTTGGGGTTGCGTCGCTTATTTGCGATGCCCGCCTACCCTGGCCCCGTGGGAGCCCCTTGCGACGACGAGCTGTGGGAGCTCTTTGGCCCTGACAGATTTCTCCGAGGTCTCCGTCGCCATCGTTAATTGATTTTAATTGTTATTATTGTATCAAAAAATTTTTTTTTTTTTTTTTGTTCAAATTTTCAAATTTTCAAATGTAACAATATATGTACGAAAATTCAAATTGCGTTTTATATTTTTATTTCACTTTTCCCTTACTCCTGTTACCCTTTGTTTATTTATTTAGTTGATTTATTGGCGTTATTTATCTATTTATTAAAAATTTCTTCCCTTTTTTTTCTTAATTAAATTTTAGTTTAATTTTTGAATTGGTTTTTCCGTATTTTGAGTTTTTGTGTTTCAATTTTATATTTATGGAAATATATTGCGGAAGTTTAATGCGATTCGTTTTGAAAAAAATTTTTTGTCGTTCCTTTCTCTTTTTTCCACCCTGTATACTTTATTTCGTTAGTTTATTAAAATTCCGTTTTTTTTTTTTTTTTTTTCGATATTCTTTTCGTTTTATTATCCCGGAATGTCGAGGCTTCCGTGGTGGGCGTCGGTGTTTTTTTTTTTTTTTTTTTTTTTTTCTCGGCGGCCGTAATCGTTGGTGGTATCGGCGGCCATTTTTGTTAGTGGGTGACGTATGGCTTGATGCGGTCCACATGCACTCGCATCGTACGTCGGCCGCGGCCGATAGTGTAGTTTACTGCCGAATCTTTGCTTTGCACCGTGTAGGGCCCCGTCCACTTGGGGGTCAGTTTCGCCGATCTACCTCGACGTACGGTGGGATCGTGCAGCAAAACTTTGTCACCAACACGGTATTCTGGTTTACCGGCGGCTTTATCCTTGTATTCTTTCGCTTTTTCCTTTCCCTTCATCAATTGTTCCCTTGCTACCTGCCAAGTCGCGCGTAATCGTTCCCTCAGTTCGGCGACGTAATCGTCGTACGTGTACGTTGTACGAGGGGGTTGTTTGAGGGCTGTCGGTAAGTCCGCTCGTTTTCCGAAAACGAGTTCATGCGGGGAGTATTTGGTTGCGGTGTGAGGGGTGGTGTTGTACGTGAACATCGCGTACGGCAACCATTCATCCCAATCCGCCTGATCTTCCTGGATGAAGTTTTTCAGGTATTCCGCTAAAGTGCGATGAGATCGTTCAAGGGCTCCGTTCGATTGCGGGTGGTATGCTGTTGTTTGGATCTTTTTTATTTGGAGGAGTTTGCACATCTCCTTGAACAGATCGCTGAGGAAGTTTGTTCCTTGGTCGGACAGGATTGTTTTTGGGGTACCGAATTTGCAAATTATTTCGGTTATTAAGCCCTTTGCTACCTCCTTTGCCTCTTGTGTTTTTAAAGGTACGGCTGCGCTGTATTTGGTAAGCGCGTCTTGGAATGTGAGGACGTATTTGTTTCCTCTCTCCGTTTCGGGTAAAGGCCCTACTATATCTACTGCACATTTTTCGAACGCTTTTTCTGGGGTGTCGGTAATTACCATCGGTGCGTTTTTCGTTCGCGTTACTTTGTTTCGCTGACATTTATCGCACGCTGATACGTATTCTCGTATCTCCTTTACCATTCCCGGCCACTTGTATTTTTCTTTTATTCTCTCTGTCATTCTTTTCTGGCCTGGGTGTCCACCGAGTGGTGCGTCGTGATACTCTTTTAATATTATTTTTCTCTCCGTCTCGCTCGGGCACGTCCGTTTTCGTTCGGAGTCGGATGACTCGTCTTCGCTCTCGCTTTCTCCTTCGCTCGTGTCCGGAGTTGCGTTTTCTGCTGACGGCTGTTTTTCTCGCTTGTTTTCGCTCTGTCCTTGTTTCGTAGTCGGAGCGTCTTGTGAGGCGGGCCCTGTAGCGAGTAATGGCGGAGCGCTTTGTGGGGCGGGGCCTGTTGCGAATGATGGCGGCGTTCGCGCGACCTTGCGCGGCCTTCCCCGTCCTCGTTTCTCGGTCGAGTCGCGTTGCTCGGCCTGAGTCAGCATTATCGCGAAGATTCTGCTGAGTGCATCTGCATTGGTATTCTTTTTTCCGGCTTTATACTCGATTTCGTATGTGTATTCCTCGAGTTTGATTCTCCATCTCATTAACCTTGATCCTGGGTCCTTTACATTGAAGAGCCAGGTGAGGGGTTTGTGGTCGGTTACGATAATGAATTTCGTACTGTATATGTATGGGCGAAATTGCGCGACGGCCCATACGATGGCTAGCATTTCCCTTTCTGTCGTGGAGTAGTTCCTTTCTGCCTTGTTTAGGGTTCGGCTGGCGTAGCAAATAGGTAGATCGTCACCTATTTTTCCTTGTGAAAGGATGGCTCCAATTGCTTTATCCGAAGCATCCGTGGTAATCACGAATGGCTTGGTAAAATCGGGGTATTGCAATATAGGTGCTGTGCTCAGCGTTTCTTGCAATTGTTCGAAAGCCTGCTGTGTGCTCTCTGTCCACTCGAATTTTTTCTCCTTTTTTATAAGTTCGGTGAGTGGTTTTGCTAATTTTGCGAAATCCTGTATGAACTTGCGGTAGTAGCCTGCCAGTCCCAAGAATGATTGTAATTCTTTGACGTTTTTTGGAACAGGGAATGTTTTTACTGCCTTTATTTTTTCTGGATCGGGTTTCACTCCCACCTCGGTGATGATGTGACCCAAATATTGAGTTTCTTTTCGTAAAAAATGGCATTTTTTCGGCTGGACCTTTAAATTGGCTTCTCTCAGCCGGTCGAATACTTCTCGTAATCGTTTATTGTGCTCTTCGAAGGACGAGCCGTGGATGACGATGTCGTCCAGGTAGACGTAACATTTCAACCCTTGAAGTCCGGCCAGAACTGCGTCCATTAACCGTTGGAATGTGGGTGGAGCGTTTTTTAGTCCGAAGGGCATTCGGTTATATTCGTAGTGGCCCATAGGTGTTGAGAAGGCTGTTTTTTGTTTGTCTTTCTCAGCCATCTGGATCTGATGGAATCCAGAGGCAAGGTCGAGCGTCGTGAAGTACTTGGCTCGGCCCAGCTGGTCCAATATTTCGGCAATGTTGGGCAGTGGATATGAGTCCCCTTCTGTAACCTCGTTTAACTTCCGAAAGTCTACTACGACTCTTTTCTTGATGTTACCCTCGGCGTCGGCCTTTTTTGGAACGACCAGTAGCGGCGCATTCCATGGACTTTTGATGGGACGTATAATTCCGTCCTTGAGCATCTGTTGTGCTTGACTCATCACTTCGGTTTTTTGCGTTTCTGGCAACCGATATGGCCGTATATTTACCGGCACGGTGCCTTCCCGTGTATGTATACGGTGTTTCACAAGATCTGTGGTACCGAGTATTTCTCCCTCGAGATGAAATACGTCAGAATATTCTTTGCTGAACTCTCTTAGGAATTCTTCTTCTTCCTTGTTGAGATGTGCTTGACTTCCCAACTCTTTCCACAGTTTCTCTTGCCTTTCCTCTTTGCTGATCGTGTTGATCGCTGGGGTTTTTTCTTCTGCTTTAGAGTCCGTTTCGGGTTCGTTTTGAAATTCTTCTATTTCCACGGTGGGTCGGTTTATTACGACCTCTTCTTCCAGGGAATTCCTCAGGATAATCGGGCATGCGAGTCCTGTTGCGGCGATATTTCCGCCTATTGTGATGCCTGGCGATATTTCCGTGGCTACTACGCAACCTACCTTTTTTGGTTTTTTGGTTTTGGCGTAGTGCACGCTCTCGGAGCGGGCTGGCAATTTTAATTTCCCGTCCCCGGTGATTAGTGGCTCGGTGTGTCCGTAAATTTTGATTGAACGGCCACCTAATATGTCCACATTGTGCCTTTTTATGAAGTCCATTCCCAGGATTCCATCGGTATTGATCCCGATCCCATCGTCGATGACGAAGAATCCATGGCGGACGTTGACAGCTGGTGTTTCCAACACCAGTTCCACTTTGCATAAAGCGTGGAAAGTTTTTCCTCCTACCCCTTTCAGCTCCAGCGTCTCGTTGTACGCCTTGGTATCGGGGTGGATGGCACTTTTCTTGATTAAGCAGCATTGTGCTCCTGTGTCGCCTTTTAACGTGAGAATTTTTTCAGTTGCCTGCGGTGATGCGATGTAGAAATCACTTGCTGAGTCTTCAGGATTTAAAGCGTGTATTTGAACGCTTGCTGGGTTCGCGGTTGACCCAGTACTTTTGAGCTGACCTGTAGCTCGCTGCTCGGAAATTGTGCTGACGGTGAAATTTTCGTGAGCCTCGATTGCATTGACCGTGAATGACCCCACTGTGGTCTTATTCTGGTCGCTTGTGCTCTCACTTGTTGAAGCGCGGGGACCGTTGTTATTACGGTTGTTGTTGTTGTTGCCGTTGTTGTTGTTACGGTTGTTGTAACCTGCCCGTCCGTTGAAGTTTCCCCGGTTTCGTCCGGAACCTCGCTGCGCGTAATTTTGGCGTTGACCAGAGTTGTTTTGCTGATTTTGCTGTTTATATAGCCTACTGCGACATTCTTTCCAGTGGTGACCTGGTTTTTTGCAGTAGGTGCAGGTTATTGCCCCTATGTTACCTGTCGGAACGGGTAAATTGCTTCGTCCGTTGAAATTCGAGCTTCGGCAGTCTTTGGCCGAATGACCTGGTTTTTTGCACTTTTGGCAAAATTCGTGACGCCTCTCGGGGTGCGTCTGTTTCGCTACGGATTCGTAGCCTTGCAGAACTGTTTCTTCGTTTTGGGCCCCTTTTATTGCAGAAGTTAGATCTGGGTACCCTTTGGCTTTGACGAGGAGTTGATACTCTTTTTTGAGTCCTCGTTCGAAATTTGATAACGCTAGTTTTCTGACGTAGCGTTCTACCGCGAGTTTTTCCACTATTGAAGATTCGTTTTCTATGCTTGCTTCTATTAGTTCCATTGTGAGAACTTGTAATCTTTTACCAAACTCTGCTATGCTTTCGTTATGGTTTTGTTTGCACGTGTGCATCTCTACTTGTAGAGCTTCTACCGTTCTTTTTACCCCGTATCGTTCCGTTATGTGCTGTCTAAAAGCCTCGTAAGTTTCTACGTTTTTATAACGGATGTCTTCCCGTGCGTCGTCTGTCAGTTTGGTTGCCAATACAATTTTTAAAAGGGTGTATTTGTCGCTGTCATCTACTAGGCTATGGGCTAGTTCGTACGCGTCGAGGAGGCTCTTTGCTCGTTTAGGGTTATCGCCGTCAAAAGTTGGAATTAACGCTCGTGCCTCGCTTAAGGGCATGCCTCTGGGTCTCCTTGGGGAAGTGACAGGGGGATCGGTTGTGGTTGAAGTACCTCCGGCCCCAGTGGTTGGGTCGACTATGAGTACAGATTGGTCCGGCATTGTGACGTTATGGGGGATAATAGACAGAGAAAGATCTGGCAAATCGGTTCTACTGAAACTTTCGGTTTCTTCCGCGTCTCGAAAAGATTCTTCTGAGTCGAGGGACTGGTTTAGGGTGTCTGTGCTCTGACTGCGCTTGATGTTTTTAACTGATTGGGAATGTTCTAATTTTGGGGAACGTGTAAAAGTGAGATTACGATTGAAAAATAAGTCTAGGGATCGAGATATTGCGCGTACGCCCGGTAATTTTAGACGGTTTACGAGATCGTCGTTGGACATACGTAGCTGTTTGATTCGCTGTTTTTCGCGACTGGTTTTGGCGGGTTACAAAAGAAATTGTTCCGTCACTTACAGGACGATGATCTGGTAGATCTGCATGCTGGTTGTTGATCCTCTAGCTGCTTTTCCCTCGAAATGGTGAATCTGCTTGGTCGATTGGTCCGCTCTTCGGGTAGACGGTTGTCGTTCTCCGGGTGTCGAATTTGAACAGCTTTGGGCGCCCGTTGTCCTCGTTCGGTTGATCCTCGGATACTTGACAGACGTCGTCCTTCTGGCGGTGTGTGAAAATTTCCTTTTCACCTCAGAGTGCAGTCGAGTTCTTGAGTTGTGGCAATCCCACCGCTGCCACCAATGTTGTGCCCGCAAATCGTCACGTGGGGACGAGTTTGCCAAGGACGAGAATAGTTCGGGATGTTGCCAAGGTTGAGTCAATCTCCAACTCAATACTTTCAGTTTTAACTCTAAGTTTATGAAAACGTATTCGGACAAATAAGAATGAATTATTCGTCCGGAGGAAAGATCATCGACAGTTTTTGAAACACCCGTACGAATACGCACGCGTTATTCGTCCAGAACGCAATTTCCAATGATATTTGGAATAATCTGGACGGTGCAATTCGCAATGGTTGTTCCGTGTACCCGGACGAATAATGGTTTGTTAGTCCTCCGGATACGTGATTTCAGTTGAGTTGAAAACGTATTCGGACAAAAGAGGGTACACTATTCGTCTGGAAGAAAGATTATCGACGGTTTTTGAAATATCCGTACGAATACGCACGCGTTATTCGTCCAGAACGCAATTTCCAATGATATTTGGAATAATCCGGACGATGCGATTTGCAATGGTTGTTCCGTGTACCCGGACGAATAATGGTTTGTTAGTCCTCCGGATACGTGATTTCAGTTGAGTTGAAAACGTATTCGGACAAAAGAGGGTACACTATTCGTCTGGAAGAAAGATTATCGACGGTTTTTGAAATATCCGTACGAATACGCACGCGTTATTCGTCCAGAACGCAATTTCCAATGATATTTGGAATAATCCGGACGATGCGATTTGCAATGGTTGTTCCGTGTACCCGGACGAATAATGGTTTGTTAGTCCTCCGGATACGTGATTTCAGTTGAGTTGAAAACGTATTCGGACAAAAGAGGGTACACTATTCGTCTGGAAGAAAGATTATCGACGGTTTTTGAAATATCCGTACGAATACGCACGCGTTATTCGTCCAGAACGCAATTTTCAATGATATTTGGAATAATCCGGACGATGCGATTTGCAATGGTTGTTTCGTGTGCCCGGACGAATAATATTCTGTTATTCCTCCGGATATGTGATTTCGGTTCGATTCAAAACATATCCGGACAAATAAAGATACGTTATTCATCCGGAGGAAAGATTATTCACAGTTTTCGATACACCCGTACGAATACGCACGCGTTATTCGTCTAGAACGCAATTTCCAATGATATTTGAAATAATCCGGACGATGCGATTTGCAATGGTTGTTCCGTGTGCCCGGACGAATAATGGTTTGTTAGTCCTCCGGATACGTGATTTCAGTTGAGTTGAAAACGTATTCGGACAAATAAGAATGAATTATTCGTCCGGAGGAAAGATCATCGACAGTTTTTGAAACACCCGTACGAATACGCACGCGTTATTCGTCCAGAACGCAATATTCCAATGATATTTGGAATAATCCGGACGGTGCAATTCGCAATTGTTGTTCCGTGTGCCCGGACGAATAATGGTTTGTTATTCCTCCGGATACGTGATTTCAGTTGAGTTGAAAACGTATTCCGACAAAAGAGGGTACACTATTCGTCTGGAAGAAAGATTATCGACGGTTTTTGAAATATCCGTATGAATAATCACGACTATTTCATCCAAAAATGACGTCTGCAACGATTTTAGAACAAACCGAACAACGATATTCCCGATGGTTTTTGGATGTACCCGGACGAATAGTGGTACGTTATGTGTCCGGAAAAAGTGATTGGAAGCGGTTTTTCATTGTACTAGGTGAAAGTGGTGGAAACATCGTCAACTGAGTGTGCAGAATAAAAGTTGAAAACTAGAGAATAGTTGAATTCATCGAAAAACCCAATTCGGCGAATAGCAATTCACTGAATGATAGGTTATCGAAGATTTGCGGAAAAACCGTAACAAATACTGTTTCAAACTATAGCGGGCAATATCCCTGCGGACCTTCAACTATAGCGGGAAATATTTATAGGAATGTTCAACTACAGCGGGAAATAGTCAGAGATTCTCAACTAAAGCGGGAAATGATCAGAGATTTTCAACTATTGCGAGATACTCCGTTCTAAAACTATAAATCGAAATATTCTTAGATAACCAAATATGGTTTGCAGAAAATTCGTCAAAAACACAAATCGTCGAATGGCAAATTTCTCGAAAAACCCAATCCGTCAAATCGCAATTTATCGAAGATTTACAGAAAATCGATCACAGATACTGTTTCAAACTATAGCGGGCAATATTCCTACGTATACATTCAACTATAGTGGGAAATAGCCTGAGATTCTCAACTAAAGCGGAAAATAGTCGGAGATTTGCAACTATTGCGAGATACTCGGTTCTAAAACTATAAATTGAAATATTCTTAGATAACCAACTATGGCGGGAAAAATTAATAAATATTCGTAACTACAGCGGGGAATTTTCAAAGTTTTTTTTTCGACCGTAATGGGAAATATTCATCACAAGTTGATTGGCGGGAAATAGTAGATATTCAAGTACAGCGGGAAAGACCCAGATTTAGGTTTGCAGGAAATTCATCGAAAACACAATTCGTGGAATGGCCAATTTCTCGGAAAACCCAATTCGTCAAATCGCAGTTTATCGAAGATTGACAGAATATCGGTCACAGATACTGTTTCAAACTATAGCGGGCAATATTCCTACGTACCTTCAACTATAGAGGGAAATAGTCAGAGATTTACAACTATAGCGAGATACTCGGTTCTGAAACTATAAATTGAAATATTCTTAGATAACTAACTATGGAGTGAAAAGTTAATAAATATTTGCAACTATAGCGGGGAATTTTCAAAGTTTTTTTTTCGACCGTAACGGGAAATATTATTCTCACGGCCTTCAACTACAGCGGGAAATCGTCAGGGATTTTCAGCCATTGCAGGAAATGATCATAGATTTTCAACTATTGCGAGATACTCCGTTCCAAAACTATAACGAAAAATATCTTAGTAAAGTAACGTGAAATATTTTGGAGATATAACTAATTATAGAGGGAACAGCAGATAAAGACTTCTAACTATAGCGGGAAATTCTCGAAGTTTTATTTTCAACCGTAACGGGAAATATTCACGCCACATTGATTGTCGAGAAATCGTAAAGATTTTCAAGTATTGCGAGAAATACTAAGCTTTGCCTAACACTTTGAATCATTGTCTTTCAATCGAAGGGAGTAAAATTATTTGGGGAAAATGGTTTCAAGAGTTTCAACCTGGATTGAACTGATCAAAAAAAATTCTTGGATTTCCCTCCAAGACGTAATCGGTGACGCCAAAACCTGGCCAGAATTCATACGGCGGACATTTTGGAATCATAATTTCAACGATCATAATCGTATGATCATCGTGAATTTTGCAATTGTCAATGGGGTTGGTGAAGAATTCCTCCATGAGGTATTGTCGTTCACGTTACAAAATGCATATAATCGTGATCGACGACAAAAAGTAGCTGCACGGTACCACTATTATAACGATCCCACAAAAGGAGAAGAACGAAGAAGCCGAGCATATTCCTTCGATTTATATCATAGAAGACTGGTCACTTTAAATGGAGACTTCTATCAAAAGGTGACTGTTACGATGTGAATCTCAGGATTTCGTAATTTGTTTTTATTTTTCTTTCAAGTAAGTACCTTACTTACGATAGAACCCAAAAAAAAAATTGTAAAAGGAAAAATACAAAATAAATACAAAAACAAAAAAAATTAAAAAAAAAAAATTCAATATGTCCGGACGAGTAAGTAAGTAAGTAGTGGAGTTTTACATGCATACCCTTGTCGGGTTTTTACATGGTGTGCTTTTTGTATTTCCTCTATTTATTTTTATTTCCACTATTTGTTTCTTTTCTTCCCACTGTTTTTGTTTTTCTCCACTACGCACACTGTGGACCTACATTTTTTACGTGGGTTCCGAACCACAGAGAGTACAGCTTAGGACACTTAGAAAAATCCATTGGTGTCGGCGGCGGGAATCGAACCCGGGCTCGCTGGGTGGGAGCCGGGCCCGTTACCACTGAGCCACTGCCTCTCTTATGTCCGGACGAATAATTGCACATTATTCTTCCGGATGTACGATTTGCAATGATTTTTACAGCACGCATCCGGGCGAATAACTGTACATAATTCGTCCGAAAATAGGGGCTTTACATGTATTGTCCAGGTAAACGATTCTCAACGGTTTTCCGGAAGAACAATCTCATCCAAGTCTTCCGTATGACATTCTCGATGTTTTCTTTACATGTATTTGCATGGATAGTAGCGCGTAAATCATTTGGAAGTACAAGTTACGATCGTTACTGGATGAATCCGGATGAATAATCCCACCTTTTTCGTCCGGACGAACTATTTTTAATGATGTATATGTATCAGGAAGAATCATCGCACGTAATTCATTGACATTATCATCTGTATGTATTCTTCCAACAGGTTATCATTTCGACTATTGGTGCTTAAATTTCTTTAATTCAAACTTATGGGGTCGTGAAATGAATTTATAGATGAAAAATGCATCGGGAGGCGGGATATTAAAATATTAGTCGGAGCTTATCAAAAAAATCAACATTTTATTGCTTTGTGGCATGAATTCTTCGACACGAGACTTTTCTTAAAAAACTACAAAATTAAATGAATAAGAGATCAGTTTAACGCCGTGCTCCAAATTTCAGCGATCGAAATTCGCCCTGAAAGAAAACCTTTAGAACATGGCCACTAGTTATAGTTAGTTATAATCAATTAACATTACCAACGCGTAAAATATATCATAGAAAAAATAGTAAAAATAATGAAAAATGTCATTTTCTTAGATTGGTACGCAACTCGCGATAAATGTTTTCAAATCAATTTAACAACATAAAAACATGAATAATCAATAATGACAAGTTTTGAACGAAAACATGAGTGGAAAAACAAACACTTGATTTGGATCACAGAGCTCATTGGCATTGGGAGCATTTCCAAATTTCTCCGGAATGCGGGAGTGCTTCTAATGACACACACGGTAGATGATACCAGGCCAAACAATAATCACACGCCACCGAATACTTATTCGGTGAATCGGAAATGAATTCGCCCACTGTGTCATCCAAATCGACTCTGCACGCGTTACATAAGAAACTCGGATGTGATTTTTTGTAATCGAGCACTTGCTCCACAACTGCCCAAGCGTCTGGGGAAAAATATTTTTTAATCGAATTAATATTAATGATGTTGTCTGTAATTGAATCGCAAACTTTATCTGGCACTGTTTCAACAAATTTTTCTTCTATTATCTGGCCATTGTGAACCGCTGCCAAAGCCGTTTTTTCGTCAACCAACCAACCAAGAATCAAAATTGCTTTATCTTTTAATGACAATTTCTTGAAAGGAATTTTCCTCGCTACTGACGATTTTTTATGTTTTTTCGGTAATCCGATTACCGTTTTATCGGATCCTTTGGGACGTCCTCTGCGCCTCAAAGCGCAAGGGACTGTGATTTTGGCTAAATTAAAATTTTCGTCACGGCAATCATTCTCGGTTATTGATGGTTGTGTTGATGTTGCTTCAACCACTTTCGTGGAACCATCGACCTCCTTTTTTCCTTTTACCGAATCGGGGAGATCTTCAAATCCAATCCACGATATCTCACCGTCATCAGGGACTTCGGTAAAAAGCTGATCAAAAAACCCATCTTCTTGGACGTTTTCCCGTTGCGGCGTACTAGTAATGACAGATCGATTGCCACCGATTGGCGTCAGTGCCGATCGCCGACACAAAACAACCTCTTCATTCTCGATCCAAGCCCGTTTGACTTCATTTAAAAACTTCAGACGATCTAAGAACCTTTCACCGGTGACTTCACTGCCGAGAGTGTTAAGTTGATTTGTGACAACTCGAAGCAACCTGTATCGCTGATTTTCTGATGTTATCACGCGTTTCGGAGGTTTTGATGAAATCGTCGATATTTGCAAATCGTCAGCTCCTTCAGCTTCCACCTGTCGATCTTGGAAAACGCGCTGCGTATCGTGGAAATATTGCTGGGTCCACCGTCGATTGCAGATCGTAGGGTCGTAGAGATTTTCTTCTAGCCTGTCTTTGACGGTGAATATGTGGCTAAAAAAATGAATACAATCTTCTATACAAGTGTATAGAAGTTCAATGCACAAAAAAATTCTACGAAATCGCTCTCAAATGATAAGACGTGGTAAATGTTGAAATGGTAAGAGTGAAAAAAAGGAAATGAACGCTATAAAGTATCAACCGGCACGGCAACATCATCGAAGAGAACGCAGGACAGTCGCAAGACTGTGAAGTCGCCACTACTGTTGATCTGCCTAATCGAAACTCAATTTGACCGTCGCTCTCATGAGTAATCACGAACTTTCCGCGCCTGAAGGTATCCAACTCTTTCCTCACGAAGTCGTATCCGAATCTGGTCAAATATTGACAATACGCCGACTCTGCACTGTCGCCATCGAACGGAATCACCAAGGTTTTCTGGTAGTTATACGCAGCTTTGAAGTCGCGCTCGGAATGCAAACACGCAACTAACGCGAAAAATTTTTCGACGAATTCTTCCAACGTGCTGTACAGCTTTACAATACTTTTGATTTTCGCGTTCAACGACTCAAGCCTGTTATTGGTCGTATTTAAAAAAGCACATTGCATGAAGTCTTTGGACAAGGTCCATTCATGGCGAATGTCGTGCCAATTTTTATTAAAATATTGCAATATCGCGGATGGTAGTTCCTCGCATTCCTTGTAATACTGCATGTACTCCGATTCCGTTGCGGAGTACAGCATTTTTTGGAATATTTGTTTCGCTGCATCCCGCTGTTCTGAAGTGATTCCCAGCTTTTCACAAGTAATCTCTCTATTGAAAGTTCTCAACGAGTGAAAGCAACATATCAGAACGTTGGCGGATGGGATCTCACGCTTGATGACTCGTCGTTCGAGCAAATCTTTGTCCGCCATGATTGTTTTGATCTTCGGCCATGAAGGATGGACTTGTTTGAAAATTTGCAGAAGCCAAACCATGCTTTCTTCGTCTTCATTGACAAGGATGCACACTGCAATAATTTCGGTGCTACCTTCAGAGTCTTCCACAATCATTAAATAGATTGGAGCTCGAATGTTAAGCAACTTGAATGTGCCGTCGATGCCGACAAATTCCGGATACGCAGCCATTGCATCCTTCATTTGTTTCGTTACAAAAAATAGACCCTTCATTTCGTGATCTTCTTCCAAAATGTGACATTCGGCTCCTTTAAAACAGAAAAAATAGCCTTCAAAATGAAGCGAACATGCGCACATATCAACGGAAAATTTGAGAGCGATACGAAAAAGAACAAAAGAGCTTGTTCCGGTTGGCTCGATCGTGGAGTCGAGGCAAAGGGGCCCCGAGGCAAAAAGAACGAGAGAAGCGGAAAAAAGAATAAGTTGGGAGAAATTCAATTGTTTTAGAGAGATGCAAAAAGAAAACACGAAAAAAGGCAGCGTTTACCAGCATTAACCGTCAAACTAGAATATTCTAAAATAATATAAAAACAATTACTACAATAAAGGCATGTATAGAATAGAAAGAAAAAACACTCAAACTTACCAAATTCTTTTTCCAGTTTTTCGACAGTGGCCTTCAAGTTATTTTGACGTTCTTCTCTTGCCATGGTGTTAGACAAATCTTTCAACAAGATTTGTTTTCCAAAATCGTCCACGCATTTTTGCCTCACGAGTTTTTTATTCGCTTGCAACTGAAGTAATTCTCGCGCTTTTGTTTTTTCAGTCGCCGACATACCCCGTATTTGAGGTAAAAAAGAGTACAATTGCTGAAACAAAATATACAATAAAATACACACAATTGAGACAAAGTTTGAGTATAAGTTCAAATCAATATACCATATGAATCAGCTAAAATAAAAAACGAAATTGGAAATACCTTTGAGCAAAGATGATTGTGCGTATCACTCATTCTAGTCACCTCCAATGAATTTCCGTCTAGACTGGCAGTGATAAAAATGGACGCTGGACAATCCTTTTGGAACGTCCTTAAAAAAGAAAAAATTTACATTTAATCTAATAAAGTAATAAATTGAGCCCTCAAATGAACCAGAATTTCGACTTACGATGATAACCGTTGTCCTTTTGAAAGCGATTTAAATCTTCTTCCTCCATGGATACAACAATATTTCAGCCAGTAATATTTCAGCTCAGCGCGGAGTGGTTTTGTGTAGCCTTTCTTCGCTCCTTGCGAAATAGGAACGCTGTCCCGTTTATAGAAAACGCAGAAATTTTTTTCTCCATAATCTTTTATCGAAGCTTCGAGTTGAGTCAACGATTTATATGCGGCGCCAACTTTGAGTGGAATGACAGATTTTGTCACGGTATCCATCGACGCACGAGAATCCTCAACACGCTCTCGTCTCCATCGACTTGTTGATGGACCGTCAAAATCGCTGTCCGAAAGTGAATCATCTCCTTCATGGAGCTGTTCTGAACTTGACAGCGGAGCTGTATGATGCAACAAACAGTCATTGAGAGTATTATTTTATATTTCTGACTCAGCAATCCAATACATAAAACAAGATTTGATATATTTTCTTCATGCAAATAGAAAAATCACAAGTACTTACACATCGCTGTCGACAAAAGTTTCCAGCACCAGCAGTTTCTGCACCAGCAGATTTTTTTTACGGCAGCCCACTGAAATCTAACACTTTTTTTTCAACGAACCAAAATTTGGAGGTTAACCAATCGTTAGGAAGAAAAATGAAACATTTTCATGTTCCACGAATAATCAAACGAAAACCTACTTACACTAGTAATAAAACACAGAAAATGCACTTCAACACAACTCGTTCGTGGTTTATTATTTCGTTTATCTTTACAATAAACAAGAGAATCACGAAAGTTCGAATAAAACCGTTCTGGAACGTTCGCAACACGCCGGGACGCCGGTGGTGTACGAATGTGCGCATGCGCGAATCGCTTTCCAGCGCCTCGCAGCGTCTAAAGATTTATATTAGTAATAACCTACGAAAATTTCCGGACGAATAATATATGAAAAATCATCCGTCATCCGGACGAGCAGCCACTTCGTTTACCAAACTCTGCTATGCTTTCGTTATGGTTTTGTTTGCACGTGTGCATCTCTACTTGTAGAGCTTCTACCGTTCTTTTTACCCCGTATCGTTCCGTTATGTGCTGTCTAAAAGCCTCGTAAGTTTCTACGTTTTCATAACGGATGTCTTCCCGTGCGTCGTCTGTCAGTTTGGTTGCCAATACAATTTTTAAAAGGGTGTATTTGTCGCTGTCATCTACTAGGCTATGGGCTAGTTCGTACGCGTCGAGGAGGCTCTTTGCTCGTTTAGGGTTATCGCCGTCAAAAGTTGGAATTAACGCTCGTGCCTCGCTTAAGGGCATGCCTCTGGGTCTCCTTGGGGAAGTGACAGGGGGATCGGTTGTGGTTGAAGTACCTCCGGCCCCAGTGGTTGGGTCGACTATGAGTACAGATTGGTCCGGCATTGTGACGTTATGGGGGATAATAGACAGAGAAAGATCTGGCAAATCGGTTCTACTGAAACTTTCGGTTTCTTCCGCGTCTCGAAAAGATTCTTCTGAGTCGAGGGACTGGTTTAGGGTGTCTGTGCTCTGACTGCGCTTGATGTTTTTAACTGATTGGGAATGTTCTAATTTTGGGGAACGTGTAAAAGTGAGATTACGATTGAAAAATAAGTCTAGGGATCGAGATATTGCGCGTACGCCCGGTAATTTTAGACGGTTTACGAGATCGTCGTTGGACATACGTAGCTGTTTGATTCGCTGTTTTTCGCGACTGGTTTTGGCGGGTTACAAAAGAAATTGTTCCGTCACTTACAGGACGATGATCTGGTAGATCTGCATGCTGGTTGTTGATCCTCTAGCTGCTTTTCCCTCGAAATGGTGAATCTGCTTGGTCGATTGGTCCGCTCTTCGGGTAGACGGTTGTCGTTCTCCGGGTGTCGAATTTGAACAGCTTTGGGCGCCCGTTGTCCTCGTTCGGTTGATCCTCGGATACTTGACAGACGTCGTCCTTCTGGCGGTGTGTGAAAATTTCCTTTTCACCTCAGAGTGCAGTCGAGTTCTTGAGTTGTGGCAATCCCACCGCTGCCACCAATGTTGTGCCCGCAAATCGTCACGTGGGGACGAGTTTGCCAAGGACGAGAATAGTTCGGGATGTTGCCAAGGTTGAGTCAATCTCCAACTCAATACTTTCAGTTTTAACTCTAAGTTTATTAAAAGGTGTTTGTTACAATCGGGTTATGACCCTTAAGACCAATATGTGCGATGATGATCAGACACGTTCAGTGTCGGATCGCAGACTGCTCGAGTAGCAGGGAGTCCTTGGTTTCATTGGATTAGGGGTTTTACAATAATTGAGGGAGGTGGTAATTATTGGTCAATCGATCGTACCGATGTCTCGGGATTATTTCCCAATGAGTTCATTGAACGGGACGATCGATTGCGAAGTCTGTGATCGTCAGCATTTGATTTGACCTCGCTCGCTTTGGCGCTTCTCATGCGAGGTGTGCTTGGCGGGTCGATGGCCTGTTTGCTGACGATGCTTCGTTGCGAGTGAAATCGTCGTTTAAAGAATTTGGTTGCGACATTCGGCGCAACACAAGTATTAAAAGAAAAGCGTAGCGCGAGAGCTGCCGTACTCTTATATACAGTAAAATAGGTGTTTTGTGACGTCACAGCAAATTTAAATCGTTCTCACAGGAGAACGGGTTGAGGGAAAAATCTCATATTAGATTTGAATTTTCTATGATTTTTTATCTTTCGAATGGTCCTTGGTAGAACAAAATCCGTTCTGCCAATCCAGAGAAATCTTACATTGAAGATTTTGGACGCGAGGTTTGGTATGTTTTCTGTTTCTTGGAGTCAGAAAGGCGTAAGTTGTCCGCGCAGGCGCTTGGACATACGCCCTTACGCGTCTGGTGGACATTTTCGGCCCGTGACGTCACCCGCTCCGCTGAACGCGGTATCCCCACTCTACACGCGCCACTGAGCGAGAGAGACAGACTATATCGGGCCTCTCTTTCCGGGTGGGGGCCAATATATCGAATGACCGAATTGTAGAACGATTAATCCTTCGAAATTTCATCATTGATAAAATTAAATTCATGAAAACTAAAAAATTCAAATTTCACATTTTCGAAGGTTTATTAAGTTGAATGCCTATTTGCAGTAATATTTAATACTTCGATCGTGCACTTGTTCGAAAACATGTGTTGAGACTATCTATTATTTCAAATACAAATAATATGGATGGCCCTTTATGTAACAAGTTCATCTTTTCTGAATATTTCATAAAGAGCAGTTCTATCATTGAGAGACCAAAATATAGAGTATGAATAACTCGAAAGTGAATCTTTCGAATGACTATGAATTCGAAGTACAAAATAGCGAACACTGGAATAACGAATATGCTAGACTGCTTCGTATTTTTTTACGACAAAATTGAAATGGCGAATGCGCTTCCGTGTGCGGTAACGTTCTTAGAAAACTGCCTAAGTGTGCATGGACCGTGGAATTTGAGCAAATTAAAATATTTTTCATTTACGTTCTTTTCGGATCCCCGTGAGTGGTCGAAACCGTATATAACCTCAAAAAATTGAAAGAAGCAAATTTTTTGGTTCATATTTCGTCTTTTCTACTTCAAATCCTATATCTCTGTTGTAAGATACAATCAAATTTCTGGAAGCGTCGAGAAACTTTGAATTTCCTGGATTCGCGCTACGACCATACTAAATTCTTGAATCTACTTCATTCCAGATGAAGTAACAGAAAATTGCAAAACAATTATGGGAATTATATGCATTTTCCGAAAAGTCTATGTGTATCGAACAATGTTTACGTTAATGATGTGATCTGAGCCGTTTTTCTGTGGAAAATTTTATAATGACAAACTGTGACAGGAAAACTAGATCGCGCGATATTATATAACAATATCTACAATTTTTCGTTCACTATTTTTTGATGTATCGATGCAGAGCTGACAATGCACTATGGTCATAGCCCAAACAGGAGATTCGGCGGTTTCCTATGCTCATATCAATTTACTTGATTAATGATTTTTTTCGGAGTAATTATAATCCGAACTGAACCTTAAGTCCCCAAAATATTAGCGTCTCTTCAATATTCGAGAGAACTATTATATGCGTACTGTAGTTTGAGATATATATGGGTAGGCATAGAAAACAACTAGAATCGTGTACGATAAATTATTTATTTAAAATTCTGTGGATTGAAAAACCCTACGAGGCGCCTCGGATGTCACGGTCCGACATATTGGACACTTCTTGTGCCTAAGTGTCACGTATAGACGTTGTGCGCATTTTTCGCAGCAGCAGAGGTGGCCACACGGCAAATACAGGTGAGTTGCTCTGACCGAAAGGCACACCTTACACAAACCTATAAAAAAATTTTGCAAGAAGGAGTACACAAAGTTCAATATACTATTCACTACGAAATAGGTCATAACGAGGTTGACGTTTCGAGGTATACAATAATGTTTCCAAACATTTTTTCAAGGCATTGGTATCTTCATTTCTATGGTATACTTGTAACTATGCTATAATTTAGGAAAAGTATAAATTAATGTAATGAAGATTTGATCAAATTTATGAACTAAACGAGAAAATGAACGGAGGGCCCTTCCGTTTAAGTGCCCGGATAGCCCAAAATTCGACAGTATATTAGTACATACATTCAAAAGCTCGTTACAATTAATTTATACCATCGGGTTAGTCTTATCTTTATACCCTATACTCGCGCAACTCTAATTCAATCGGAGACAAGAGCTAGAAAAATTACAAACGTCGCATGTGTTCCTTCAATACTTCGAAACAAGCATTTGCAGCACGTCGGGTCACATTAACTCAAGGGAGAAGCGGCCCTAAGCGTTACTAATACTTGAAACAAACTCCGGCTTCACCGAGGGCCACGTTAACTCCGAAGAGAAGCGGCCCTACAGATCTGTCGCCTGACGGCAAGGTACATCACGAACGATCGACAATCAATGAGCAATCCTTTAAGTAAAGACTCTTACGTGAATATTTTTACTTTACGGAATATTGACCGTTGCAACCCCTTATCGCTATTGAATAATTTATTCCTCTGATTTCGTACCTCTATTCAAACTATAAAGATTACCTCGAAAGAGTATAGACGTCGCATGTTCCTTGAACACTTCGAAACAAGCATTTGCAGCACGTCGGGCCACGTTAACTCAAGGGAGAAGCGGCCCTAAGTGTTACTAATACTTGAAACAAACTCCGGCTTCACCGAGGGCCACGTTAACTCCGAAGAGAAGCGGCCCTACAGATCTGTCGCCTGACGGCAAGGTACATCACGAACGATCAACACTTTATGAGCAATCCTCTAGGTTAAGAATCTTACGTGAATATTTTTACTTTACGGATCATTGACCGTTGCAGCTCCTTATCGCTATTAAGTTATTCATCTTTGTGCCATGTTTTCGTAACTCTGATCAAACTATAAAGATTACCTCCAAAGAATACAAGCCCCGCATGTTCCTTGAACACTTCGAAATAAGCATTGGCAGCACGTCGGGCCACATTAACTCGAAAGAGAAGCGGCCTTAAGCGTTACTAATACTTGAAACAAACTCCGGCTTCACCGAGGGCCACGTTAACTCCGAAGAGAAGCGGCCCCGAGATCTCATGCCTGACGGCAAGGTACATTACGGACGATCGAAACTTTATGAGCAATCTTTTCGATGAAAATATGAATGTGGATACAGATTCCGTCCCGAAGAAGGATACAAGAACCGTATTTCCCTCCAGAGCTTTGAACATGCATCAGAAAAGTAAGGCCAGCAATTTGAAGGATACGTTATGACGAAAAAAAAAGTATGGGTCATTTAGAAAAATAGTAGATAATTGAAGATCAGAAGAATAATAAATAACATGTCCGAGTTAAAACGTCAACCTCATTATGAGTCCGAGTCATCCCACAATTCCGAATGATAAACTACAACGAGTTAAAAATTCGCCGAAACAATCTAAAATTACTGAATTAATTGGAATTATTCATGTTTTGTATTAAATCGTCTAAATGTCGTGGAATGACTCGGAGAACAGTGTGCATCAGTAACGATATCATTGCTAGTGAAATCAAATTTGCAAAAGATGACCAAAATATTGAAGAAATTTCAATAAATAATAAGATATCAAACTTTCAAACTCTGTCTTGTGGAATATTGACGTATGGGATGTCAATCGTAGTTATTCGAGTTAACTCTTTCCGCGTTTTCCCCGTTCTTTTTTTAGACTATTGTTGTGCCTCGCTGGGCAGAATTCTGTTTTTTTTTCATCAATTTTTCGCTCCATGTTCTACCGTAATGTCCGATAGTACGATGATACCTCCCCCCTCCCGCCCTTCCCGCTTTGGATCTTGCTGCGTTTTTCGATAATCCATATTGTTAATATACCCGAATTTATAATTTTTTTTAAGGCAAAACGACCACCAATTTTTTTCGACATGATTTCTTTATCTTGTAAAATGTTTCTTATCCCTACTTGCAGCTGAATATTGTCATCCCCGCGTTCGAAGTTACCATCGTATAATCCGTGAAGGACCGAACAATTCTTCGACTTTATTTCATCATCTTTGCTTAACGAATATCGCAGAGTCTTATCCCCGTTCCTTTTTTCCTTTCCCGAGACCGTGAATGACCGAAAAATTGTGCAAATTTATTTCATCATCTTTGCTTAACGAATATCGCAGAGTCTTATGCTCGTTTTCTTTTTTTCTTCCCCGAGACGCGTTGTCGTCGATCGCACGTACCGTTTTATTCTATTTTTTTCATCAATTTTTTGCTTCGTGTTTTGTCATAATCTGCGACGGTACGACTGATACCCCTCCCCCTTTCCCGGACTCTTTCTGGATCTTGCTGCGTTTTTCGATGATCCATATTGTTCGTATTCCCGAATTTATCATTTTTTTGGAGGCAAAACGACCACCGATTCTTTTCGACATGAGTTATTCATTTTGTAATCTTTCATATCCCTACTTGCAGCTGAATATTGTCATACTCGCGCTCGAAATGACCGTCGCGTAGTCCGTGAACGACCGAACAATTGTTCAAATTTACTTAATCATCTTTGCTTAACGAATATCGCAGAGTCTTATGCTCGTTTTCTTTTTTTCTTCCCCGAGCCGCATTGTTGTCGATCGTACGTTCCGTTTTATTCTGTTTTTTCATCAATTTTTCGCTCCGTGTTCTGCCGTGATGTCCGATGGTACGATGATACCTCCCCCCTCCCCGCTTTGGATTTTGCTGCATTTTTCATAATCCATATTGTTCATATTCCCGAATTTATCATTTTTTTAAGGCAAAACGATCGCCGATTCTTTGTAAATGTTTCTTAACTCTACTTGCAGCTGAATATTGTCATCCTCGCGCTCGAAGTGACCATCGCACAGTCCGTGAACGACCGAAAAATTGTTTAAATTTCTTTCATCATCTTCTTTTGACGAATATTGCAGAGTCTTATATCATTTTATCTTAACGAATATCACAGAGTCTTATCCCCATTTTATTTTTTCCTTTCCCGAGACCGTGAATGACCGAAAAAATGTTCAAATCTATTTTCATCATTTTTGCTTAACGAATATCGCAGAGACTTATGCACGTTTTCTTTTTTTCTTTCCCGAGACGCGTTGTTGTCGATCGCACGTACCGTTTTGTTCTGTTTTTTTCATCAATTTTTCGCTCCGTGTTTCGCCGTAATGTCCGATGGTACGATGATACCTCCCCCCTCCCCCCCGTCTCGCTCTGGATCTTGCTGCATTTTTCGATAATCCATATTGGTCATATTCCCGAATTTATCATTTTTTTAAGGCAAAACGATCACCGATTCTTTTCGACATCAGTTTCTTATCTTGTAGATGTTTCTTATCCCTACTTGCAGCTGAATATTGTCATCCTCGCGCTCGAAGTGACCATCGCACAGTCCGTGAACGACCGAAAAATTGTTTAAATTTCTTTCATCATCTTCTTTTGACGAATATTGCAGAGTCTTATATCATTTTATCTTAACGAATATCGCAGAGTCTTATCCCCATTTTATTTTTTCCTTTCCCGAGACCGTGAATGACCGAAAAATTGTTCAAATTTATTTTCATCATTTTTGCTTAACGAATATCGCAGAGTCTTATGCACGTTTTCTTTTTTTCTTTCCCGAGACGCGTTGTTGTCGATCGCACGTACCGTTTTATTCTGTTTTTTTCATCAATTTTTCGCTCCGTGTTTTGCCGTAATGTCCGATGGTACGATGATACCTCCCCCCTCCCCCCCCGTCTCGCTTTGGATTTTGCTGCATTTTCCGATAATCCATATTGTTCATATTCCCGAATTTATCATTTTTTTAAGGCAAAACGATCACTGATTCTTTTCGACATCAGTTTCAATTCAATTTCAAAATTTCAAGTTAAATTTGTTTTATCATCTTTTTTTGACAAATATTGCAGAGTCTTATATCATCTTATCTTAACGAATATCGCAGAGTCTTATCCCCGTTTTATTTTTTCTTTCCCGAGACCGTGAACGACCGAAAAAGTGTTCAAATTTGTTTCATCATCTTTGCTTACGGAACATCGCAGAGTCTTATATCATCTTATCTTAACGAATATCGCAGAGTCTTATGCTCGTTTTTTTTTTCTTTCCGGAGACGCGTTCTTGTCGATCGCACGTAATTTTTTTTAAGGCAAAACGACCACCGATTCTTTTCGACATCAGTTTTTTATTTTGTAAATTTTTCTTATCCGTACTTGCAGTTGAATATTGTTATCCTCGCGCTCGAAATGATCGTCGCATAGTCCGTGAACGACCGAACAATTGTTCAAATTTATTTCATCATTTTTGTTCAACGAATATCGTAGTCTTATATTATCTTTGCTTAACGAATATCGCAGAGTATTATGCCCGTTTTTTTTTTCCTTTCCCGAGACCGTGAATGACCGAAAAATCATTCAAATTTTTTTCATCATCTTTGCTTAACGAATATCGCAGAGTCTCATGCTCGTTTTCTTTCTTTCTTTCCCGAGACGCGTTGTTGCGATCGCACGTACCGTTTTATTCTATTTTTTTCATCAATTTTTCACTTCGTGTTTTGTCGTAATCTGCGATGGTACGACTAATACCCCCCCCCTCCCCCCTCCGGTTTTGGAGCTTGCTGCGTTTTTCGAAAATCCATGTTGTGCATATTCCTAAACTCATCATTTTTTTTTAATGGCAAAACGACCACCGATTTTTTCCGACATGACCTTTTTATCTTGTAAATCTTTATTATCCCGTCGCATAGTCCGTGAACGACCGAACAATTGTTCAAATTCATTTTATTATCTTTTGCCAACGAATATCCCAGTTTTATGCCCGTTTTCTTATTGTCATTTCCGGATAATACAATTGACATCCTTCAAGTTACGCTTTCCAATATTCCATTTTTTTTTTATCTTTCAATTTCAATGATGCTTCAATGATTTTTTTTTATCTTTCAATAACAATGATGCTGTTACCTTTATCCGACATATCCTGTAGCCGATTTTCCGCCGCTTCCAACTGATGCTGGAGCCTCTCCACTTCGTCACCTCTCGTCATCCCTTGTCGTTGAAGCGCTTTCTTTCTCATCTCTTTCCTGCGTTTGTTGCGTTTTATTTTTTTCAAATTTGTGCTTCCTGAAGTAGCTGCAGAGACATCCCCGTGGCGTTCTTGCCGTAGAATTGGGCCTGCTGTTATAGAATTGAAGGTTCAGCACCTATTCGTACGTCCGCGACCGTGTATCCAAATTAATGATTCGATATATCAGATTAGATATGAAGAAAGTATGTTGGACATTTGTGAGCTATTTTTGTTACTCAATAATCGAGTTTGAAGTATGAAATTGCATGTAAATTGCATAACCGTTTTGAGGTGCAATCAAAGTATATCAATTACCAGAGTTGCTGTCCTGTGCGGCTTCCGTCCTTACTTCGTGGAAATCAGGAAAATTTCGTGGATTATTTTCTGCAGAGTAAAAGAACGAAAATAAATAGTTTTGCGAGGTACAAGTCGCACGACGACTGCAATAATGTCACTGAAAATCGTTTTATGGAGAATTACCCTGTGCGTCATGCAACGAAGACTGGTCCGAATCATCGTCGATGAGTATCGGCACCGGTAAGTCTTCTGCAGAGGAAAATTGAAAAAATTCATGACAATATAGACCACTTTTCTCAAGTTTCTATTCACGATCAATTGAGCATGAAACTGTCCCAACATTTGTGGGTTGAAATTATTACACGGACAAAAAAAAAGAAATCAGATCGAGGACACACTTCCACTTCAGATTCATCAAGAATATTTACCAATGTTGTTGTCCTGTGCGGGTTCCGTCCTCACTTCGTCGGAATCCGAAAAATGTCCTGGATTATTTTCTGCAGGGTAAAAAAAGAAAATGAATAGTTTTGCGAGGCACAAGTCGCACGATACCTGTAGTAATGTCATTGAAAATCGTTTTATGAAAAGTTACCGTGTGCATCGTGCGACGAAAATTGGTCCGAATCATCGTCAATAAGTATGGGCACCGGTAAGTCTTCTGCAAAGCAAAAATAAGCAAATTTTATGACAATATAGACCACTTTTCTCAAATTCCTAATAACGATCAATCGAGCATAAATCTGTCTCAACACATGTAGGTTGAAATTATAATATGAGAAAAAAAAATTAGATTAACGACATGCCACTTCAAAATTTATCAAGAATATTTACCAATATCGTTGTCCCGTGCGGCTCCCGTCCTCACTTCGCCGGAATCCGAAAAATGTCCTGGATTATTTTCTGCAGGGTAAAAATAGAAAATGAATAGTTTTGCGAGGCACAAGTCGCACGATACCTGTAATAATGTCATTGAAACTCGTTTTATGAAAAGTTACCGTGTGCATCGTGCGACGAAAATTGGTCTGAATCATCGTCAATAACTATGGGCACCGGTAAATCTTCTGCAACGAAAATTAAAAATATTTATGACGATATTGACCACTTTTCTTAAGTTCCTATTGACGATCGATTCTGTTCCAACACTTGGAGCTTGAAATTATCATATTGAAAACAAAAGTTAGACTAAAGAAACACTCTCACTTTAAAATTCATCAAAAATATTTACCAATGTCGTCGTCCTGTGCGGCTTCCGTCCGTGCTACATCGAAATCCGGAAAATTTACTCGATCGTTTTCTGCAGGGTAAAAGAATTAAAACGAATATTATCGTGAGCTCAAGCCGCATGTGATGATAATAATGAAGATAGTTGCATGAAAGGTTACCTTGGACATCATGCAGTGATGACCGTTCAGATTCGTCGTCACTCGGACTGTATCGAATGGCTTCTTGACCGGAATTATCTAGAATTGAATACTTTTTAACCTACTGGATCTCCTTTTATAGGCAGGTGGTGCATTGTATAAATATATTTAGAGGACCTTCATTTTCAATTAATCTATACTTATTACCGTTTTCCAGAGAAGGTTCTGCGTTGTCAAGGAGCCATCGAGGAGGTTCGTCGGCGAATATATTCTGCTCGAAATCTGGATCTGCAATATTTTTAGAAAGAGTGTGTTTCAAGGCCGTTTTTTCAGAGCGTAAATCGATAAGGAAAAAAAAACTACCTAACGGTCTCACGACTGGTGGTTCTTGCAGCTCATGCTCGTCAGCCTCGTCGTTTTCTTCCACATCCCTTTGACGAGCGATGATTGAATCGATGTTGCCCTTTAGCGCGGACGCTTTATCCAGGAATTCATCGACAGATATCTCCAACATGTGCAGTTCTCGCCACGCTGAATGAAATTCCAATAAGTTGAAAGATATATTTGAAAAATAACATTTTACTACTATTTTAACTATCACTTAGGTATTTTATCTAGAATTGCTGTGACGCCATCTAACCTCTAATCAGGTGTCTCTGCTTGAAATGCGAGCTATATCTCGCATGTCTGCCAATTTGCCCGTTGTTTTTCAAGCGTTCTATATCAGCTCGAACGTCCGACTGTAGTTTGAGCAGCTTGCCTGTTACAACAAATATAATCAATGAAATAATAATAAGTCCCTACATGATTGATTTTAGTTCCGTATCATTGCATTTAACTACAAATGAAACTCACAGACGAAATCCCAAGGCCCAGGCCGTGTTTGCATCCTATGTTGGAGCCGACTGTGGTACGATTCAATAATGTTGTTAGTCCGGCAACTAAGCCCATGGACGCTGAAGCCTTCTGGTTTCACGATTCCGAGCCAATATCGCGTGTAATAAGAGTGAAATCCAGAGAATCGTCTTTTAACTGGAGCCGTCAAATTATCCCAAAGCGTGGTAAACGTATCGGCGATCAGATGAGCCGGCAAGTACGCCAGAGCCAAAACTTTTTTTAAATACTTTTTGGCTTCATCGTCCCTTCGGAGAAGAGTTTGAAGGCCAAGGGCCTTGACTTTCTTGTATATCGCCTGAAATCCATTAAGGAGTTTTTATGCAATCACGCACTCGATCGTTTAAAAGTGTCAGTTAAGTAGTAAATATCGGGATTTCAAGAGGCCTGTGTGACACTTTCGAAAAATCGATTCTTCGACAAAATAAGTGAAATCCAATTCTTCATTATTCGCGTGTGATTTTTATATTGAGAATATTATACTCTGAAAGGACGCACTTGCTGAGCAATTATTCCTTAAAATTGAGGTATACGCACACGATCATGATGGACGTTGCAACCGGTCACATGAGCCGTTGGGAAAGTGTCTGAGACGGCGTTCCGTAATCCCCGTTCAAAATCCGTCATCACAAGGATTATATTGTTCGCCTGCAGAACATGTACCTTTACATATTGCAAACAGGCAACGTATACCACCTGCGTTTTCCGTGTCATTATGCACCAAATGAAAGGAAACCCCTGTAGTTCATAAGAATAAACATGATCAAAAACCAACGAGCAATGGAGATAGATTGTATATATAAAGATCAGTCTATTATGAATTCAATCAGCATTATTATTGCGCAGCTTTTGGATTTTTTTCACGCTTCCATTCCCACCAACGCGTGCGTGCTTTCGAATCCATTGTTTTATGATTGATCTTAAATCATGTCCCAAAGACGATTTTTTTTTCTTTCAACACGTCAATGGTTGCGCTATGAAGATATTTTCGCACTTTTTTTCGAAGTATAGAGACCTCGGAAAATTGCAGAAATATCGTAATTTTTTTTTCTCCTTGACAAGCAACTATTACCAAGAGACGGGAAGCGAATGGACGTCAAGTATTCAAAAAAGCGTAGCATGATACTTTATAATAATCGCCGCGGAATTTGGAAAAAAAAAATTTCTTCAATAATAATAATAGTCAATTGACATATGAGCAAATTCTTACGTGATTCAATTTTATTCCCATGATGGTCATCAATTGGTACACGCCATCAACTCTCGGTCTTGTGCGGAAAGTCGCGTCAATTAGCAATTTGGAAGTAGTGTCCATTTCTTGCTGCACAAAGTTTCCGTCCCAAAATAAGACATGTTGTGCTCCGGCATCATCCGTTACCAATCGCACGGAAAGCCGACCATTGCCGTACTCCAAATTCCTTGCACTTTCGGGACCAGAAAGACGGTTGACAAATTCTTCCACGGTACGAGGACACGGAGGGTAGTGCCTTCTTCTGCATTTTTGCATAAAAGAGCGTATGCTCCTGAACGTGACATGACGAGCAGCTTCTTCATGACTGTACAGGTGAAATATTACAAATATTTAGAGTCAGGAATTCTGCCAGTAGGTCAAAAAACAATAATGTATCACATTGATTGCTGCAGCGACGTGGCTTAAACAATTTATTTACTGATCGCTAGAAATATCTAATTGAAATCGAGACGAATAATACTAATAACGTAGCACGAGTTTAAATTTTATATGCGGCATGGACAAACAATCAGTATCGAATCAATACGTATTACGTTCGAAAAAACAAATTTTGTCTCGTGTCTAGAAAAAGACTATAGAATTTTCAAAGAAAGCAGAAATTCACATTGAATAAACTAGTGTGGGATAATATGAGTAATTTTGTCAGTGAAAAATAAAATCGAAATCAGGTGCATTTTCATTCATGAGCAATGATCAATATTATCAGCATGCTCGCACTCGTTTACTAAATAATTTTCCACATTGGAATAGTGGTTCGATCACGGAAAAATTATGCTGAATATTATGGAATGGCAGCACCATAATCATGCAAAAAACTTACACAGTCGCCAACGTATCGTACAGATCCTTCAGTTTATACCAATGCTGGGCAAGGGCTTCCGACAAAGATTCCTTAACCCTAGACCTCATGTATCTCTTTTTCTGCCCTCAACCTCATGACTGGGGTTCGATCGCACCCCACGCGTTTTTCGATCATAAAACCGGCCCTATGGTGATAAAAATACTTTTTCATACACCATTCTCTTCATTTTTTCATAAGGAAGACAACGGTACCCGGAACATCTAATTTTGTACATATTTAGGTCACGAAAAACCCATTCGAAGACTGAAAACCGGAAAACATAAGCGAAAAACTCATTTTTTAAATAAAAAATTGGGGTGCGTTCTCACCCCACTCATGAGTTCTAGGGTTAAAACGACTTATGAGCTCGTGCTTATCGTCTGGCATGCAGAATTCTGAGTGAGGGCGCGAAATTTCTATCACTTCATTTATCAATTTTGCGGTGCCCTGGCAAATGGTTTTCTGCTTACAACGGAGAAAACTGCCAAATGAAAAAAAATAGAACTGAGGCATGCTTCAAAGAACTTCCCAAGTCACATGACATCATGAAAATTCAGTTCGGGCATCTCAGAACGGCTTGGAATATGCCCAGCATATTGATGACGTCACATTGAGTAAGAGTGCGTGGAAAAGAGAGAGAGAGAGGGAGGGGGAAAGGAAGGAATTTCCTTGTAATCACCGATATTTTTATTCACCGACAATTTCTAAATTTGCTGTGTTTTTGCCAAGCAAAAAAAATCATACAAAACTTTGAAAAAAAAAGCAGAAAGACTGAACGTTCAGTTTCTATTTTACAGGATCGGTGAACAAATTCTACACAAAATCTTTTCGTAAAAAATACAGTGCAACTGTTAGAGAATCATGTTACCGGTGTAATAACGGCAACAATAGCACGGAGACTTTTTTAAAATTGTGTTCAGAAAGTTTTCAAGGGAACCTGAATGACAGAAGGATAAGGAGTCTGACTCAATCTTCACAGATCGTTTGAAACTTATTATTATCTATCATTTTGACAAAACAGTGTTGAAAAATGAGGATCATTTCGTCGTATTGAGTGAGAGTGCGCGATGAAGAAAGAAAAAGAGAAAGAGAGAGAGGGAGGAAGAGAGAGAAAGAGAAATTTCCTTGTAACGATCGGGACTCTTAATCAGGGGTAATTTCTAAGTTTCATCTTTTTTCTCAGCAAAAAAATCGTACCAAACTTTTAAAAAAGACTGATTCGATCAGTTTCAATTTCACAGGATTCGTGAAAACAATCTGAGAAACATCTTTTCGTAAAAAAACACGGTGCAACTGTTAGAGAATCAGATTTGTTTTCGCACATTTCCGGTGTAATAACGGCGGAAATAGTCTTGGAGACTTTTTCAAACTGGGATTCAGAAACTTACAAGGGAACATGAATGACAAGGGGATGAGGAGACTGTGAGATCAAGACACGCGGCAGCAGCTCGACGCTAAGTATTTAAAAAAAAAGCGCAGCGCAAGAGCGCCGCATTAAGGTTACACGGATTTGTCAAAACTCATTATTGTCAATCATTTCGGCTAAACATTGTTAAAAAATTAGGATCGTTTCCTCGCATTGAGTGAAAGCACGTGAGAAAGAAAGGACGAGAAAGAGAGAGAGAGAGAGAGAGGGTGAGAGAGAGAGATTTTCTTGTAATCATCGATACTTTTATGTAGCAACAAATCCTAATTTTTTTTTTCTTTATAAACAGAAAAATTGCACAAAACTTTGAAGAAAAGCAGAAAAAGACTGAAGGTTGAGTTTCAATTTCACAGGATCCGTAAAAAAAATTTCCGAAAAATCGTTTTCCAAAAATTATGGTGCGATTGTTAGATTATCAGATTTCTTCACAATAAAGTCTAAGATATTCGTAGAATTTCTTTCAAATGAGAGAGATAGAAAGAGAGAGAGAGAGAGAGAGAGAGAGAGAGAGAGAGAGAGAGAGAGAGAGAGAGAGAGAGAGAGAGAGAGAGAGAGAGAGAGAGAAAAGGAGAGCAAGAGAGCGAAAACTTATTATTGTCAATTATTTCGGCAAACCATTGTTGAAAATTTAGGATCGTTTCGTCGCATTGAGTGCGAGTACGTGAGGAAGAAAGGAAGAGGAAGAGAGAGAGAGAGAGAGATAGAGAGAGATTTCCTTGCAATCATCTATACTTTTAGGTAGCGAGAATTCCAAAATTCGTTTTTTTTATCAACAAAAAAATCGCAGAAAACTTTCCAGAAAATTAAAGAAGACTATCAGTCTTCGAATGTTCCGTTTCGATTTCACAGGATCTGTGAAAATATTCCCCGAAAAATCTTTTTCCAAAAATCACGGTGCAATTGTTCGAGAATCAGATTCGTTTTCGCACATTCCCGGTGTAATAACGGCGGAAATAGTCTTGGAGATTTTGTTAAACTCGGATTCAGAAACTTACAAGGGAACATGAATGCCAAGGGGATGAGGAGACTGTGAGATCAAGAGGCGCGGCAGCGGCTCGACGCCAAGTATTTAAAAAAAAAAGCGTAGCGCGAGAGCTGCCGCATTAAATTTACACGGATTTGCAAAAACTCATTATTGTCAATCATTTAGGCTGAACAATTTCGAAAAATTTGGATCGTTTCGTCGCATTGAGTGAGAGCACGTGAGAAAGAAAGGACGAGAAAGAGAGAGAGAGAGAGAAAGGGAGAGAGAGAGAGAGAAAGGGAGAGAGAGAGAGAGAGATTTTCTTGTAATCATCGATACTTTTATGTAGCAACAAATCCTGAATCTGTTTTTTTTTTTATAAACAGAAAAATTGCACAAAACTTTGAAGAAAAGCAGAAAAAGACTGAAGGTTCATCAGTTTCAATTTCGCAGGATCCGTAAAAAAATTCTCAGAAAAATCGTTTTCCAAAAATTATGGGGCGATTGTTACATTATCAGATTTCTTCAGAATGAAGTCTAAGATTTTTTCAGAATTCCTTTAAAATTAGAGAGAGAGAGAGAGAGAGAGAGAGAGAGAGAGAGAGAGAGAGAGAGAGAGAGAGAGAGAGAGAGAGAGAGAGAGAGAGAAGGAGAGAGAAAAGGAGAGAGAAAAGGAGAGCAAGAGAGCGAAAACTTATTATTGCCAATTATTTTGGCAAACCATTGTTGAAAATTTAGGATCGTTTCGTCGCATTGAAGGAGGAAGAAAGAGAGAGAGAGCGAACGAGAGAAAGAGGTGGAGCGAGAGAGAGATAGAGGCAGAGAGGGAGGGAGAGATAGACGCAGAGAGGGAGAGAGAGATAGAGTAGAGAGGGAGAGAGAGAGAGCGGAAGGAAAAGAAAATCTGTATATATCACGGCCGACCGAATAGCAAATTGGTATTTTTCGCTAGAAACGTTGACAATAGACAGTGAAAATACACATAAAGTACAAACACCTATGCAAATCATAATTAAATGAAGTCTAGATATTAACCCTAGAACTCATGAGTGGGGTGAGAACGCACCCCAATTTTTTATTTAAAAAATGAGTTTTTCGCTTATGTTTTCCGGTTTTCAGTCTTCGAATGGGTTTTTCGTGACTTAAATATGTACAAAATTAGATGTTCCGGGTACCGTTCTCTTCCTTATGAAAAAATGAAGAGAATGGTGTATGAAAAAGTATTTTTATCACCATAGGGCCGGTTTTATGATCGAAAAACGCGTGGGGTGCGCTCGAACCCCAGTCATGAGGTTGAGGGCAGAAAAAGAGATACATGAGGTCTAGGGTTAAAATTTCTCGAAAAAACTGAGAAAACTAAAAATACGTGCAGATTTATAAAAATACAAGAAAGAAACAAAATTTGATGCAATGAAAAAAAGAAAGGTGAAAATGTAGATTGAACGGATTAAAAATAAAAAAAACACCAATCATATATGGTAAAAATGAAAAGTAATAATAAATTATGAATACAAAGAAAATGGAAAGAGAGATCAAGGAGTGAGAGAGACAGAAAGCATGCGCGGCAGCAACTGCCGTGCGATGTAAACAAAACCTTTGTCGCACCGTGCGACCCTCCCCTTGTTTGGCGTTTATATATTGTTTCACATTACGTGCTATTCTCTGTCACCATTGCGAATGCTGTGACAAGAGAACGATACTGTTTTTTATGAAATTATAAGTCAATTTTTGCCGATAATTCGATACTTTATCTCGGTATAATCATTTTTATTTTTTCCGATCAATTTTTGCCGCGACAGGAGAGGATTTTTACAGTCAAAATTCAGATATATTAACGTTCAACAGAAAAATTATGAAGGGTTATTATATTCACTTACATCGTTCTGCCATCACGGGATGTCCCACTTTTTTGGTAAATCCGACCGTCTTTAATGCGATCAGACAACGGCAGTCGTCTTTGACGCGTTCGCGGCATATTGAATGTCCGCACAGAATCACAAAGTTTTTATATTAAAAAAAAAAAAAAAAAAAGGCACTGATAGAAAGTATTATACACACATACACACAAAAACAAATGGTTCGAAATAAAACAGAACGATATTAGAACGATTATGGCAAAAACGATGCGGAAACACTTTAGCGCGATACGCTACGCTAAGCACGATAGCACGATAGCGCGACACGTGTTACTGCGGACTGTAACAGGCTAGGTGGAAGCGACAAGTGCGCACGCCTGAGCGCGCTTCAACCGTTTCAGATGTAAACAAAACCAAATTTTTCTTTCTCGTCGTTTCGTTTCGCCCAACAACAGAGTGCGTAATTTTTTGTCTGCATTCTAGAAACGCGCAATGTTATAATTTTGGAATCGATGCGCGAAGCAGATATTTCGCGATTTTTTATTTATTTTACTTGTTAATATGAATCGTAATCCTGATTGTAAACTATATAAAAGCGCCTTTGGGCGCGCTTTTCGCGCCCAGAGGACGCGTTTTTCACATCTGAGTTTGCGCTGTTGCCTCGCGATAAAGTCGAGAAGAAAAAAAACATGGCCGATCGTTCCCTGATTTCCAGTATGCTCTCTCGATTATTGTTAAAACTGCACCGGAACAAATAAAACCATTGAAGAATCGAACATGCGCCAAAAATTCGTGATTTTTCAGTATTATTATTTTTTTAATGACTTTTTATTCCATGTGAATTTTTTCCGATCCCTAAAACCAGGTGACTTCGTGACTTCTATTTCTGAACTGAAAATCCATAGGGTTTTTTTTTTTTAACGTTTCGATTGGCCGAAATAGCGGGCAGAATAAAATATTTTGTCCTCCAACTTGATGATTTTTTTTCTCGAAAAATATAAAAGGGAGCAAAAATTGTTTAGGAACTGAAATATCTTAAAAAAAGTCTCTGAATTTTTGTTGTTGTTGGGTGTGATGAAATGTTCGATTTCTGAGTAAATTACGAGATTGCAATTTGGACCAATTCCGTCAAAAACACTGAAAATATCGATGGCGTTCTTGTCTGATCCTCAGATTAAAACATTTATGATATTCACAAATTTTCTAAAATTTTAAAACAATTGGGTCAGTTTGAAAGCAAATTCCAGTTTTCTAACCCTATAAAAATTCTGAATATTCAAAATATTTCATGTAAGGACTAGTCAGAGAACTCCATCAAATTTTTTCAGAATTTTTGACGACATATTGGTCTAAATTGCATTTTCTTATTTTTTTCCGAAATCAAAAATTTTATCACATCGTACTGAAAAGTACATTTTTTTGAGATAATTTTCATTTCAAACAAATTTTGCTCGTTTCCTTAATTTTCGTTAATTGTTTCGAGACATAAAATTTCTTTCCGGTCATCATTTTGGCTGACCAAAACGTTAAAAAAAATGACCCCGAGAATGTTCAATTCAGACATCCAGCTCATGATATTAATCGGTTGTAGGCATGAAAAAAATCGACTGAAAACGAAGTCTGTAAGAAAAAAAAAATGTCATCGAAAAATCACGTCTGATCGGCGTGTTTCCCATTTTTCCATGGTATAATTTCGTCCGACGCAATTAGAACCATCATCATTCAAAAAATAGGGAAAAAAAATAGGGATAAATGAAAAATTCAAATTGGTAACCCTTCTATACACGTCGGGCAATCAGCCTAAACACAATGTAAACCTTCCAAAGCTTTTGCGGGTAAAAATTTATTCCGCTTGCCCGCGCGTGGATGGACGCAGCGGTGGCCTTACCGCGTCTCGCCTGCTCCCCTATACGGCTATGTTAACAAATCGTTAAACCTCCCTGATAATGATCGTAGAGAGTATTTTTTTAATTCTGCGTATTTTTTTCTCGCAAATATGATAGTGTCCTTTAAAATTTTTGTTTTTCCCTAAGTGATCTTAATTTTTTCTGCGTTCGCCCAATTTACATAAGGAAAGGAAATTTCCTTTCCATAAGGCCCTTTTCAAGAGCACTATGGTATTCATAAAAAAAAACGCAGCATTAACAAAAGCATTTTCTACGATCATTTTTAGGGAAGCTATTTGATTACACATAGCCGTCGAGGGGGTACTGTGGCGTGAGACGTGGTACCCCCATCGCACCGCCTTAGAGTACCTCGCCGCGGACGGCCAGCGTGAGCCCCTCGGCCGTCCGCGCGCGGGCGATCTGAATGATTGTTACCCGAACAGAGGCAAATGGTCTGAAAGGCATCATGCTCATTATCATTAGACC
The DNA here is from genome assembly GCA_963921915.1 of Hyposoter dolosus. Classification (NCBI taxonomy): domain Eukaryota; kingdom Metazoa; phylum Arthropoda; class Insecta; order Hymenoptera; family Ichneumonidae; genus Hyposoter; species Hyposoter dolosus. Next base: position 23,457,258 of record OY998130.1, on the reverse strand, counting down.
GATTCTCTAAAGTGTACAGGAGATGTACTAATTTGAATTTTCCATTATTTTGATTACAACAATAGCTAATTTCAAAAACATGTAAACATTGATATCTGGGGCTGTAATCGACACATTGCGGCTTTTTTTTCAATTGCTCGTCTTTTCATAAATTTCCAAAAATAAACTTAAATTGAGTGGTTACCTCTATTTGTTTATAAGCAAAAAATTGAAAAGTTTGAAAGAAAAATGTTATTTTTCGTTAGATCGCAAATGTAAATGGACAAACGAAGCTGCTGAATCTTTTTTTACTCTGTGGGCGTTCCTCGGAGCTAGGAAATTTTAATCTCCGGACTTTCGTAGATTGGATATTGTTGCTGAACTATATCATGGTACTCAAAAATTTTTGCACGCAATTTAGCCATCATGTATGATGGCTAAATTGAGGAACAAAATCCTAACAAATGATCGATCCCGAAAGCAAAATGAGATTTTTTCAGCTCCTAATAACGCGAGAAAAGCATAGTAAGACTGGAAAACATCGACTGTTGAATTTTTAATTGTTGTTGATTTTCAAAAAGAAACTCTGCCAAATTAGAAAACTCGGGACTACGTTCCTGCGGGCCAAAACAATCTACTACAAAAAAATCGGCGACGCTCTTAGGCACTTGATTAGGCCGAGTTATCGATAGCGACTGAACGGCGGTATTTTTTTGACATTGTAGACGTGTGCAGGGTGTGCACATTAGAAATTTGAGGATTGAATACTTACCTGTAAAAGTGATATTGAATATAGAACGGTGTATTTAATTAACAGAAAAATGTTCATTTCCACTTTTCCACTGAATATCTGCAGATTCTGTAAAACGACATTTTTTAAAATATGGCATGACAAAATAAGATGCTTTTTGAGATGATACATAAATCGAACGGAAAAATCTGAACAAATGATCTAGTCTTCCGATTAGTACAGACATTTGATCACTGCGAGTACGAACGATTTTGTTTTTCGATAATGATCGGTCTTTTTGCGTCACATTTGTTTTTCGATTGTACTTACCTGTCTGCGAGGAATCTATACATTTTGAAAATATCGAAATTTCTAAAAACTAATTTATACTCAGAAATGGATACAAATCGAGTGTCTATTTGTGGAAGAACTTACCTTATTCTTACCCTTATAACTGGAATATTGAAAAAACAATTAGAGACTCGAAAGATTGTTTAAATTTTTCATTGAAGAAGCATGGTGGAAATGACGTCACACTCATCTTTGGAAAAAAAAAATTTCGCCGTCATATAGCTATGTGACGACGAAATCCATGAGGAAGCAAAAAAGGTTGAAAGATTTAAAAAAAAGGCTTCCACTTGGGGGATGAACTCCAGACTCTGCGCCGTCCTGCAACGATAAAACCGTGCGACTGCAGCAGCCACTGGAGTCGGAGCACAACTCATCGATCTCGTTCATCCTAAGGGCGCGATATTTACTATAGTTTCTTTCAATAATATTGTTAAAATATTTATGTTTATAAGTATATTTATGTTTATAAGTATTTCTTCGAAATTATTCATAACTATTTGGATTTGTAACATTAAAGACTGTGTGAATCATTCCATCAGTAGTTACGGAACGAAAAAAACAAACAGATTTACATGATCATTCTTTTATGGCGTTTCAATACCGCAAAAGTTTCATCAATTGAAAAAGATGAATTCAAAAATATATAGTACGCATCGGACCCCAAAAGCATTCCCGACTTGACAAAACATGTGAAAGCAAGCGAGAACGCACTATTGCTCCAAGCACACGGAAAAAGACCTGGGTGCAAGCGAGTGCGCGCTGTGACCTGAGTGTCAGTGTATTCGTAAGCACATACACGGAATAGCCCGGCTCTCTAGCTGGACTTCGAACCGTACCACCACCAAGCGCACCCATAAGCGCACTTCTCTCTGGGCATACATTTACGATTTAGCGTACCAACTAACGCCATCTGACAGCTCTATTGAAAACCACAGAGAATAAGAATGTAATCTTTTTCACCTTAGAGGTTTTCGCTATTTCGACCGATCGTCTTTCCGACGTTTCGCTATTTTGACCACATTGAAATTTTGTCTTTCGTTCAAATATATTCCAAATTGTGCACATTCAGAATAGTACCTATTCCAGTAGTTAATCACTCGAACACATAATAGTTGAAATTTTGCCACATCGATATTCCAACTTTCGTAATTTCGGCTAGAGCTATATTTTATTTTTGACGTAATTGTACTTCGAACTCTTTGCTTTCTCATTTTTGAAATTCCCGACATAAAGGCTGTAGTGGAATTAATCGATCTACATACAACTCTTCTTGAAATGAAAAATTCGCTATTTTAGCTGTTTGAAGCTTTAATCATTCGATATATTGACTCCCACCCTTCGCCAAGTGTCTTGAACTTTGATCACAATCAGTAGCTGGACGCACTATTATTGGAAGTCATCTTTGACTTTTGAAATCAGCACCGATGTAACTTCACCTTTTTTGCTGTTTACTTTGTACAAATATGAACAATAAATCTTGCTGTTTAGTAAAATTTAATTCAGTAAGATTAAAGTTTTTATCCCAAAATTCGAGGTCTTGAAAGTTTATAATAGGGGTCGCTGAGGTAATTTTTTAATACCTGTTCGAACCTAGCTGTCAATAACCATCTTAAAATTTTGATTTAACTGTGTTGCAACTTCAAAATCAGTACTCGTCGAGTCAATGATTGTACCAATATTTGGGCCCTTGACAAATGAAATAGATGGTCGAGCAGGCGTCTAGAAAAATTTTCATTAAAAAATTTCTCAACTTTTCAATCACACAATTTTGATTTTTCGGAGCCTGGATAAAATATATCACTACTTCATTAACAGATGGATCTGCCAAAATTTGGGGTTCTATTAAAAAATGGTATGAGTTGAGCCATCGATTTTCTTAGTTTTAGTATCAATGTTCTGCAAATTTCATGGTATAGGAAAGACTTGTCGTCAAGATGCTGCTGCGTCTGTAGATATATATAAATAAATTTGCCATTTTGAAAAAAAGTTGGTTCTTCTATTATTACGTACGCTTCTACGATTTCGGTCCAGGGGCCGTATTCTGTAACTCATAAGGACAGTTTCGGTATCGCTATCATTTCCTTATAACACGCATAACGATACCGAAAACTGTCGTTACGAGTTACAGAATACGGCCACAAGTAAAATTAAGACAAGTCACAGAGGCCAATTTTCGATATAATCTTGGAATATAATCTCTGAATCATTGTTGTAATGATTACCAACGAAGAAAATAATTACAAAATACGATAGGGAATAAATTTAATGGAAAATTATAAAATCACTTTTTAAATGAAAGACTAGAATGTACGACCAGGTGCGTTTACTTTGATAAAAACAAGGCAATATTCTACATTATATTTTTATATTCAAAAAGTTCAAAAAGGGTGTCATATTTTCTGACAAGGAATATCACTTTGTTGTCCGCCTTTAAATTTCTTGAAACTTTGGTATGTGAAAGAGCATCGGTAACTAAAAGACACGTAAGTTTTCATCGGCGGAAAAACGGTTTTAAATAGTGAAAACGCTCTTCAAAGTACGGTATGTGAAGGAGTGATTTGGCAGTTTCTCCAACAAGCACTGAACCGTTCTCGATAAAATATAAACCAAAATTCATTCCGTGCAACTGCTTTTCCGAGCACATAGCACCGAAATCTGAGACGCTCCGCCTTTCATTACCGTTTTGGAAAACGAACCCGATGATTTGTTTATTTGCATTTATTCGAAATACAAGTTAATCTGGACGAGATCAATCTTCCCTAAACAATATCTTTGCCATTCACGAGTCACTGAAAACGCAACTATCAACGGATAAGAATTTAGACCATCCCACTTCGATGCCTATCTGCCATGTGGATCGTTTCATGCATTAATATTAAGATTTATTTACATGTATACCGTTTAAGCTTCAAAATTGATTATTGGAAATTCGTCAATGTACTTTGGTATTTTCAAGGCAGTATCGTTTAGAGGAATGTATGTACAGTACTATTCATTAATGCCTGGTCAAACCGAAAAGTAGCGATTTTACCGACCGTGTATCGTCATTTGTCGAAGTTGCTTGAAGTTCGGAAGAGTTTCAGACTCATGTGTCAAGCGTAAATCTTAACCGCTAAATTGTTAACCTAGCGAATACATGACAGCGCCGAAATGAGGTGACTGCGGCAGACTGACACAGCGTTTGACACATCAAAATTGGAACAATGGGTTAAGTGGGATGAAGAAGAAAATGTCATGCTTATCGGACGATGGAGTTATTCATTAATTGTTATGTATGAATAACACATAAATATAATAAATAAAAATGAAATGAGAATTCTGGAATTTCAAAATTTATTTAATTGAATAAAACACCACTTTAATACCCAATTGCATGACAATCTTCTCTGAACTATTGCAATTCTCGATAAATGAACTAGGAAACATCGAATTCTTGATTGCCCGGATGAATCCAAAATAAATTATGGGATTTTTCAGCTATTTGAACTGCTTTATTATCAAAATGTCGGGGCTCAATGGTGGAATCATCCGTCTTAGAGCATCGTAGAAAATCTCAGTCCTCCTAAACTCGATAACCAGTTCAATCATCAAACGCGTAAACCTTGACCAAAAAATTAATCAGTCCAACCTTGGGGTCGCTGGTTTCTTCAAAGTAACCATGTTCCAGACCCGATCGACCCACTTCTATGATTGGATTCATCTGGAGATCGATCAAATTGAATTGGATAACAGGTCACCTCTCCTTCCATGTCGAAATATTTGAATTTTCAATAGAGGCTTATGCGGATGAATCCAAAATGGATTATAGGTCCCTCCGACTCTTTGGGCTGTTTCATTTTCAAAATGCTTACGCTTATTGTTGGAATCATCTGACTCGGAGCATCGCAAAAATGCTCATTCCTCCAAGGCTCGTAGACCTGTTCAATGAATGGATCAAGTCAACTTGGAGCAAAAAATTGATGAGTCCAACCTTGGAGTCGCTGGTTTCTTCGGAGTAACCATGTTCCTGACCCGATCGACCTGCTTCTATGATTGGATTCATCTGGAGATCGGTGAAATTGAATTGGATAAAACCTCTCATTCCATGTCGAAATATTCGAATTTTCAATAGACGATTGTGCGGATGAATCCAGAGTGGATTATAAGATCCTCCGACTCTTTGGGCTGTTTCATTTTCAAAATGCTAACGCTTATTGTTGGAATCATCTGACTTGAAGCATCGCAAAAATGCTCATTCCTCCAAGGCTCGTAGACCTGTTCGATAAATGGATCAAGTCAACTTGGAGGAAAAAATTGATGAGTCCAACCTTGGAGTCACTGGTTTCTTCGGAGTAACCATGTTCCTGACCCGATCGACCTGCTTCTGTGATTGGATTTATCTGGAGATCGGTAAAATTGAATTGGATAAAACCTCTCATTCCATGTCGAAATATTCAATTTTCAATAGACAATTGTGCGGATGAATCCAGAGTAGATAATAAGATCCTGCGGCTCCTTCGGCTGTATCATGTTCAAAATGTTTTCGCTAATTGTTGGAATCATCTGACTTAGAGCATCGCCAAAAATGCGAATTCCTTCAAAGCTCGTAGACCTGTTCAATGAATGGATCGATTCAACTTGGAGCAAAGAATCGATCAGTCCAACCTTGGGGTCGCTGGTTTCTTCGAAGTAACCATGTTCCAGACCCGATCGACCCGCTTCTATGATTGGATTCATCTGGAGATCGATCAAATTGAATTGGATAACAGGTCACCTCTCCTTCCATGTCGAAATATTTGAATTTTCAATAGAGGATTATGCGGATGAATCCAGAATGGATTATAGGATCCTTCGACTCTTTGGGCTGTTTCATTTTCAAAATGCTTACGCTTATTACTGGAATCATCCGACTTGAAGCATCGCAAAAATGCTCATTCGTACAAGGCTCGTAGACCTGTTCAATGAATGGATCAAGTCAACTTGAGCAGAAAATTGATGAGTCCAACCTTGGGGTCGCTGGTTTCTTCGGAGTAACAATGTTCCAGACCCGATCGACCTGCTTCTATGATTGGATTCATCTGGAGGTTGATTAAATTGAATTGGATAACAGGTCACCTCTCCTTCCATGTCGAAATATTCGAATTGTCAATAGACGATTATGCGGATAAATCCAGAATGGATTATAGGATCCTCCGACTCTTTGGGCTGTTTCATTTTCAAAATGCTTACGCTTATTGTTGGAATCATCTGACTTGAAGCATCGCAAAAATGCTCATTCCTCCGAAGCTCGTAGACTTGTTCAATGATTGGATCAAGTCAACTTGAGCAGAAAATTGATGAGTCCAACCTTGGGGTCGCTGGTTTCTTCGGAGTAACCATGTTCCAGACCCGATCGACCTGCTTCTATGATTGGATTCATCTGGAGGTCGATAAAATTGAATTGGATAAAAGGTCACCTCTCATTCCATGTCGAAATATTCCAATTGTCAATAGACGATTATGCGGATAAATCCAGAATGGATTATAAGATCCTCCGACTCTTTGGGCTGTTTCATTTTCAAAATGCTTACGCTTATTGTTGGAATCATCTGACTTGAAGCATTGCATAAATGCTCATTCCTCCGAAGCTCGTAGACTTGTTCAATGAATGGATCAAGTCAACTTGAGCAGAAAATTGATGAGTCCAACCTTGGGGTCGCTGGTTTCTTCGGAGTAACCATGTTCCAGACCCGATCGACCTGCTTCTATGATTGGATTCATATTCAGATCGATAAAATTGAAAATTCGAATTTTTCGACATGGAATGAGAGGTGAGCTGTTATCGAATTAAATTTTATCGATCTCCAGATGAATCCAATCGTAGAAGGAGGTTAGTTGGGTCTGGAACATGGTTACTCCGGAGAAACCAGCGACCCCAAGGTTGGACTCATCAATTTTTTGCTCCAAGTTGACTTGATCCATTCATTGAACAGGTCTACGAGCCTTGGAGGAATGAGCATTTTTGCGATGCTTCAAGTCGGATGATTCCAGTAATAAGCGTAAGCATTTTGAAAATGAAACAGCCCAAAGAGTCGAAGGATCCTATAATCCATTCTGGATTCATCCGCATAATCCTCTATTGAAAATTCAAATATTTCGACATGGAAGGAGAGGTGACCTGTTATCCAATTCAATTTGATCGATCTCCAGATGAATCTAATCATAGAAGCGGGTCGATCGGGTCTGGAACATGGTTACTTCGAAGAAACCAGCGACCCCAAGGTTGGACTGATCGATTCTTTGCTCCAAGTTGAATCGATCCATTCATTGAACAGGTCTACGAGCTTTGAAGGAATTCGCATTTTTGGCGATGCTCTAAGTCAGATGATTCCAACAATTAGCGAAAACATTTTGAACATGATACAGCCGAAGGAGCCGCAGGATCTTATTATCCACTCTGGATTCATCCGCACAATTGTCTATTGAAAATTGAATATTTCGACATGGAATGAGAGGTTTTATCCAATTCAATTTTACCGATCTCCAGATAAATCCAATCACAGTAGCAGGTCGATCGGGTCAGGAACATGGTTACTCCGAAGAAACCAGTGACTCCAAGGTTGGACTCATCAATTTTTTCCTCCAAGTTGACTTGATCCATTTATCGAACAGGTCTACGAGCCTTGGAGGAATGAGCATTTTTGCGATGCTTCAAGTCAGATGATTCCAACAATAAGCGTAAGCATTTTGAAAATGAAACAGCCCAAAGAGTCGGAGGATCCTATAATCCATTCTGGATTTATCCGCATAATCGTCTATTGACAATTCGAATATTTCGACATGGAATGAGAGGTGACCTTTTATCCAATTCAATTTTATCGACCTCCAGATGAATCCAATCATAGAAGCAGGTCGATCGGGTCTGGAACATGGTTACTCCGAAGAAACCAGCGACCCCAAGGTTGGACTCATCAATTTTCTGCTCAAGTTGACTTGATCCATTCATTGAACAAGTCTACGAGCTTCGGAGGAATGAGCATTTGTGCGATGCTTCAAGTCAGATGATTCCAACAATAAGCGTAAGCATTTTGAAAATGAAACAGCCCAAAGAGTCGGAGGATCCTATAATCCATTCTGGATTCATCCGCATAATCCTCTATTGAAAATTCAAATATTTCGACATGGAAGGAGAGGTGACCTGTTATCCAATTCAATTTGATCGATCTCCAGATGAATCAATCATAGAAGCGGGTCGATCGGGTCTGGAACATGGTTACTTCGAAGAAACCAGCGACCCCAAGGTTGGACTCATCAATTTTCTGCTGAAGTGGACTTGATCCATTCATTGAACAAGTCTACGAGCTTCGGAGGAATGAGCATTTGTGCGATGCTTCAAGTCAGATGATTCCAACAATAAGCGTAAGCATTTTGAAAATGAAACAGCCCAAAGAGTCGGAGGATCTTATAATCCATTCTGGATTCATCCGCATAATCGTCTATTGAAAATTCGAATATTTCGACATGGAAGGAGAGGTGACTTGTTATCCAATTCAATTTAATCAACCTCCAGATGAATCCAATCATAGAAGCAGGTCGATCGGGTCTGGAACATTGTTACTCCGAAGAAACCAGCGACCCCAAGGTTGGACTCATCAATTTTTTGCTCCAAGTTGACTTGATCCATTCATTGAACAGGTCTACGAGCTTTGGAGGAATGAGCATTTTTGCGATGCTTCAAGTCAGATGATTCCAACAATAAGCGTAAGCATTTTGAAAATGAAACAGCCCAAAGAGTCGGAGGATCCTATAATCCATTCTGGATTCATCCGCATAATCCTCTATTGAAAATTCAAATATTTCGACATGGAAGGAGAGGTGACCTGTTATCCAATTCAATTTGATCGATCTCCAGATGAATCCAATCATAGAAGCGGGTCGATCGGGTCTGGAACATGGTTACTTCGAAGAAACCAGCGACCCCAAGGTTGGACTGATTAATTTTTTGGTCAAAGTTTACGCGTTTGATGATTGAACTGGTTATCGAGTCTAGGAGGACTGAGATTTTCTACGATGCTCTAAGACGGATGATTCCACCATTGAGCCCCGACATTTTGATAATAAAGCAGTTCAAATAGCTGAAAAATCCCATAATTTATTTTGGATTCATCCGGGCAATCAAGAATTCGATGTTTCCTAGTTCATTTATCGAGAATTGCAATAGTTCAGAGAAGATTGTCATGCAATTGGGTATTAAAGTAGTGTTTTATTCAATTAAATAAATTTTGAAATTCCAGAATTCTCATTTCATTTTTATTTATTATATTTATGTGTTATTCATACATAACAATTAACGAATAACTCCATCGTCCGATAAGCATGACATTTTCTTCTTCATCCCACTTAACCCATTGTTCCAATTTTAATGTGTCGAACGCTGTGTCAGTCTGCCGCGGTCACCTCATTTCGGCGCTGTCATGTATTCGCTAGGTTAACAATTTAGCGGTTAAGATTTACGCTTGACACATGAGTCTGAAACTCTTCCGAACTTCAAGCAACTTCGACAAATGACGATACACGGTCGGTAAAATCGCTACTTTTCGGTTTGACCAGGCATTAATGAATAGTACTGTACATATCGAAAGACGGCCCAATAATTACAATTGCACTATTACCAAAATGTTATTGAAGTACACTTTTTTGCTGACCTAACGTGTCGTTTGATGAGGGAATACTCACCCGATCATAATGGGTATTGCAACCCGTGCTAAGAGCCGTTGAAAAGACCTCTGTGATAGCATTACGCAACCCGCGTTCAAAGTCAGTCATTACGAGGCGAATCTCATTCGCAATGAGAACATGCTCTTTCACGTAGCGTAGACATGCCGTATATGCGCTTTGCGTTTTTCGTGTCATCACGACCCAAACGAAGGGAAACCCCTATAATTCACAATAGTAAACACAACTAGGAATTAATGTGCAATGAAAATAGATAAGTAATTAATTCAATCTGCTTTTAATTATGGATGTTCAGTTCGAAATCTGAAATAATGAAGTTTGTTAATGTTAATTTTTCAATCAAATGAACAGCTTTTCAATCGTCGTGAAATGTTTACATGATCTCTCGAACACTTAATTTAAAAACATACAATGAGTTCAAATTTCTATCTATCTGTATCTATATATATAAAACAAAGTCGTGTTAGTTATAGCATTTATAACTCAAGAACGGCCGGACCAATTTTTATGATATTTGATTTATTGGATTTCTCTTAGTCTGGGATAGGATAATAAGCATTAATATATAATATTAATAATATTATAATATGAATATTATTAATAAAATATATATTGGCAAATAAAGCAAATGTTTTGCTGGCATGTCGTTGAAATACTTGATTTGTTTTTTTAATTTATATTCCGTTTACTTCTACTTTATGTTATAATAAAGAATTTAATTTAATCATTTTGTATTAATTTTTCAAATCATAAATCTGCTCTATCATTGACTGTTTGGCGGAACGAAGTTCGCCAGGATAGCTAGTATATATATATTTACATACATATATGTATGTGGGATGCATACTTAGGGGACGAAATTTCGAGCGGGCACATCTTTTGAAGACATTTGCATCTTTTGAGGACAGTCCTCATTCTATTCCCGTGTTAATCCCATACTTTGGCGACATTCTCTACATTTCGATTTTTACTATAATTTGGAGTCTCTACAGAACCCTCAGAAAATCAACAGATGGCAGCACACGGATCAATTTTTGCTTGAAACGTAAAAATGAATGTCTTATACATTTGTCCCCAATCAATGCCTACTATTTTTTTTCGGTATATAATCTAAACGGTCATGCATAAACATGTCTTTTAAAAATTATTGTTTTGTTTTATGTATTACTTGTGAAAAACAGAGAATAAAGAATCAATGGATGCCTGCTCTGAATCACCATTCTCCGACCATCGAACAAAACAATTCAATGTTACTATTTAACAATGTTACTATTCATCGTAACGAAAGTTAGAGTCCATAGATGAGGATTTCCGAAGTTCGGAAAAAATGGTTTCATTGAATATTTTTTTTTCTTTTTGAAATGACGATGATAAAATTCGAATAACAAATAAATCATTTTTTTTTTTTTAATTTTTTTATGATGCTGAAGTTTGCAACGTTGGAATGCAACGAATAATATTTGATCTTAGTGATGATTTGTTCAATTTTCAATGTCATCGAAATTTTTCGAGCCAATATGCTTTTCGTGTCGCAAAAATTGATCATTTTATCATCGTAATTACATTCTGCATTTGTATAATTATTTTTGCCGAAAATAAAAAATAATTTCGCTGCATTCCAACGATGCAAACGTCAGAGTCATATTCTTTTGATATAATAATTTTGATTATTATATCAGAGTAATAAGGTCAGGCCGATACGTGAAAAAGTGGAGCCTAACAAAGTGAGCCCGAAGTCATCTCTGTAAACAAACAAGTTTTCGTGTGCCAGTGCTTTCGTGTTTGTGCACGTCGAATTCGATTTGAGCGGCACGACAAAAATGAAAAGCGGAGAAGGCTGAAAATAAGGGAGGAGAACAAAATCCTAAGAAACCAATCAGCTTGTGCGAACCCCCAGAAATAGCCAAAAGTGGTGGGACATTAGAATCGTTATTGCGAATATAACGGAACTGACTCGCATAGCGTGGTTCCTCACGAGGCCATCAGTTCATCGCACGAGACTCAATCGACAGGTCTATAGATCACAGGTTAGTATTTTTGGATCATGTGAATTGTATTGATTCATTCTAATTTTCGTTAATCAATTTTTCGATATTTGATATGAGATTAGAAAAATATACAACCATTGTTTTCTTTACATCTTTGAAAAGAAAATGTATTTTGTTTTTCGATTTTTTCAATCAAAGTGATTTAATTTTTATAACAAAAGTTCAAAACTAACATAGCCTTCCGATTTGAAATTAATTTATTCAGATTGTAATCGCGTTTGAATTTTTTTTCAGAATCACACATCAAAATGGACACGACAAATCAAAATAAGAAACGTAAGCTGGATGACGGAACGGAGAACGCTGAGTCAGAATCGGACAAAATTGATAGTGCCTCCGATGATGATTTGATTGCTAATATACCACTCCCGATTCAACTCTCAAATACGACTCCAGAAGAGGCTATCGCTATGTCTCCAGCAACGTCAAACATTAGGAGTCAAGTCCGAGAACTTGGGTTTTTTTTGTCGCATAGTCAACAAATCCACAAAGCCATTTATGAGATTCCCGGTCCTGAAAAAGAAGCACGTGATGCATGGCAATCACTTGAAGATGGAATAGATGATTTTTGGGACGACTGGCGACTAAGCAATGATGACGAGGTGGACAATACCGCAGAAGTTCAAGCAAGTGCCAAGCAGTGTGAAGACCACCAAGAGAACTCAGCATCTTCATAAAATTACGAAACGGGAATGGTAAGTTGATCTATTATACTCGTTTCAAGTCCTCAATGCTGTTGTATACATGTTCGTTTACATTTTTTGGTATGATTTTCCTGAATTAGATTTGCAAGATGAAGTCATTTTGCATGAACTGCTGCGGATGCACGGATCCAATAAGACCTTCACACCGGTTGCGGAAGATCCTCGATATCTGACCGATCTTCCTCCATTTTCCAGAAGATTTCGATTCTTTTAACGCAACTTCGTTGTTGACGTTCCGATAATTTTGAGATTGACATAAACATGAATTTTTATTTGTGATCGAGCAACAACGCTGCAACAAGTTGAAGTTTTTTTTTTATAAAAGGCCGTAATGAATGGAAAATTTCAGTACTTTTTAAAATAATTTTTATGATTCTTTTCTTTCTAAACAATGGAATAGTATATTACACTACAAGGGCAGAAAGTTTGGGATTCCTGCACTGCGCAACTTCATGCCCGAGGCGAAGCCGAGGGCATGATGTTGCGCAGTTCAGGGCTTCCAAACTTCTGCCCGTGTGGTGTATACTATTTTTCTCTATAGCCGGTCGAAAGTACGATCGATTCACGGCAGATTATCGATCATGACAGATTTCATGTATTGATGCCTGCCCCGACATTTGCGGCACGAGCGAAGCGAGTGCCAGCTGGTCGGGGGCAGGCATCAAATACACAAGAAAAGCAACGAAAAGATACACAATCATCGAAGAATAAAAACAATAATTGATTCAAACTAATACGAATTTTTTAAAATTTTACGTAATAGATAATCCACAACACACAGATACAAGTGCATGATTTTGTGATCTATTATCACAAAATTCAATAAAATTATAATATTGAAGTTTCCATCGTTGGAATGCAACGAAATTATGTTTTCTCTTGAACAGAGCTCATGATTCTTATTCAATGTTTCGTCCGTACAATAAAAGAATTTTTTTTAGAATCCAAACACAGAATCGATAGAAAAATTGTCATGGTTTTTGAATTTGAACAAAAAATTCACAGAAAAAGTATTTTTCGTTGGAACGCAACGTTACGACCATCAGTGTAATGTAAAATCATATTTTTTACGAAGATTTTTATTCCAGAAATTTGTTTCCATCATATTTATCACGACCACTGCAATGCAAAAAATTGTTAACGATATTTTCACGAGATTCACAGTTTTCATTTTTATTAAATGGACATTGGTCAACAAATCGATCGGTTGACGAAAATTTCGAAATTTGTCCTCTTGCACTTTGATTTTCAAATAGTTGATTCTCTGATATTTTCCAAAAAGCTCTAACCTTAGAAAAACGGATCATGGAAAAAATTCAAATTTGGAAAAACACAACAGCTCTGTCATTAGACTTTGACATTAGAGAAAACACGGTTAGAAAGTCACTTTCGGCAGTCGTGGCAGCCGAAAATACTATTTGCTCCCCATCAGAGGGCGATCGTGTTTTTTTTTTACCAATGCACGAATGTCGCACTTTCTGCATCGAAATCGATGCGGGAATCACGTACTTTCGACCGAGGTATGGAGAAAAAAAAATTAACTTTCTGCCGTTCCATTTAGTTTTTGTACTACCTTTTTTCAATATTGACTTAAATAATAAAAAAAAAAATTACTTTTAATGAAGATACGACACTACAGTATTGGGAAGCTTCTGCACAGAAGTAAACAATTTTGAGGATTTTGCTTGAGTTATGAAAGTTCGAAGCATCATTAAGTTATGCTCAATTTTTTTACGTTTTTGCTTATGTTTGGTCTGAGAGTGACATTGATGTATTTGTGAGTTGCATTTTTCACAGAGGAATGAGAGTACGGAAATGTTCCTCCGTGAATATAAATAACATTGAGTGATTGTTATGAATGTTTCAATTTACATCATTTTTGTACAACTTATTACAAACCTGTTATAACTACAATAGTACATTCTGATAAAAATGTTATTTCTGTTTCCTTTTAACCATGATTTTTCCAATTTTGTGATTAGATATAAGTGAAAGTTGTTTGTACAAAAAATTATAATAAAATTCTCTTATCAACAACCAATTTTCTTTTTCTACAAAATTGCGTTCCATGATAGCTGTTTTTTTCCGATTGAATTGAGAGGTTCAAAATGAAAAAATTAAAAATCGACATTTATTTACAAAATTTTATTTTACAGCTTGTACCATTTCGTACGTTGAAGCATATTGTTTTGAAAAGATTCATGCAATGCGTGTTTCTCTTGAGTTTTCAAAAATAATACTTCTATTGCAATAATTTTCGACTTCTTGAAGTTTACGTAAGATTCAGAAATACTGGTACTAAATGCATACTTTAAAGCCTCTACTATTCCATATCACCGATGAATTGAGTACCAATATTATTCATATTGATAGCAAATCGTGCCCGAATATCGAATAGACCTTAGCTCAGAGGCGCAGGAGCGGCTCAGTTTTTCAATTCTCTAAATACTTTGAAAAATTACGGTCAAAGATGGATCAGTATGCGTTTTTCCAATATTGCAGGATAATAATGACGTTGGATTTCGGTTCACGTAAGTATGAGTTTTAACGCAGCACCGGACCGGAGAAAATTTTAGAAAATCCGTTGTTTCGCTATACCCTCTACTATTTGAAATTAATTTAAAAAGTCAACTGAGTATCAGCTGACGATCGAAGGTCAAGAGAAGAGTGTAACAAGTTTTTATCGTCATGTTCATATATAGATGTGAATATATAGTGTCCCCAAAGTCGATCCTTGGTGAATAAAAAATTTTTTTTATCCACCTCGAGGAACTTTCGAGGAAGGACTCTCCTTCCTCGAAATAAAATTTTTAAATAAAAAAATTCCTGGAATATACTCGACAAAAATAATGCATATATATGTAAAATGATTTCGAAGGCATTTCAGACGTAGGAATATAACTTTAAAACTTTGCAAAGGTAAAAAAAAGAACGCCAAGTATTCAAAAATAATTTAAATCATTTTTTCTAAGCATTACAAAAAAAAATGATTTCAATTCTTCTTCAATGCTTGGCGTTATTTTTCTTTCTTGTGCAGAGTTATTTTATTAAGATTCCATTTTTTTTGGAAGTTGAAATTTTTTTCAACCGTTACAATTATAACGAAAACGACAAGGGATAGCGCGGACCGCGGAAGCGGCAGAGGGAGGGAGACAGTGCTATAGGCGTGACGGCGGCAAAGGGAAAGAGTGACAGGGAGCAAATATCCGCCGGTCTCGCAAAGGACGTTTTTTCGAACGTCAATAAGCATGACTCACGCCCTTCCGACTCCAGGACACTTTGACAAACAGATCTTTCCAAAATGCGCGACGAAAATCTTGAATGATAGATTTCTCCGGATTGCCTGAACGGATTATCTTTAACCAAAAAACATTCAAAAGTCAAAAAATCGTAGAAAATTCAACTCTAATATGAGATTTTTCCTTCAACCCGTTTCCTTGTGAGGACGATTTTGCAGTTTCTGTGACGTCATAAAACGCCTATTTTACTCTATATACGAGTACGGCACCTCTCGCGTTACGCTTTGTTTATCAATACCCGGCGTCGAACCGCTGTCGCGTCTTTTTCGTTTTCGACGGAATTTCAATTTTTATATTGTAGTAACAATGTTGCAACGCTTTTCATATCTCGAAAAAAAACGAGAGACAAGTCCGGTAGAACCGAAGACGTCGAATATGCTTTTGTAAACAAAGTTCGTACATATTGACAAGCGAGTGCGAATGAGACAGAAATAATAACAGAAGGACAAGCACGAGAGAAGAAAAGGAAAAAAGACATTGTGCACATAAAAAACGAAGAGCCAATGGCGACGTGTGATTCCTATAAGTGACTTCGGAAGGGTATGAGGAGAAATCATGAATATCTATAGTCTTCTCCCGAAAAAATCCGTTAGAGAAGTCAAGTACAACAAAGGAAGGCTGGAGATAGATTTGTAAACAAATGTTTTGGTGTGTCAGTGCTATCGAGTCTGTACATGCGGAGTTCAGTGCGAGTGGGACGAAAACAGTTACAGAAATACAAGTGCGAGAAAGAAAAAACGAAAAAAAACATCAACAGAGACTATAGAATAAGGAGCCAATCGCAACGAATGAATCCCCAAAATACCAGCTTTGAAGGGGTATTAGGAGAAATTACGAAAATCTAAAGCCTAAGGCGTTTCGGTTGGTCACTCTGCTGAGAATTCTCTTAGCGAACACAGTGAAAATGTTTTCTATCGTAAAATTCGAAAACGAGGAATTCTATATCACGAAATCGAGTAATGTTAAAATAATCCAAGCGGATTATTGTCTTGTGAAATATAGAGACGGGTCACGATATGAAGCAACGTTCATAGCTGCAAATGGTTAGTATTTGTTTCGTTACTATTTTTTTTTAATGTATAATCTTACTTTTATTTCTTTGAATCGTAAAGCGACTTAAATTTTTTTAAGTAAGTAATTTTTAAAGTTTTTTTCAAATTTGTCATGAGAAAGTGACCCAACACAAGTATGCATTTTTTTTTGAACTCTTAAATCTTTCTCTATCGTATCGTCAACTGCTGTGAGGCAGTATTGTACTGAGCTATATATTTTACTTACAGATTCCGAAGCGGAGTTAAAAAAAATAAAAACTGTCAAAGAACGTCAATTCGACGGTGAAAAAGGAATCGATCACGTCAACGATCAGGAATCCGCGCCGACAGTGAAAAGTGAAGCAAAAAATCGAGGTAAGCCAATTAATAGAGAATTTTTTTTCCGAACATGATCATCGTACCCGCACTGATTACTTTGAAGTCATTCCATTGAATATTATACATACATCGAGGACCCTTAAGCTTCACGTATATTTTATATTGTTTGAGGACATGAGTTCCATTGCACTTTGCGACATAGTTCGGGGACACTTGCTTTGCAAAATAAGCATCAATTGTTCCGAAATTAAATTTAAAAATTCTATTCAGAGACGCTTACCACATTTTTCAATGTGGTGAGCCTAAACGTTGTTCAATGTCATTCATTTTTTCATGCAACTGATGAAATTAAATTATCTTTCTGACTTTCTTTTCTATTTACTCAAATTAATTATCTTGGCATCTGAAGACTTTGTCGATGTTTATTCGCTTTTTTATGAGCTTTTATTCCCATTTTACTTGCCTGTAAAATAATGGAAGCGTTAAGCGACTCAGCCAATCGAATTTCGCGGTCAAAGTTTGACAGCATTTTCATTATAGCCTTGAATTATTAAATGTTTGTCTTTTTTAATACCTATAGATTCCAAAGGCGAATCGGAAAATGCCAAAATAGTCAAAGAGCGTGAATTCGACGACGAAAGAGTCGTCGATCACGACGAGCATCAAGAATCCGTGGCGACAGTAAAACGCGAATCTACAAATATAAAGCATCGAGGTAGATAAATTTATAGTGAATTTTTTATCCGAACACTATTGCCGTATTGGCATCGCGTACTTGGAGGGCATTCCATTAAATATTCTATATACATTGCGGACCCGTCAGCTTCACGTATCTTTTATATGGTTTGAGGACATGAATTCTGAGATGTCTGTTGCACTGCGTGACATAGTTTAGAGACACTTGTTTTGCGATATAAACATCCGTTAGTGATAGGCATAAAAATTATTAAATGTTATTTTTTTACTAAGAAAAATGGATTAACTTGACTTTCTTTTTCAATTTGATCAAATGAATAATCTGAGCCTGAAGACTTTTGTTAATGTTTTATTCCTGTTTTTTTTTCTATGAATTTTTTCGGCCATTACATGTCTGAAAAATAATGGAAGCTTTAAGCAACTTAAATGATCGAATTTCACTGGAAGTTGTTATCAAATCTATAATGAAAGGATCTTCGAACACCAGTATATATTGTAACGAAGATTTTCCTATCGGGGTCCATCTCGTCCCTTCTCGGCTCGTACCGCCCCTCTCGCTGACCCGCGGCCGCGAGGACGGGCAGGGCGCCAGGCACAACGTGCTGCCGACCACGTCGACTTTTTGATTCGCCCGCCCTCGTCGATCGGGTTGGGCCGGGTAACGCGAGGAACGATACGACCGAGGCGGTCCGGCTACTCAGCTCCACAGCTGAGGTACGAAAAGGTAGAGGGGGGAATTCTTTGGCGAGAGAGTAACAGGCGGAGGGAACACACGACACGAAATCAAATACGCGAAAACACGGAAATTAGCGTTTAACAAGTCGTTTATTCAGGCAAAAGGGATGAGCAGCGATACAAAAGCAAATGGTTGATTATGAGGTCGGGGCGGCCCACGGCCGGCCCGCCTCGCGAAACAATTAGTTAGCGAAGATGACAATGAAAAATAAAGTAATATAATTTCCGCGAGAGCTGTCGATAGGCGCGGTACTCGACTGACGATCGATCGGACTAATTATCCCGAGCGGCAGGGCGAAGGAAAACGTAGTCGAACGACGCTCTGACGGCGGCTGGGCGTCTGATCCGTTTGTGACGCCGTGTCAAGAAGGCGAGGCAAGGTAATGCAAAGTAAGACGTCATCAGACTCACAGAACGCCCCGGCCAAGGTAACCAGACCAGAGCGGCGTCGAAGGCAAAGGTAGTCGTCCCTAGCCGCGAGGGTTTCCCCGGTCCGATGCAAAATCGCGAAGCAAGGTAAGGGCCGAGTGAGCTACCCCGGAATCAGACCCTGGCTGCGGCCAGGCGACTGCTCTGTTTGTGGCGCCGCGCCGAGAAGGCAAGGCAAGGTAGTGCAAGGTAAGGCGCCATCAAACTCACAGATCGCCGTGGTTAAGGTAACCAGACCAGAGCGACTCCGAAGGCAAAAGGTAATCGGCCCTAGACGCGAGGTGGCGGCGGAATCAGATTCTATTCGCGGGCTCGAGATCGTCAGTCGGGGCGCGGAGACAGCGCTCCCGGTTACAAAACGTAGGATGAGTGAGAGATAGCCAAAAGGGCAGCGCAACGATCGGAAGGATTCACGCAACGAAACTCTAAGTTAGTCGCTCAAACAAAAAAAAAGGCTCGAATACAATGCAATTAGGTAGCGAAAATAGTAAAGCCACCGAAGGGCTCGACAATGTTGGCACGATAAACTATAGTAGGAAATAACTCGCGAAACGACACGCAGATAACGCAACTAGAGCAACGAATACTACACGAAAGGCAAAATAATATTTCCCGGAATGCGAAACGAAACCACGAAAGGCAAAAGATAATATTTCCCGGAATGCGAAACGAAGCCCCGAAAGGCAAAATAATATTTCACGGCAAACGAAACAATAGTCCACGAAAGGCAAAAGATATTTCATAGCAAACGAAAACATAATTCACGAAAGGCAAAAGATAATATTTCCCGGAATGCGAAACGAAGCCCCGAAAGGCAAAATAATATTTCACGGCAAACGAAACAATAGTCCACGAAAGGCAAAAGATATTTCATAGCAAACGAAAACATAATTCACGAAAGGCAAAAGATAATCACGTCCGAACCACCGAACATAACACCGCGCGCACGCAAACAAGCGACTCTACGCCTCGCCGTAGCCCGAGCGGCTTACGTACGAGAGCGAGAGAGAACGAGCGAAAACAAACTTCGCGCGGGCCGGCTTGTTCGAGGCCACGCGCGACAAAGGGGATCCTTCGAGCGGCGACGAAAAGGCAACGAAATAAGACTAAAGATTTCGTCGCTCGAAGAACCTCGTTCAATAAATTACCGAGCTCACTTTCGCGAAATAAATTTGAAATCACGACAAAAGGGAACAATCTTACTGAATACGGAAGCGAGAATTACGACATGCCAAGGGAAATTATTGAGACGCCCTCGAATTGCGACTCGGGCGGTTTGCTCGGTTCTCTATCACGACAACGAAATTAATCAAAGGAATACAGGCGGGCGAGCCGGGGACGGGTGGCCAAGTGCCCGAAAATTGTCAACCCGCTTCCCCCCTGCAGCGACAAAGAGACTTTACGAAAAGATCTCCCGGAATGGCCGACAATGTTCGCCATGCCGGTGATCGTATGCTAGAATTTATTTCAACGAGCAAACCCCCGTAACGCGAGTTGAAGATAAAAAGGATCGGGCTTACCGAGAAACCTGCGCGTCCAGAAGGTCCCGAACAGCTCGAACAAAAGCAGAAGGTAACGAACGGCCAAGATAGCGAAAAGGAATGAAGGTGTCACCACTCTGGTCGGACGCCGGCAGGAGACTGATTTGCGTAGGCTCTAGGCGCCAGCTAGGCGTCGCCGCGCCGCGCGATGTTTGGCGGGTTATTTGAACCGCGCGTACCGCCGATTGATCAGATCGACGATACGCAAAGCAATTTTCGAGTGACTCCTGTACCTTTCCGCCTGCCGTCTCTCCCAGGATTGCCACCCCCTACGTCTATGTCGGCCGTGCCTCGGGCACGCTTCCTCCGGGGATCCGGGCGACGTCCATGACGGGGAGAAGGGGAGGCCTCCATCGCGACTCGCGGATCAGTGCGAGCCGCGGTGGGCCCACTCGCCACCATGGCAAACAGCACCTCCACCCCTGGTATTTCCCGAATCCCGCTACGATGAGGCGCCGGGGTTAGCGGACCGTGGTACCCGAGGTTACAGCCGTGGGCGCAGCAACTACTCGGTTGCAACCGCGAGGAGGTCACGGGGGGCATCATCGAATGGCCACGGAACCAGCGTGCACCTCCGACCGCCCACGACAAGCCGCGTTGGTCTCGACTTAAAACGTTCGACAGGGGCGACGATCCCTAAAGAGAACGGAGCGAAAAGGCAAGGTACAAGGCAAAAGTGTCTCCTCGCGAGAGACGAGCGGCGGCGAGGTCGCGCGAGAAACGCGACAAAATGGATGGCAAAACTGAAAGGAAAAGGTAGCTCCCGCGGCTCTCGGCAATCCAAACGACAAGGTAATCTCAACGGCGATGCACGGAAACCGAAAGTTGAGCTCGGTACCCGGGATGAAACTCGACGGCGAAACGCGGTGATACTTCGGGGTCGATTGTGATTTTTAACAAACATTACTTTACTTTACTTTACAGGACGTTACTTTCTTTTTATCGCACAAAACCGCGGAAAGGGCACGAAACAATAATACGAGCTTATAATTAATCTTATCCTAAAATACCGCGGTGAGTCTCCGCCGACGCCTTCTCCTGAAACGACGAGTGGCGACCGAAATGCTGGACCGTAAACTCGGTCCACTGGTCGACGGCCCTTCGTACGAGTGACGTGACCGGAAGTTACGTCACATTATTTATTTCTCGATCTATCAAATTTTGATCTACCGAAACTTCAATTGCTATCGGGCAATATTGCACTCAGATTGTTGGTTCCAATGATAATTGTTATTTACATTGTACTCAACCTATAGATTCCACAGTCGAATCGGAAAATGGAAAAACAGTCGAAGAACGTGGATTCGACGACGAAAAAGTCCAAGATTACGATGAGGATCAAGAATCCGTGCCGACAGGAAAAGGCGAATCAACGGATATTGAGCCTCGAGGTAGATCAATCAATAATGAACATTTTTTTCCTTGAACACGATTATCCACGAACCACGATTACCCTTCACGATTATCCTACTGACTACTTTGAGGTCATTCTATTGAAATTTACACATGAATTGAGGACCTGTATGCTTCCCTTATTTTCGATATCCTTTGCGGACATGAATCCCGAGGAATCTTTTGCCTTTTATTACACAGTTCGATAGCACTCAATTTGAATCAGAATTTTACAATCGAGGATGAAAAAAATAGCTTTTAACTCTTACTCTGAAGTGAGCACTGTTTACACTAATATATTATTCACTGACGAAACTTTTATTATGTAATATCCACATTATATATGTCTGGAACTATTCAAATAATTAAGCATTGGATTTTCTTACATTTTAGACTTTGAAGATAACGTGTAACTTCAAAAAAGTGATTTGGATAACGGTAAAGATGCCGATCACAACTCATCAAGCCAGGATGCCAAATTAAGGTCGTCTCCCGACGCTACGCACGCTGCATCTTTTTCAACATCAAAAAAACCGACAGTTCTCAAAGTCGAAATCATCGATTTAAAATTCGATACAGAAAAATATAAAAAGGTGGCGACCGACACTGAAGTGGTATTTCAAGACGCTGCTTGCTCAACTTTCATCGAAGGACATCTGACGTATGACCAATTATCAGCAATACCGATCATTTACGACCCCGCGCTCTTAGATTCCACGGAAGTCAGCGGCACAACTCACGAGAGTAGTCTCCCCCCGTCTGAGGTATCCGAAATCATGAACTATGTGGGCAAGGACTGGTTTGAAAATTCGTTTATAGAAAAAAACGACGTTCAAACAATCGTCTTGAATCAAATCGATAATGTTATCGAAGTTCCCTTTCATGACGAGCCTGAAAATAACACCACACCTGACGAAAACGAATCGAAACAAGACAACGAAACTGCTGAAAACATTGCTGAGGCCGAAGACGACGTGGATGACCCGGATTACACTCCAACCGCTCACACCAGTGCTCATACTTCTCTTGATTCCCGGGAACTATCTTCAAAGTCTGTACCGAATGAAAGTCTGGATACTTCATCGGGCTTGCCTCCAATTGACATCCGGAAATTGGCGGTTCCTTCTTCTCAAGACACCGATAGACGAATGACTAAAAAAGACTTCTGCTTATTCTGTAATACTTTGCAGACAAAATTAGCACGTCATTTGGAGCTAAAACACCAAAAAGAAAAAAAAGTGAGAAACTTCACGTTTCTACCAAAAGGCTCATTAATTCGCAAAAGAAGAATAGACGCTATCCGCAGGGAAGGAAATTCACTGCACAATTTAGATCCTGAAAAGAACACAGGAATTTTGATTACCTGCCGCCGAAAACAACTTGATTCGGACAATACCGCGGCAGATTACATTGTTTGCACGAAATGTCTTGGTTTTTTTTCGAAGAGAACTTTGGCCATTCACTTTAGAAAATGCAATCCCGAACATCAAAAAGGCACGCGTGAAATTACCAGCATGGGAAAACGAAAAATGGGATACATTCATCCTCGTGCAAACGAAATTTTGAGGAGAGTCGTTTTCCCGGTTTTAAATGACGATAAAATCACAAGATCAATTCGATATGATGAATTGATCATTCTGGCTGGAAACAAATTTTGCGAAAAGTACACTCTGAAGCATCAATACGACCTTATACGATCAAATCTTAGACTGCTGGGCCGTCTTAAAGTTGCTTCAATGAGAAGAGAGCCAAACATAAAAGAATTCAGCGACATTTTCAAACCTCAAAATTATGACGTGACTGTAGAAGCGATCCGCGAATGTGCCGGATATGATTGGGAAACGCAAATGTTCAAAGCACCATCGGTTGCAACAAATCTCGGCACATTACTCAAAAAATGCGCAAGCTTGCTGAAATCCGATTGCATCAAAAAATCTTTGCCAGATAAAAGAGAAGCCGTTCAACAGTTCCTCGAATTGTATGAAGTCGATTTTCCCACTACGATCAACAGAAAGGTGATGGAAGATCAAACTAAAAAAAAAGGAGTAAAAAAGTAACATTGCCATTGAAGTCGGACATCCACAAATTGCACATTTTCTTAAAGAAAAAAGGCGCGGCAGCTATGCAAACGTTGAAGGAAAAATTCGAAGATGGCGCTTGGAAGTCATTATGTGAGGCGTGCCTCATACTCGTGCAAATGTTTAATCGCCGACGAGCGGGGGAAATTGAGCGGCTTTTAATAAGTGATTACCAGAATCGGGAATATGTAGACGAGCTCGTAAATCCCGATCTATACGCTAACTTATCGGAAAAGTCTCGAGAGTATGCGAAGAAATATGTTCGGTTAACTATCCGCGGAAAACTTGGAAGAACTGTTCCGGTGCTCCTCGATTCAAGCTTGGTGGAATGGATCGAAACAATTCTCAAATATCGATCCAACGCGGGTATCAAATCTAACAACGAATTCGTCTTTGGATTACCAACTCGTAGTAAGCTGTCGAAGTCGTACCTTCGGGCTTGCCCTTTGATGCGAAAATTTTCGTCAGAATGCGGCGCAACAATGCCGGAAACACTTCGCGGAACAACCCTTCGAAAACATATAGCTACTCATACTGCTATGTTGAACATAGAAAAAAATCAAGTGGATGGTTTGGCAAACTTCATTGGGCACAATAAGCAAATCCACAAAGATGTGTATCGGGTTCCCGGTGCCGTCAAAGGCGTAACCGATGTCTCGCAGCTACTACAATCGGCTATGGGAATGGACGAAAATGAAACGGACGATGAAAATGCAGATGTTGACGACGACGAAGCTGCGCAGAGCAGTACCGCTCCGGTTATACGTCAAGAAAAAGAATTATCCGAGATCGAAAGCGATGATTCGTCTGAGGAGTCGGAAGAGGACGTCGATAAGTCAGCATCCTCAAAAACTTCAAAACGGCGCAGTAGTGAGTTATTTTCTGGTTTCAAAACTAATCTTATAATTCTGTTATGTGTATTATAGATTGTTGTATTCTCCTTTATTTTATGTTATAGCTTCACCTTACGGAAAAACCACTCGTAAACGATGGACACAAGACGAAAGAGAGGCTGTTGAAGCTGAATTTGGGGATGTAATGAAACTGACCAAACTTGCATCGCTGCAAAAATGTCAAGAAGCAATTCAGAAACATTCGGCCTTATCTCAAAGAAAGCCACAGCAATTAAAAACTTGGATCGACAATCAGCGAAAGGCTTCAAAAAGGAGATTCACTAAGTCTCGATAAATTTGAGCTATATTCTGTCCCGTCAATAACACGGACGATCTTTGATTTTTTTTTCTTTGCATTTAGCTCGCTTTTGCCTAAAAAAGGTAACATAATGTTTTTTTGATAAGTCAGTTTTTAAAGTTTTATAATGTTCACAAATTTTTCTTTTTCTTATTTTTCATGTTTATTGATCGCTCGTTAAAAACTGCAACATGAAACTCTGACCGTCGTCTGTATTCCAGTCATTGACAGTTATGAATGTTCAATAACATTTTAATCCTTTTCCTTTTGTTTGTTTTAAATTAAAAAGAAGTATTCCTTCTATTTAACGAAGTATTTTTTTTGCGGTTATCGAACTGGCAATCTGAATGTGCCATTTCCAAAGAAAAATTCATACCTAAGAGTTCCTACTTAAAAATAAGGAATCAATTCCTTTTACGTTTTGAAACTATTCGAAATTTAGTTTTTAGGTAATTTAAGAATATCGCCAGCGATGTTGGATTCAAAAGATTCTGTCATTTGTGTAGTTAATAAAAAGCACTCATCCAAATATTTCGTTTTCGCGCAGTATATTTTATTTTAGATTAACCTCGACGTACTTTTGAATTGCTTTGTTCGTGAACTCGGGCATTTCTGTTCATTTTTTCAAATGCACATTTTCCTATCAGTATAATAACGAAATACTGTGCGTTTTTGTTAATGCACTTGTCACCACCCGATTATTTTGATCTTAGTCATTCCCTCTCAATCTCCCAATCATTTGTATTACCGAGCACGCCATAATTGATCCCCATGTACATTTTTGAATCTTCGAGATAAAAACAAACACACAGTAAATATTTCATACGGTTTTTTCGTCGGATGTCGACTACGCATTCTTTACTTCGAAAACTGTGACTACATTCGTGATTGATGAGTATTCTAGATACTTCGAGGACAGTGGACAACTTGTTTTGGCAGTTAACGTGCGACATTAAAATACTGGTGGATGCATTTTTTGGATCTTGGGGAATCTTAACGTCCTCGATGTTCCCGTCGTGATGATATAAACCGAGGTTTCAGAGTATACATTTAATACATCTATTCATATACCATGTGAACACTTTGAGACTACGTGGTATATCGTTCTCAAAGTATTTATTGGACATTCGCTTCAGGAATATTTTGAATACTTTAAGAACAATAAGCTATAGAGACTCGAAGTATATGCATGACATAGTAACAGCAGAATTAAATGCATTCTCTGGAGACACAGCTCTTATATATCCTGTATAGATTGAGAACTCGGACATCCTTTCCCAAACTATGATTGACCGGAGTACATTACTTTTAAAATTAAAAATATCTTCCAAAATATATGGGTTCAGAGTTTAACATGTGTAACACATGCAGCAGATCTAGTCAGTTGCATGCCTAAGTGTGCCTGAATACAAATTACATTCTCCAAAGGATATTGATGTACTTCATTTTTCTCCAATAATAATGAAATGCGTGGCTTCGGTGTATACATTTGATACATCTATTTACATATCACGGGAACACTTTGCAACTACGTGATATATTGTTCTCAAAGTATTCGCTTCAGGAAACTTTGGATACTTTGAGAGCAATAGGCCACGGAGCCTCGAAGTATACGCGTAACTTATGAACAGCAGCATCAAATGCATTCTTTGGACTTTGGAGGCACGTCCGTATACATGGCACATGGATTGAGAATTCAGGTATTCTTTCTCAAACTATGATCGACCAGAGTGCATCATTTTTCAGTTACAGAAGAATTTTCGAAATATACTGTTTTGGAGTTATCATGTGAGACATGCACCCTATTGAGTCGAATGCATACCTTAGTGCGCATAAATACGAATTACATTCTCTCCGAGGTATTGACGTACTACATATTTCCGCTATGATAATATAAACCGAGGCTTCGGAATTTGAAACTACGTGATATATCGTTCTCAAAGAAATCATTGAACATCATACGCTCCAGGAATATTTTGAACACCTCAAGAACAATAAGCTACAAAGACCCAAAGTATACGCGTGACAAAAAAACGGCAGGAGTGAATGCATTTTTAGGGGACGCAGATTTTATATATTGCATATGAATTGAGAACTTTAATATTCGCATTTTAAAATGTAATATACCTAGGGTGCATCATTTTTAAGATTTGACAGATTCCTTGAAATACATTCGTTTAGAGTTGGAGATGTCTCTATGAGATATTGACGCACCCGAACTTTCACAAAGAATAATATAATCCAAGACCTCGGAGTATACATTCCATACATCTATTTATGTCATATGGGAACTTTATGATCCTGAAGTTTCCATCGTTGCAAATAACCGAAATTGAAATTTTTTCAAAATCAAAATGGTAACTTTTTTATTTCATGAATAATTTTGAACAAGCATAAAAGTAACGCAAAAAAAGTTTGAAAGCGATCCGAGGTATGGAACACTGTTTTTAAGGGGGTTGAATGCTCCAAAAAATGTTACCGCTTCCGGTATGGAAAATGGTAACTTTTTTATTTCGTGAGAAGTTTCGAACTGTCATTCAAAAAACGGAAAAAAAGTTGCAAGAGCGTCCGAGGTATGGAACGTGATTTTTAAGGGGGTTAAATACTTCGAAAAATTCCACCGCTTCCGGTATGGAAAATGGTAACTTTTTTATTGCGTGAGAAGTTTCGAACTGTCATTCAAAAAACGGAAAAAAAGTTTCAAGAGCATCCGAGGTATGGAACGCGATTTTTAAGGGGGTTAAATCCTTCGAAAAATTCCACCGCTTCCGGTATGGAAAATGGTAACTTTTTTATTTCATGAGAAGTTTCGAACTGTCATTCAAAAAACGGAAAAAAAGTTGCAAGAGCGTCCGAGGTATGGAACGTGATTTTTAAGGGGGTTCAATACTTCGAAAAATTCCACCGATTCCGGTATGGAAAATGGTAACTTTTTTATTTCGTGGGAAGTTTCGAACTTGCATGAAAAAGAGAGAAAAAAATTAAAACGACGATACGAGGCATGGAACGAATTTTTTAAGGGAATACTCCGAAAAATGTTACCACGTCTGGTATGGAAAATGGTAACTTTTTTATTTCATGAGAAGTTTCGAACTGTCATTCAAAAAACGGAAAAAAAGTTGCAAGAGCGTCCGAGGTATGGAACGTGATTTTTAAGGGGGTTCAATACTTCGAAAAATTCCACCGATTCCGGTATGGAAAATGGTAACTTTTTTATTTCGTGGGAAATTTCGAACTTGCATGAAAAAGAGAGAAAAAAATTTAAACGACACGAGACATGGAACGAATTTTTTAAGGGAATACTCCGAAAAATAATACCACGTCTGGTATGGAAAATGGTAACTTTTTTATTTCGTGAGAAGTTTCGAACTGTGATTCAAAAAACGGAAAAAAATTTCAAGAGCATCCGAGGTATGGAACGAGATTTTTAAGGGGGTTCAATATTTCGAAAAATTCTATCGCTGCCGGTATGGAAAATGGTAACTTTTTTATTTCGTGGGAAGTTTCAAACTTGCATGAAAAAGAGAGAAAAAAATTTAAACGACGATACCAGGCATGGAACAAATTTTGTAAGGGAATTGTGGTGTATTACGCCTCAAGTAATCACATGGTTCGGGAATCGCGCGCTACCTCGAGCAGTATGTTCCCGACGCTCGAAGGGAGCGGTTCAAAATTAAGCATAAGTAATATCGGAATAATAAAGCTAGAATAAGTTGCAATAATGCTGTTTCGTTATTAACCCTGCCACCTCCCAAGACACCGCAATCTTGGCGACGAGGATGGGATCTACAACACGCGTATATGCAGATCCCGGTGGATGAGAAAAGTCAAGACTATCTGACAATAATTACGCATAAAGGATTGTACATATTCTGGGATTCGTAATTGATAAAAATGGGCTTCACAAGTCGGAAACAAAAGTCAAGGCAATGATAAACGCTCCGACACCGAGAGATAAGAAACAATTAGAGTCATTCATTGGATTAATAACATATTATTCAAGATTCTTACCGAATAGGGCTGAAAAACTAAAGCCCCTATACGAATGTGGCAAACAAACAGAATTCAAATGGGACGACAGATGCGCAGCGGCATTTAAATGGGTAAAAACGGAGTTAGCATCGCCGAGGGTTCTGGCTCACTTCGACCCTGACGAGGAACTAGTCTTGGCCTGCGATGCATCAGCATACGGAATAGCAGCGATATTATCACATAGATATAAAGATAAATCGGAAAGACCGATAGCGTTTGCATCAAAAATAATCCCAGAATGCGAATTAAACAGAGCCATCATCGATAAGGAAGCCAGTGCGATA
This sequence comes from Hyposoter dolosus, assembly GCA_963921915.1. Lineage (NCBI taxonomy): Eukaryota > Metazoa > Arthropoda > Insecta > Hymenoptera > Ichneumonidae > Hyposoter > Hyposoter dolosus. The sequence continues at coordinate 23,427,705 of OY998130.1, read as the reverse complement.
GTATTCGGATTCAAAAAATTCTATAACTACATCTTCGGTAAACAAATAATCTTGCGGACTGATCATAAACCTCTGACCCATATTTTTGGCCCAAAACAAGAAATCCCACTCACAGTGGCTAGCCGATTGCAGCGATGGGCATATTTTCTTTCAAGATTTTCATATACAATTGAATACATCAAAGCAGAAAAAAATACTAACTGCGACGCACTATCGAGGCTCCCTATCGATGACGGCACTCCAATTTTCGACAAAGAGTTTACTGCGATAAACTACGTCGAGGAAAGCGAAATGGTAGATGCGAAAACAATTGGGAAAGAGAGCAAAAGTGACAAATTGTTAAATAATATTATGCGCTGCGTAAAAACAGGGTGGCCAAAGGTAGACGAGCTGAGTGAGGAAGAAAGAAAATTGTACACAAAACGAGACGAATTGTCAGTGGACAAAGGGTGTGTGCTGTGGGGGTACAGAGTGGTGGTCCCAGAAAAATTAAGAAAAAGCGTTCTCCGAGAACTTCACGCATCACACTTTGGAATAGTGAAAACAAAAATGATTGCGAGGTCATACGTGTGGTGGCCGAACATCGACGGTGAAATCGAAAATATGATTGCGGCGTGTACGGTATGTGTGCGAGAGAGAAAAGCACCTACGAGCGTTCCTCTGACACCTTGGCCCTACCCTGATAGGTTCTGGAGCAGGATTCACTCAGACTTTTTGGGCCCGTTCTACGGGCATATGTTCATGATAATTATAGACGCATATTCAAAATGGCCGGAAGTAGTCGACATGCACAAATGCACGCAAGCGTCAAAAGTGATAGAAAAATTCAAGAAAATAATCACAAGACATGGCCTACCGAGACATCTCGTTACCGATAACGGGACACAATACACGAGTAACGAGTTCCAAGACTTTACAAATAAAAACGGCATCAAGCATAGTTTTACCGCTCCGCACCACCCCGCCACGAACGGGGCAGCGGAAAATTTCGTAGAAACATTTAAGGACAAAGTAGATAAATTAGTAAAAAGCGGCAAATCATTACAGCAGGCGGTGAACTTGTTTTTATTTGACTATAGAACGACGGAACACTGTACGACGGGAAGAACGCCAGCGTATATGGTGTATAAACGGGAATTGAGAACTCGTTTTGATTTATTGAGGCCAGACGTCGGTGGGAATGTTATTGATAAACAAATAACTCAAATTAGGGACAAAAATGGTAAGCGAAACGTCGAATTCCAAGTCGGCGAGAGAGTAATGACCAATGATTTCAGTACACGTAACGATAAGCGAGCCGAAGGAAAAATTGTACAGAAATTGTCCCCTGTAACGTATCGAGTTGAAACCGTATCTGGAAAAACCTGGAAGCGACATGTTGATCAAATCGTGAGGTATCCAGAAGCGAACGCCAGCGCGGCGGGCGATACCAGACCAGTCGACGATAATCCACCGACCGGACTACGACGTTCCGAACGGCTAAAGAACAATTAAAGTAAGGCAAGAATTTAAGAGGGAAGAATTGTGGTGTATTACGCCTCAAGTAATCACATGGTTCGGGAATCGCGCGCTACCTCGAGCAGTATGTTCCCGACGCTCGAAGGGAGCGGTTCAAAATTAAGCATAAGTAATATCGGAATAATAAAGCAAGAATAAGTTGTAATAATGCTGTTTCGTTATTAACCCTGCCACCTCCCAAGACACCGCAGGAATACTCCGAAAAATGTTACTGCTTCCGGTATGGAAAATGGTAACTTTTTTATTTCGTGGGAAGTTTCCAACTGGTATTCAAAAAACGAGAAAAAAGTTTGAAAAGAATCCGAAGTATGGAACATGAATTTTAAGGAGGTCGAATATTTCAAAAAATTCCATCGCTTCCGGTATGCAATGTGATGACCGGGGTTTGAGAGGGCGAAGTAATAATGGTGATAATAATAAGACAGGAGAATGTGGTAAAAGATATAATATATTGAGACTTGATAATTAGGGAGTGCACGAGGTATTAGCGGTTCGAAGGATGGTGATGAACTGAGGAGTCGAGGATTAGAATAAAGGAGAATGATTTGGTGAAGTGGTAGTGGGGAGATGAAGCGGAGGAGAAGTTGAGGCTCGTGGGACAAAGAAGTGCTGAGGAATGCGGTGATAAGATTAGGATGCTGAGCTAGGAGTTTTGAGTGTGAGAAAGAATTAAGAACGGATGTGACGTATCGGGTACGAATGTGGGAAAGAGTTTGGAGAAGAATAAGGTAATAGGGTGCTACCGTGACACTCCCCCTCTTACAAAACGATGCTCCGCATCGTAGGTTACAAATTTGCTGTTTTCGTGACTCTATATAATGAAAATGATTGTACATGAGGTCAATTTTAAGTGTGACTCTATATAAAATTTTGTGTTATTCATGAGAAGGGTTGTGTGAAAGTGTGTAAGGGTCTCGTTAATTTCATTGTTTTAGGGGTTGTAGTATTTCGGTTCTTCGCTGTTGGTTCTTTATTGGTAAATTTTGGTAACTCTGGTCTTCCTTAAGATCCCTTTTTATTGTCTGTTCGTCCTTTTATTTTCTGGAATCTGTAACTGAGTAAGTCGATTAGTTGTCCATGTTAGTGGGGGTGGGGTGTTATTTCGGATAGGTATGGTTGGTGTCGTTTATCGTTATTGGTTGGTTATTACGTATGGTTGGTTTTCCTTTTCTTTTCTTTTTTTTTTTTGGTTGTCTCCTCTTTCTTCGTTTTCCTTTTATTGGTTTTATGCGTTTTTATTGCTCTGTTTCGATTTCGATTCCGAATGGGTAATGTTTCTTTTCAAGTTTATTCGGGTTTCCGATTGCTATTTGCTCAAATTTTCATTTTCCGTGGATATTGTACCTAAATTTCCAAAGATTCTGAAACATTCTAAATTTGATTAGTTCGTTGGTGGTTAGTGGATGTGACATGTTATGAGTGATGGGAATGGATCCGGTTCGCTGTCATGGGGCCAATGAATTATGTCGAGTGTTGTTATAAAAAAAATAGTGAGGTTTATTTATATTTTTTTTTGTTGTTGACCTCTTTAGGGCGTGATTATGTTACGCCTTACGTCTATGATTATTCGAATAGGTGATTACAATAATGGGTGGTTATGGTATATAAGTTTCGTAAAGTAGAATCAAAAGGGGTTACGTAGTTACAATAGGTTTGGATATAGGGTAGTAGTAGTAGCAATAATGGTAATAATAATAATAATAATGATAATAATAATAGTAATACTAGTGGTGACAATGATAGTGGTAGCGTGAGTGCGGATGTAAGTACAAGGTGTGTAAGTGTGCCGGATTTTGTGTGTTCATAGGAGGTGTAATTGTGTTTTTGAGCTGAGTTCTGTTTTTCTTTTTTTTTTTTTATGTTAGTCCGAGTCGTTTGCGCTTTTCGAATTTTTTTGCTTTTTGGTCGAACGTTTTTATGATTTCTGCGCGGACTGTCGGGAGTTCTCTCGCGGTTATGGTGTCGATCCAGTCCTTGATGCTGTCCAGTTCTGTCTGGACGTCCGTACTCATCAGTTTTGGGGGATCAGTTGTCTCGTCTAGATTGAATGTTATTTTTTGTCTTTTTGTTGGGGGTTTTTGTTTGTCGGGGACGTCGAGTATCGGTCTTTTTGTCGGTTGGAATGTCCTCTGTTCGGCTTTCGCTTTAATAATCTGTCGTGCGTCCATTGTTATTGTTATTTTTTGTCGGTTGCTTGGTCCTGGTAAGTCTGTCTTGTCGATAGGTGGCGTTTTTGGTCTTAGTTCGGACAGGAATTTGTGAATTCTTCGTTTAGTAGTCGGTTTTTCTAGTGGTATATATTCTTTGTCGTTGCTGTTGTCGTCACTGTCGTCTATTTCTATTATGTCAGGGGTCTCTTTTTTGATGTTTGTTATCAGTGTTATGTCATTGTCGTCGGAAGTCTCTTTTTTGATATTGGTCGGTGTGGGAGCGGGAGAAGGGGTTGTCTTTTTGTCGTCGGTTTCGTCTTCCGTGTTACTGCTGTCAGTGTCTTCGTCATCGTCTTCGGTATCTTCTTCGTCGTTGTCGCTGTCTTCTTCGTTGTTGTCGTTGTCTTCTTCGTTGTTGTCGTTGTCTTCTTCGTTGTTGTCGTCAAACGTCCATGGGAAGATCCCTCTCCGTACCCAGTATAGGGCGCAGAGGTTCATGTGGTCGAGCATGCGGCGAGCGGGGAAGGCTCCCTTGCAGAGGTGGCATTGGCGGTCGGCTGCCGGGTTCGCGAGATAGCGCGTCGTCAGTCGTTTTTTGCATTCTGCGACGTGGGTGACTAGATGTCGATAGTGGGTCTCGGTTGCGCAGATGGGGCACGGGACCATGGTCAGTCGTTGAGGTTCCATTTTGTTTTGTTGTTCTTCCTTTTTTTTTTTGTGCGTGTGTCTGTCTCTCTGTGTTCTCTTTTTTTTTTTTTTTATCTGTTAGGGGTAGTGCGTAAGGTAGGCATATTTTAATTGCGTTTGTTCTGTGTTTTTCATGCAGTGTAGTTGTTTTGAGGCTTAAGCGAAAGAAGGTATGAAATAAGGATTCCGTTGGTTCCCTTTGTTAGTAGGTGATTAGAATGTTGGTTAGCATAAATCTTATGGTATAATTTCTCTATAATACGTAATTGCTCTTGGTGTACTTCGTTCTCGCTCAATGAGGTTTTCCGTTGATAGCGTTATTTCGCGTGGTGGGTTTATTATTTGCACCTGGGGGTGGTAATTTTGTGTTGGTTGTATTTCTATGTCCGCGTTTTGTGTTTCTTTTTTCTTCTTTTTCGTGATACACGATAGGATTTTAAATAAGGATGATATTTTTCCAAACATTGAAAATCTCCAGCCAATTGTTCCAAGTATGAGAATTGAACCTAATGAGATTCCTCCGAATTTTAGTACTGATTCGATTATCGATAGTCTATCGTGGATGCGTTTTGTTTTGGTTATTTCTTGTGCCTTTGCTATTACTGATTTTAATGCCACTTCGTTCCTTGTTAAATCGTTACGGACGTTGTCCAAATTGGACAGATCGGATGGTAGTTCGGTTTTAATTAATATTTCCGTAATGTTTAGGGTGTCCATTGTGTCTACAGAATTTTTGATCATTTTGGTTATGTTTAAAGCTAGTTTATGAGAGAAATTAACGTGGTGTACTATATTTATTTCAGTTGAAGGGACGAGTTTCGTAGTTTGGGTTTTCGCTTGGCATGATGGTTCTATTTCTAGTGTACCTGAATCTGTTATCATTTTGATGTCGGATTTGTCGTTATCGCAGTGGATGTACAAATTTTCGGATGTTGGTGCTGCGTACAGCCATGCGTTAGTGTTTTGGATTTTGATCCAGTATGTTTGACTGAGAGTTTTTAAGCGAATGTCGCAGAGTTCGAGATTTTCAAATTGTGGGTTTGTGAGTAATTGGACTTCACATTCTGCCTTATCGTTAACATGTTGTACAGGGTTTGTTCCGTCGCAAATATATCGTGTTGACATTAGTTTGCAGTTACTTAAATCTGCTAAAGTAAAATAGTTTTCGAAGTCTGTTGAAATTGCGGTAAATCGCGTCGATGGTTTAATAAATGCAAAACGTGTTCCTTGTTGGCGGATTGGCGTTGACATATGTCTATACAGTTTGTATGTGATTGGGTCTAGTAATGGGATTTTCATTATAAATATCAATTTTTCGTCGTCTTGAAATACAATAAGTTTCGATGTCGCTATTAGTTGTGGTATGTATTCTGGTTCTAATGGAGTTGGGAATTCAAGGTTCGGTGTCAGTTTGCTAATGTTTTCTGCGCTGCGCAGCCATGTTTTTGATGATATTAAACAAGGGTGTATTTGTCCACCTTTTGCAAAAAGTATAGCGTCTGTTAGGGTATTCGTGTCGATTTCTAATTCTATAAGATCTTCTTCAATTAGGGCTATGAATTTCATTCCGTTTTGGTTGTATTTGATTGTGTATATTTCTTTTCGCATGTTGACTAATGCCAAGTTAACTTGTATTGTAAGGTTTCCTATTTCTCGTGTTATTGATTTTATTTGTTTCTGTGTTATATCGAATCCCGCTTTTATTATTTGAGTTTGGTTATACACTATTTCTGATAATTCGATTGAATTGTTTGCGAGTTGTTCAATTTGCGTTGCGATTCGTTTCGCGTCGTCGTTATCCATTGTGCCATAGACAAATTTAAATGCTTTGCCTATGAAATTGAATAGACCTCGTTTTTTGCGGTGTTGTATGAGGTCTGTTGACGGTGGTAATAGTTCCCTAAGTGTTGATTCGGCATTTTCGATGGTGTTTAGGCGGTTTTGAATGATTCTTAGTTGTGTCCTCATTAGGCATGATGGTCCTAGTGTGTTGCAATATGTGTACATACTTTGCAGGTTTTCTTGTATTTGTTGTTTCCTGAGTAGTAGTCCATGTGTGTTGATGTATGTTACTAAGTTCCAGGTCGTGTGGTATGATTGGAGTTTTCCAAGCTGCTGGGAATATAGTCCGGGGTTTTCCGAAAATGGTGTAATGGTTACAGGGTCGTTGCCACCTCTGGCAAAGGCGTGGCATCTGCAACATATGCCGATTTTATTTTGTCTACGTGTACTATCTTTGTTTTTCCGTTTTCCATGAGCAATTTAACGTTATTGTTATCTCTAATTTCCAGGATTTCAAATGGTCCTGTGTAGTTACTATCGAGTTTTCCCTTTTTGGGTTCCTTAATTAAAAATACTAGTTGTCCTACTTGGTACTGGGGTGTCTTAGTTCGTCTATCGTAATAGCGTTTCGTTCGTTCCTTAATCTTTTGTTGTTTTCTGAATGCCGTTTCCTGAATGTTCTTCATATGGTTATTTAATGTTATTATGTAATCGTCGAATGTAATAACTTTCTCGGGTGGTGGAAATTCTGACGGCAGGGTTGCCGGGTGACCAAAAACTAACTCGTATGGGGTGAATCCTGTTCCTTCGTGGATGCTTGTGTTGTGTGATAGTGTTGCGAATGAGATAAGTTCTTCCCAATCGCGGTCGTTATTTCTGTAATGTTTGATATACTCTATTAAACTGTGGTGGCTTCTCTCGAGAGCGCCATTTGATTGTGGGTGGTATGCTGATGTTCTATAATGTCGTATTTTGAAGAGTTCGGCGAATGATTGAAAAACTTCTGACATGAAGTTTGTACCTTGGTCTGAGAGGATTGCGCGAGGTGCGCCAAATGTCGTTATGAAATTTTGGCACAGTGCCTTAGCAACATCTACTGACGTTGTTCGTTTTAGGGGTACTGCGATACTGAATCTACTAAATAGATCCATGATTGTTAAGATGTATTCGTATCCTTTACTCGTTTTGGGTAAAGGTCCGACTATGTCGATGGCAATTTTGTCGAATGCTTTTGTTGGTGTGTTAGTAATAATCATGGGAGCTCGGTCTTTAACGCGTACTAGTTTGTTCTTTTGGCAATCGTAGCAAAATTTGATAAATTTTTCGATGTCTTCTCTCATGTTTTTCCAATAATATTGCGATGCTACTCGTTGGTATGTTTTCGTGATTCCTTTGTGGCCTCCTACGGTCGATCCGTGGAGTTCTGTTATTATTGCTTTCCTGTTTTCCGATGGTGGTACTGAGATGAGTCCTTCGCACAAGGTGATTGAAAGTTTTGTTTCTTTTACCATTGATTGTAGATACGATTTGATGTTTGACCACGTGAGTGGGTCGATGATTTCTGGGTCTTTTGATAGTGTGCAGGATGTCAAATTTTCCATGTGTAACATTTGTAGAAGTACTCGGAGGCACTTTTTGATCGTAAATAAGTTCGTGTTATCCGTTGATTTTTCCTTACAGAAGATCGTGAAGTAGCTGGTTTCGCCGTGTTGCGTTGTTAAAATATGACCGGTTCTTGGTTTATGGTGTAGGAATTGTTCCTGGTTGATTTTTCCTTTTTCCAAAAGTACTTTGGAAACCATTGTGTTTATGGTGCAATCAGCTGCTAAGAAGTGTGCTACGTTGTCTCTTTTTGATAGAAAATTTTCTTGTGTGACCGTCACGTTGTCTTTGGCGTGTGTGTCTTGTGGTACAGGAATTCCTTTGGTTTTTGAAGGGGTTGAGTTGTGTGGTTCATCATGTTCGGTTGATGCCATTCGTTGGGTCGTTGGTGGATTTTCCTTTTCGGGTTCTGCTTGGTTTTTGCTTCCTTCTGCTTGTGGGACTGTTTCGTTGTGGATTTCTTGGCTTTCTTCCTGGTGTTCATTCGTGGTGTTGTTATCCGATTCTTCAGTTGGTGAATGTATTTCCATCGTTGATTTGTATTTTTTCGTGTTGCTTCGCGTCGCTTTTTCCGATTCTGGTAGTGTTAGTTTTTTTCTGTGGTATTGCGATAGTCCAAATGATGGATCGATGTCTTCGGCGTTACTGAATTGGTGTTCCGATTCTTCCATTGGTGTAGTGTTTGTCGGTGTTTTTCGTGGTCTTCCTGGTCCTCGTTTCGCCGTAGGAGCTGGAAGTTGTATGATAGGATTTTTCCTAGGTCTGCCAGGTCTTCTTTTCACGGGTGGTGTTGATTGTCGGGTGACTGGGTATTTCCTTGGTCTTCCGGGTTTCCTTTTAACTATGACTTTTGATTGTGGACTGATTGGGTTTTTCCTCGGTCTCCCGCGTCCACGTTTCGGTGCTGGTGTTATAACTTCCGTTGGTGACCGAAAATTGGGTTCCGTGACTTCGTCCGAGTTTTCTTCGTCTGGGTCTTCTTGTTCTTCCTCCGTGTCTGAATCATCCTCCGAGTAGTGAACTGGAGGTGACCTGAAGGTCGCGGTTACCGGGTACTTTGCATGGTTCGAATTTTCTAACGTTTGTTTTCCTTTCCGCGTCCCTGAGTCGTCCTTTGAGTAGTGGACTGGAGGTGACCTAAAGGTCGCGGTTACCGGGTACTTTGCATGGTTCGAATTTTCCAACACTTGTTCTTTTTGCCTTAGTTGTTGCGCGTTTAAATGTTCGTTGCTTAATTTTCCATTTCCTTCGAGGGTGAGTTGAGTGCTTGCGTCTTTCGTATTCGATCGGCCACTTGAATGATTGGCGGGATTGAGAGCTTTTAATGTTGGCAGCACGGGGTCTGCTTCTTTTGGTTTATGCAGCGCGGAGCTTACATCATTTATATTCATTTCATTTTCATTATTTGATTCATTTTCATTTCGTCGCGTTGGGCTCGGTTCCGCTTTTTCATAAGTTGTGGCTTTTCCTTGTATTTTCGTTTCATTTTTCGTCGTTGAGTTTTTATGCACTTTTTCTTCCTCACTTGTTGGATTTGCTATTTTTTCGTTTTTGCTCGTTGGCGTAAGATTTCTTTCTTCATTGTTTCCTTGCGTTTCTTGATTTTCGCGCACTTCCTTTTCTCGTTGGCGTGTTGAATTTCCATAATTTCCTTCGTCGTTTTGTATTTTTTCGTTTTCATTTGCCGTTTGTGGCGTTTTTTGTAAGTTTGTTTTTCCTTTAACTTCGTTTGCTGATTTTCGTAGTGTTGAGCTCTTGTCGGCTCCTTCATTATTCCTTTGCGAGTCCATTGTTACATTTTCATTACTTTTATTATTTTGTATCGTTTTGTTTTCGTTTATCGTTTCTTCTTTTTGTTGCGTAGTATTCTTTTTCATTACTTCTTCCATCGTAGCTTCTTCTTTGTTTTTTAAAATCATTTCTTCTCGTTTGTCTAGTTCGTTGCCTGTTTCGTTTTCCATTTCGTCTTCTGATGAGGTGCGATTGCTTTTGCGATCTTCGTCGTACTCCATTTCATTTTCAATCGTGTTCCTTGGGGCTTGCTTGTTTTCTTGGTTTGTTGATTCCATTGGTTCTTCTTCTGCGGACGTTGGTTCGTCCTGATTGTTGTCGTCGATTTCTATATCCATGTTAGGGTGTGCACTCCCTTTGATAACATGTTGTTTGTTGGTTTTTTGTTCTAAGTTCAAGTCCTTGTTGGTAGTCTCGGTTTCTTCTGCTGGTAAGATTACTACTTTGTCAGGTGATGGGTTTCCAGATGATTCATCTGAGGCGGATCTGTTGCGTTTTTCTCCTTGTCGGGTTATCTTTAGTCTTTTTAAGTCCTCGTCGTCGAAGTCTGTGGACTCCTCTCGAGGTCTAATGGGAAAGGCGTTGGCTGGATTCCGGGAAAGGGCGTCTGCGACGACGTTAAGTTTCCCTGGTTTGTGGTGAACACTAAATTCGTAGCCGTTGAGGATTGCCTGCCAACGTTGGAGTTGTTGTGGCGGATTCGGTTTGCTGATAAGATATGTCAGTGCCCTGTTGTCGGTTACGAGTGTGAAGTGATGTCCGTACAGGTAGTGCTTGAAATATTGGATGGAATGTACCATTGCAAGTAGTTCTTTACGCATTGCGTCGTACACTTTTTCGGCTTTCGAGAGTGTACGAGAGTAAAAAGCTATTGGATGATCGAATTTCTCGTACTCTTGGCTGAGCACGGTGCCGATCGCGTAATCTGATGCGTCGGTTGTGAGTTTGAATTCTTTCTCGTAGTCTGGGTACCGCAAGATTGGTTCGTTTGTTAGTTTCTGTTTGAGGGTTTCGAATGCTTGTTGGCAATCGCTTGTCCATTTGAATTCTTCCGTCTTTTTTAGTTGGTTGGTTAACGGGAGGGCGATTGTTGCAAAGTTCTTGATGAACCTTCTATAGTAGTTTGCTAGTGCGTGGAACTGCGTGATAGTTTTCTTGTCTGTGGGAACTGGAAAGTTTTTGACTGCCTGCACTAATTCGGGTCTTGGTTGACAGCCTTTTTCGCTGATGACGTGGCCTAGGTATTCCACTTTCTTTTGGAGAAATTGGCATTTGTCTGTTTGGAGTGTAAGGCCAGCATCGGACAGTCTTTTTGCTAAGCGATGGAATTTTTTTCCGTGTTCCTCAAGGTCTGCGGCATAAATGACGATGTCGTCTAAATAGACGAATAAGTCGGTACCTTGGAGTCCGGATAAAACAACATCCATTAGTCGTTGGAATGTTGCGGGTGCGTTTTTTAGGCCAAATGGCATTCGGTTAAATGCATAATGTCCATTTGGTGTGGAGAAAGCGGTTTTTGGTTTGTCCCGTGGGTGCATCTCGATTTGGTGAAACCCTGAGGCCAAATCTAGCACCGAATAGTAACGAGATCTACCCAACTGGTCTATGATATCGGTTATGTTCGGTAATGGGTACGCGTCTGGTGTTGTTTTTTCATTAAGTTTTCTGAAGTCGATGACCATTCGCCATCGTTTATTGCCTTCGTGGTCGGTTTTCTTTGGAACGATCCAAACGGGCGAATTGAATGGTGATAAGGATGGTTGAATTATTTCCTTATCGAGGAGATCGTTGACTTGTTTCTGTATTTCCTCTTTGTGGATTTGTGGGAATCTGTACTGTTTTGTGTTTATTGGTATTTCGTCGGTTGTGAATATTTCGTGTTTTACGAATGACGTCGATCCTAGTCGTTCGCCTGGTAGGGCGAACAGATGCGAGTATTCGAAAGTCAGTTGGAGGATGTGTTCTTTCTCTACATCATCTAAATTTTCTACATGCAAGAGAGGTTCTAATTTTTTGAATCTTTTCTGTTTCTCTAATGTCCTTGTTGTACGGACTTCTGCACGATTTTCAGTTGGAAAGTCGTTAGGACCGTGATTATCGATATCGACTGGTCTGTCGGATATCATTTCTATCGGTTGTAATTCGATTGTTGGGACTTGGAAGTGTATATTATAGTCGTTAGTGTTTATTGCGCATAGATATGCGACACCGTTTCGGTTTGTAACTACTGCGTCACCGATAAATAATCCTTCGCCTGCTTCTATTCTTGGTACGTAACCTTCGGTTAGGTTTGTGTTTTTGATTCGGATATGGATGGTAGATTTGGTTCGAGCTGGGATGGAAATTTTTTCGTTTGTTTCGAAAGGTATCTGTGTACCTCTGAAGTTTATGCAAGATTGGGTGTACAGGATGTCAGCCGGTGTTTCTTTGAAAAATTCGTCACCCAGGACGGCGTCCTGGGGGATTGGCCATTTGAAACGGATCGTGTGAAATTCGACTGGTATTCCTCTTATTTGGAGGGTACATATTCCCGATGTGAAAATTGTGTCGTCTGTTATTCCTGTTAGTTCGTAAATTACGTTATAGTCGACTTTGACGTGCTTCGCTACTGCGTCTCTCCTTATCAAATTTAATTCTGATCCGGTATCGATTAGGAATGCTGCGCTTTGTTCTAGGAAGTCAATTGAGTCTATTCTGACGGTTGGTGGTGTATGTCTTTTTGTTTTTCCTAGTGAAATCCTCGCTTTTTTAATGATTTGCGTTGTCGCGTCTAATGGTTTGGGGTCGTGCGCTCTTGCGATGTGCTCCCGGTCGCGCTGTCCCGCGGAGTCGCCATCGCGTTTTTTTGGGCAATTTCTGTCACGATTTTGGCAAGTTGTTGGAATTTCGAGTGTAATTCCTCGAATTTATCGTCGTTTTGATCATTGGGTTTTCGGTTGTTGGAGTTGTCGCGAGATCTGTTTTGCGAGTTTTCGCGAAATCTGTTTTGGGAGTTATCGCGGTTGTTTCGAGAACTACCGGGTTGTCTGTCGTAAAAATCGTTCCATCTGTTATTTCTGTTTCGATTTTGTGAATTGTCTCTGTTTCGGAAGTTGTTCTGCTGATTATTTTGGTTGTTTCTTTGATAATTGCTTTGATTCGAGTTGTCTCTTTGTCTATTATAATTATTTTGCGGGTATCGGTTCTGGTAATTTTGGTTTTTGTAATTGTTTTGATACCGATCTCTCGAGTTATTTCGATATCCGGAGGGTCTGTTGTAATGCTGCGGGCCGCGCGATTCGCTGCGGTACCTGCTTTGTTGGTTACTGAAACTGTTGTCCAAAGGGGACTGGCTTCTAAAGTTTTGGTACATTTTGTCTCTTAGTTCTTTGATTGCGTGACAGTTTCCTGTGGAATGAGTTCTTGATTGGTGTAGTTCGCAAAATACGTCTGTGTGTTGGTTTTTTGATTCAGCGAAATGGATTCTAGCTGTTTCTGGGGGTTGTGTTAGAGCGTGTTCTCTAGATATTCTACCGTGATTTACTGATTGGCGGTGTCGAAGTTCTTGTTCTATGTGAATCGCTTCCTTAATTGTTGCGTCAAAATCTCCGAGATTTTGTTGATTTAGATTTACTGCGATTTTGTCGAAGAGTCCTCTGATGAAGGCTCTGGTTACCGATTTTTGGACTTCTTCTAATCTTTTTTTCAAATATTGCTGCTCGTCGGCTCTGCCGTAGCATTCGTTTAATCTTTCCGTTATGCGTTTTAAAATTATTCGAGTTCGTGTCGCGTATTCTGCTACCGATTCGTTGAAATTTTGGGAAATTGCTTTGAGCTCTAGTTCTAAGTCTAATAGTTCGATAGTGGCACCAAAACTTTCTTTAAGGTCTCGGTAAAATTCATCGAGAGCTGTGTAATTTTTTGTTTCTGCCAAATCTTGGGCGAATCCTGTTAATTTATATTGCACAGTCACAAGAAATTGCGGTTGTTGGGCTTCGGGAATTAATTTTGCAGCTCGTTTGCAAGCGCCAATGAAATGGTCTACGGGGATGTTTTTTCCGTCGAATGTTGGGATGAGTCCGTAAATATCTCGGAACGTCATGCCAACTCCTTCCATTTTTCTTTCTTCTAGGTGAAAAAATGAGGGTGAAATATTCTGACGCGTACTGGTGCGTCGGGGCGGTCGTATTGGCTCTATTTTGGGTTTTATGTGTTCCTTTTTCCAATTTTTCCTGTGTTCTGATTTGGCTTATTTTCCTAATATAATCTGGGGAAAACAAAATTAATCTACTGGAAGAGTGAAATTTGTAAAAAAAAAGAGAAATTATTTCATTTTTGTTTTGTTGTTTTTTTTTTTTCCAGCTTACTTGTTATTGTTTTGTTCGTATTTATAATTGATTCGTGAAGACGGGGTCATTTTACGTAAAAAGGGATTTTTTTTTTTTTTTTTTTTTTTTTTTTTTGCAAAAAGTAATTTTTCGCAAAAAGGGGAAAGAAAAAAAAATTTTTTTTTATATTGCTGTTTTATTATTGTTCTTAATCGTTGAGTAGGGTAAATTCGTTTCAAATTCAAGGGAAATAATAGGAACAAATGCGGGGTTAAAATTTGCGAGATGTAAAAATTTTCGGTTTTCGTGTTTTTTTTTTTTTGTGAGTTATGGAAAGAATGCAAAAAAATTTTTTTTTTTTTGATACGTTCGTTTTCGTTCTCAAAAGTTCAATTCGTCGACTGAAAATTACTTTGTTCTTTATTTTTTTTTTTTTTTGCTTTGTGTTTCCTTTTTCTTTTTTTTTTTTTTATTCGGTTTGTCTCGAACGGGAGATGTTGAGTGTTCGGAAAAATTCGTTATTTTTACTTGAATTCGTCGCGTGAAGCGCGGGGGTGTTAAAGTATGTGTATTCGGTATGAACGGAGCATAAAAGAGCGCGTATATCTATATATATATATCCGTCGCGAACGAAGCACAAGAGCGCGCGTATAACTATATATTTTCGGTCAGCTGTGCATGCGAGGCATGCGAGGAAAGAAAGAATAAAGGAGGAATAAGAATGTCGAGCGTCTTTGTCGCTCTTTACGTACGCAGATGGGGAGCCGTGTCGGTGCGATAAGGCCAGCGGTATCCGCTCATGCGTCGCACGGGCTCTCACGAAGCGTGAGTTGTGTGTGTGAGTGAGCGACTTTGTCGTCTCTCCTCACTTCTATGGGCAATTTGTATTCAATTGTAATCTATGTGCGTAATTTGGTACTTACATTGCCAGGATTATCCAGATTTTTATTAGCATTTGTTGTATTCGTCCTTCCTTCTATTTTTCCTTTTCGTTATGCGGTTTGTGGTAATTCGGTGAGAGAGATGGAGAGAAAAAAATTTTGAACTGGTGCGCTTTTCCCTTTGTCCGTTGGTCGGAGAGAAAGGAGAAAGGAGAAAAAAAAAATGTTCACTGGTCGTCGTTGAACTTCCTTTTTTTTTTTTTTCCGCAGTTTGCTCTGCTTTTTCACTTTTTTTTTCCACTGTTCGTTGTTTCGATTCCTTTATTTTTCACCGTTCTTTTCCTTGTTTTCACTTTTCGTTGTTAAACTTTCACTGTCTCTGTTGTTTCTCGGGTTTTTTTTTGTTTCGTGGGTCGCGTGCGGTGTTTCGAATCCCGATTCTGACACCAGTTGTGATGACCGGGGTTTGAGAGGGCGAAGTAATAATGGCGATAATAATAAGACAGGAGAATGTGGTAAAATATATAATATATTGAGACTTGATAATTAGGGAGTGCACGAGGTATTAGCGGTTCGAAGGATGGTGATGAACTGAGGAGTCGAGGATTAGAATAAAGGAGAATGATTTGGTGAAGTGGTAGTGGGGAGATGAAGCGGAGGAGAAGTTGAGGCTCGTGGGACAAAGAAGTGCTGAGGAATGCGGTGATAAGATTAGGATGCTGAGCTAGGAGTTTTGAGTGTGAGAAAGAATTAAGAACGGATGTGAGGTATCGGGTACGAATGTGGGAAAGAGTTTGGAGAAGAATAAGGTAATAGGGTGCTACCGTGACAGCAAAATAGTTATTTTTTTATTTCGTGGAAAGTTTGAAACTGGCATTCAATATACGTGATAAAAGTTTGAAAAGAATCCGATGTACGGAACATGATATTTAATGAGGTGAATACTTCGAAAAATTCTACCGCTTCCGGTATGGAAAATAGTATCTATTTTATTTCGTGGGAAGTTTCGAACTAGCATGAAAAAGACGAAAAAATATTAAACGACGATACGAGGCATGGAACGAATTTTTTAAGCGAATATTCCGAAAAATGTTACCACTTCCGGTATGGAAATTGGTAATTTTTTTATTTCGTGGAAAGTTTCAAACTGGCATTCAAAAATCGAGAAAAAAAATTTAAAAGAATCCGAGGTATGGATTATGATTTTTAAGGGGGTTCTATACCTGGAAAAATCCCTCTGCTTCCGCTATGGAAAATGGTAACTTTTTTATTTCGTGGGAAGTTTCGAACTAGCATTCCAACAACGGGAAAAAAGTTTGAAAAGAATCCGAGGTATGGAACATGAATTTTACGGAGGTTAAATAGTTCGAAAAATTCTACCGCTGCCGGTACAAAAAATGATGAATTTTTCATTTCATGGGAAGTTTCGAACTGTCATTCAAAAAACGGAAAAAAAGTTTCAAGGGCATCCGAAGTATGGAACGTGAATTTTAAGGAGGTTCAATATTTCGAACAATTCTACCGCTTCCAGTATGGAAAATGGTGACTTTTGTATTTCATGGGAAGTTTCGAATGGGAAGTTTCGACAAGAACTGAAAAAAGTACGCTGCTGAAGTTTGCATCGTCGGAATGTAATGAAATTCCGTTTTTTCTTGACCACATTTCAAGACTTTTATTCAATATTTGGTCAGGACAATGGAATTACTTTTTTTTCACGATCCAAAGACAAAATCTGTACGAAAATTGTCATGATTTTTTTTATTAAACGAATAATTAATAGAAAAATGTATTTTTTGTCGGACCTCGACGTTGCGAACTTCAGTGTCATAAAAAAGTTAGTCGACGGTTGGAGCGTTTGAAAGAATCTTCATGGAGATGTTGACCAATTGCACAATTCCCTGTGTACAAACATTTTTTTTCATTGTTCAAACAGTACATTTGGAAAACAATAACGTCTGATAGAATGTATTCCGATTCATATTAGGTTGGACCAGCAAGTTGCGACAGTTGGAAGAAAGAAGCGTGGTCCAACACTTTTAAATTTCCCGGGGCGCACTTGCGTTCATATTACCGACCGTACATTTGCCCCACGAGGCTAGCTAGCCTATCGTCCAAAGCTGGAACTCCGCCGCTACCTGTGGTTTGGAGCACACACATGGCCGCTGGTCACCGTTACAGGCGTCGCTAGTTATTCTATCAGCATTCCGTGTGATTTATTGTTAAAACCACAGTGTAAAGAATTCGCGTCTTCGAATGAATTGCGATTACTGCAAGCGTGGTTCTTTCGATTCAGTGAAATGCGTGGGGAGTTTGATTTTCAATAATTTTTGTAAGCGTGATTATGAAAACGTAGTGCGAGCATACCGTCCCTTATTTTTTTTTGTTTACTTCGTCGGCGAGAAATATTACACGTTCTAATCAAATCTTTCACTCCGTCGTTCATTCCGACATTCATCACTTTTGCAGATAATCATGTGTGAGGGAATCTGAACAAAGTCATTCGTAGTCTTTTTTTTCGGCTCCATACTCCATACGAGGTTATGTACGCTGAAAATGCCCCCAGTCGCTATGGGACTCAACTTTTTTCCTGTTTTTTGCTCTGCACTCAATTTAGTGCCACCTAGAAGTCGTGGCTCCACAAAGTTGCACTCCATGTGCCCCGATATTTCAAATGCAACGTAGGGGGAAAGTTTACTCATTTACAGGTCCAGTTGCTCCAACTATACGATGAGCTCCGGGCGCGATCCCGTAATTCGCGTAACTACCTGGGCACAAATGGGCGCGCAACGTCTGCCACGTGCGTTTTTCTGAAAGTCATGAGAGCATGAGATGCTCCTTCCCGGTTATCGTCGGTCTACTCATGGTTTACGTCACTCGCTACCTTTTCAACTCTGTGTGAGTACACTTATCAGCGTTTTCTATGTTTTTCATGTTTTTGTCGAGCAATACTGGTATGTCACAAGCGATTAGTAATTTCATAATTGATTCTTTGTGAAACATTAAGTTTCCAATTCGATACTCCGACCGAATACGAAAAATGAAACCGTTTTATAAGATTATATTCCTAAGTTATGATGTGCGTCAGTGGCGTCACTTGTTACCGGTTAAACGGGAGGTAAGTATACTTATCAGCATTTCTGTAATGGCGACAATAAATGATGGAAAATGACGTTGAAGTTTGCATCGTTGCAATGCAACGAAATCCTATTTTTTCTGGGGCGAAGCTTGTTATTTAAATGAAAAATGTGATTACGAATGTAAAGCGATCGAATTTCGCGACCTAAAAAGTATGTCCGCTTGAAAAATTTGCATGATTTTGAAAATTCAACAAATCGTTAACAAACATTTATATTTTTCGTTGCATTGCAACGATGCAAACTTCTACATCATGTTGGAAAGGGATCGTTAAAACCCAAAAGGGTACACGCACAATATTATTTTAAAAATAAAATGTATTCATTTTCCATTTTCTAAGATCACAAAATAACGCTATTACTCGTGTCACAAATTGGCGAGTGCTGCAACACTGGTGAGGGATTCGTCTTTTTTCGACAAAAGCAATTGTCACACTGACCAGAATTTACAATTTCATCCGTGACTGTTCCAAATGTAATACGTAGTGTGATAGCTCGCAATTTTAATAAATAATGAGGTCGTTTCAGAATCTTGGGCTCCGTTGAAAAATATCAAATTTCGTCATATTCTAAGGAAGCAGACTTACATCGTCATTCCGTTAGGTTCGTAAGTTCGTTGTTTTCGTCACGAACGAAAAGAAAATGTAATCAACGAAGGAATAAATTCAAGAACTAAGTAAGGAACTAATGAACTAACTAATAAAAAATAATAAGTTTTAGTTGCAGTCCAACGATACAAATTGTGAGTTTGTTTTCCATTATGATGAATTGACGAAGGAACGAACAAACGAACGAACATGATGTTGAAGTTTGCATCGTTGGAATGCAACGAAATTCCATTCTTTTTTCAGTAGAGCTCATAATTTTTGTTCAAAATTTGGTCTAGACAACAAAACAATCCTCTCTTGCGACCTAAAAATTCAATCGACACGAAAAATTTCCATGATTTCCAAAATTCAATAAATAATAAATACACAAAATATTTTTTGTTCAATCTCAACGTTGCAAACTTCAGAGTCATCGAACGAACGAAGAAAGGAACGAACGAACGAACGAACGAACCAACGAACGTTCGTTTGTTTACAAACGTTTCGTTCAACGATTCAACATTATGAAAATAACAATCTTAAAGTGTTTGTATAGTTGGAATGCAACGAAATTCTATTTTTTCTTCAGCAGAGCTCACAATCATTATTCAATATTTCGTCCGGACAGTAAAACGATTTTCTCTTGCGACCTAAAAACTCAATCGACACGAAAAATTGCCACAATTTTCAAAATTCAATAAATAATGAATACACAAAATTTTTTTCGTTGAATCTCAACGTTGCAAACTTCAGAGTCATCATAAAAACTTATTATTTTTTAATACTCAGTTCGCGTGAGTTCGTAGAAATTTAGGGGCTGGTCCGAAATGAAACTACGAAAATAGCAGTAATTATGTTTATTTTTTATGACCGAAATTACATTGATTCTTGATAACATTCAGCTTTTGTCGTAGTTTCTTGGCGCTTTGTCTCTCCAGATGCACTTTCTGAAACAAAAAATTCAAAACACATTTCATTAATAAAAGAAACGATCACGACAAATGCCAGAAAATAAAGAAAATCACCAGAAAATGATTTTTCTCTTGATCATTCGTTCAATTTCGAAGACCGTGACATTTTCGTGCCGATTTTGTTTTCGCAAAGTTTCCTTATTCTGTTTTTCTTTAAGTTCCGCTCGAGGAAAAACAGAATAAGGAAACTTCTGATCCAATATTTGGTCAGAAGAATAAAATCATCTTTCTTCAGGCAGCGAAAGGGTCGATTCATTGTCCAGACCAAATATTGGAAAATAATGACGAGCCCTACTCAAGAAAAAACAGATTTTCGTTGCATTTGAACGATGCAAACTTCAACGTTATAAGTTAATGACAACGATATTGTTGAAGTTTGCATCGTTGGAATGCAACGAAAACCTGTTTTTTCTCGAGCAGGGCTCGTCATTATTTTCCAATATTTGGTCTGGACAATGAAACGATCTTTTTTTGCGATTCAAAAACTAAATCGACACGCCATAATATTTTAAAGTCAATAAATTTACTCACTTTCCATGCTCGCTCTTCATTTTCGGAGGTGGCGGCAAACCGTGCGGTGAGAGCCTCGTATTTCCTGAAACAACGATAATGATTAATTTATGAAGAAAGCAGTAATAAATTACTAGAAGACATGGCGAAGAGACAATTTAATACTTACGAAAGCAGATCTACGTACGCCCCAGGCGAAGGACAGGAGCATGCACTGAAAATAAAGATAAAATTTTATGAAAAAATCGTTGCGCTGAACATTCATTCCAGCATTTTCTCTCACCGATTAAATAAACTTTAAAAATGAATAAAATGGGTGGGCGAACAAAGCTATCCACTCACCTATGATTTATTGGTGGCTGCGGTGGCCACGCAGGCTGGGGAGGATATGTCGCAGACAGCGGTGCCCAAGCAGTCTGTGTCGGATATGTCATCTGCGATTGGAAATATCTCTGCGGCGATACATACGCAGGCTGCTGAGCATACTCATTTATTTGCCCAGCCTGCGGAGGCCACATTGATCGAGGATGCTGAGGCCATGACCGCTGCTGCTGCTGCTCTCCGTTGACAAGCCCAAGTGCCAGATAGAAATTGGTCTGTTGCGTATCCATGGCCCCAGCTTCCGTCGCCTGTTCTCCTGCTAACGGCCTTTCCTGGAGCTGCATCGTGCTCAGGGTCGTCTGCAAATCCTGGATGGTCCTCCGCATATTTTCCATTTCGGCGTCTCTCTCCGAACTTTTACCGTCCGCCATTTCTTCGAGATTCGCTGGAAATTTTTTTTTCGTATTTAGAATTATTCTCGAGTCACGATCGAGAAGCAAATTTTCCGATCTCGTTGTCTCAGTTGAGAAATATTCTCACCCTCTTGCAGCTTCAAACTTACCCAATTAACCTATTTTTACTGAAAAAAGTGAATACTTACTCGTATCGCTTTTTTCAAACCAAAACGACACAGCTATCACTCGTGCCCCGTACCAATACGCGTGTGAGTTTCGTTCGTAAACGTTCGTAAACGTTCGTAAACGGTGTCGTTTGAATAGATCACGACTGCAGCGAGGAAGATGATATTTCTTGCGCCGCTGGGACAAACAGCAAAACTCGTTTATTTGTAGCGGCAAGAGGTTTCAAGTGTATACTGGTCTACGGTCCAGAGTTCCAATATAAACTTGAAGCTTTGCTTTCACATATGAATGAGTTTTGCTGTCTGTCGCAGCGGCGCAAGAAATATCATCTCCCCCGCTGTCAAATCTACGCCGGTCAACTTCTCACCTCAGCCTGCGTGTGTCACAGTAACTGGAATAGATCATGACTGCAGGGGGGAGATGATATTTCTTGCGCCGTTGCAACAAACAGCAAAACTCGTTCATTTGTAGCGGCAAGGTTTCAAGTGTATACCGGGCTACGGTGTGTAGATTTCCGATGTAAACTTGAAGACTTGCTTTCACATATGAATGGATTTTGCTGTCTGTTCACCGCCACAAATACTATCTTCTCCGCTGCGTCATTGTTGAAAATTAGAAAAATTAGAGAGAAAGAGAGAGATGATGAAAATAATGAATAAAAATTATATTTTTGGTTGTATGTTTCCATAAGTTTATGAGATTAAAGATTGCATCGTCGAAATTTAATGAAAAATATTTTTTTTATTCATTATTTTGATAATTTGGACACTCGGTCGAGATTTTCTAGTAAATTCAGTTTTCGAATGGCAAAAAAGACTTTGCATGATCGTTGACAAATATATTGTATGAAAATTTTGTGCTCTACTATAAAAAATAATCAATTTTCGTTGCATTTCAAAGATGCGAACTTCAACATCGTTTTTGATGAGATTGAAGTTTGCATCGTCGAAATTTAATGGAAAATGTTTTTTTTTTTTATTCATTATTTTGATAATTTGGACACTCGTTTGAAATTTTCTAGTAAATTCAGTTTTCGAATCGCAAAAAGGACTTAGCATTTTCGTTGACAAATATATGGTATGAAAATGTTGTGATCTACTATAAAAAATAATCAGTTTTCGTTGCATTTCAAAGATGTGAACTTCAACATCGTTTTTGATGAGATTGAAGTTTGCATCGTCGAAATTTAATGGAAAATGTATTTTTTTAATTCATTATTTTGATAATTTGGACACTCGTTTGAAATTTTCTAGTAAATTCAGTTTTTGAATCGCAAAAAAGACTTAGCATTTTCGTTGACAAATATATGGTATGAAAATTTTGTGATCTACTATAAAAAATAATCAGTTTTCGTTGCAATTAAAAGATGTGAACTTCAACATCATTTTCGTTAACGATGACGTGACAATCTTCTCTGTCATAGGAAAATTGAAGCAAAAGCATTGATGATGGAAACAATGAATAAAAAATAAATTTTCCTTCGTATTTTCGCGGGCAGTCTTCGCTAATCGAAAATTGAATTTACTACAAAAATAGATGATGCTGAAGTTTGCACCGTTGGAATGCAACGAAAAATATTTGATTTTAATGATGATTCGTTCAATTTTCAAAATCATCCAAATTTTCCGAGCCCAAATGCTTTTTGGGTCGCAAGAACCGCTTATTTTATCGTCGCAATTACATTCCACATTTGAATAATTATCTTTGTCAAAAATAAAAAAGAATTTCGTTGCATTCCAACGATGCAAACTTCAGAGTCATAAAAATAGAAACGAAAATTGCAAACATAACGACTAAAATATATATTTTTCGTTAAATTTTTCAGGCAGTCTCCTCCGCCATTCCAAAATATTGAATTTACTCGAATGAATCAAAAGTATATTTTCCGTCGTATTTTCTCAAGCAGTCTTCTTTGCTATTCGAAAATTGAATTTACTTGAAAAATTGGAAACGAAAGCATCAGTAACAACAATAATGACTCAAATATATAATTTTCCTAATTTTTGTTGGCCAGTCTCCTTTGTCATTCCAAAATCGAATTTACTAGAAAAATTGAAACGTGAGCAATTCAGAAAATAATGAATAAATAAAATATGGTAAATATTCGATATCGCGGCACCAGCGATATTCGGGCTGATTTTTTTTTCATGCTTCGTAACGACTTGCTTACACCATAGGCAGTCATATTATGCAGGTACATGGCCTTTTTCCGATAAATTTCCATAAATTATGGTGATTTCAAGTTTTCAAAAATACCCGAGAAAATCTCGAATATTTCGACTCTTACCTCCGGAAAGGGGGGCGTGCCCCCCCCCCCCCCAAACCGAGAGACAGTACCCCCAGGCAAACCGACAAGCATACAGAAAACAAACGTTAACAAGTCGAACAAACGTTAACAAACCCAAACAGATGTTAACGATGTCGAATATTTACCAAATACGTTTTTCTATCGATTGTTTGTTCAATTTTAACAACCAGCACCATTTTCACACTGATTTTGTCTTTGGACGCTGAAAAATGATCGTTTTATTGTCTTGACCAAATTTTCAATGAGAATCTAGAGATTTCCCCAAGAAAAAAGGGAATTTCGTTGCATTCCAACGATGGAAACGTCAACTTCGTCTCTTGTAAACTATAATGGGACAGTCTTCCCTGCCATTGAAAAATGTAATTTACTATAAAAAATTGGAACACATGCATTAACCATCAGTAAAATGAATTAAAAATATATTCTTCTTGTTTTCCGACTAATGGATGAACGATTCGGTATTTAAAATAAAGTTCATAGTCTATAAAATATGAGTCTGAAGTTTGCAACGTTGAGATTCAACAAAAAATATTTTGTAAATGTACTGTTTTTTGAATTTTGAAAATTATAGCAATTTCTCGTGTCGATTGAGTTTTTAGGTCGCAAGAGAGGATTGTTTTATTGTTCAAACCAAATATGAAATAATAATTACGAGCTCTCCTGAAAAGCGAACAGCATTTCGTTGCATTCCAACGATGCGAACTTCAACATTATTATAAAATAGTGATGTTGCAAAAAATATTTGTAATCGTTTTTTTAATTAGGATTTGTTAAGATGTGCTTTCCGTATGCGAAAAGCTATGCTTTATGATATTGAAGTTTGCATCGTTGCAATGCAATGAAAAATATTTTTTTTTTCATTATTTTGATAATTAATTGACTCGTTCGAATTTTTCTAGTAAATCGACTTTTCGAATGGCGAATGGCTTCCTCGTTAGTGTCGACAAACACTGTATAAAAATTTGGTGCGATGCTATAAAAAATAATGAGTTTTCGTTGCATTTCATCGATGAAAACTTCAACATCATCACAATTTAGTTGATCCGCATAGTAAACACCAACATTTCTTCTAACAGGTCGCACAGGAATTGAAGATCGCTTGTGACTCCAAGCTACTTAAAAAAATAAATCATCTGTGGGAGAACGCCCGCTTGCGAGTAGCTGTGGAGAGAATCCTGACGGGCCAAGATGATTGTACTACTTCGTAGTACGTGTGAAGAGACATCGTACAAAAGTGCGAAACATTACAGCGATGTAATGGGCAGGGAAACCGTTTACGGGACTGATTACGAAATTGGCGTTTTCGTGCGATGTTATGAAATCGAGGTAACGATATTTCGCGAGCAAGCATGCGGTAACATTGTTAAAGTGCAAACGCTCTCGTGTGGTCAAAACGGTGACAACAAGCCCTTAATAATTATGTTTACCGGAGCGCAACGCAGTGGCCATTGGGTTGTGCTCAAGAAAATAATCGATCACACAGAAAAGATCGTCAATGCGATTTCTGTGAGCAAAACGGAAGAAGCGCAAGGAGTCGAATGTACAGATTTGTCTGTCTCCATTTCGCCGTCAGAAACAGCAGAAGCCGCAAACAATGAGGGAGAAATTGATACGACAGAACTCCAAGTGGAAATGATTACGCACGAAGAACTGGATGCTACGCAGACCATGGAGGAAATTGATAATAAAGTATCGAATGACATCATTAATAATGATGTATACTTGCGTTCCGAAAAAAAGGAATGGCAGCATCCTTCCGAGGTAATTGTGGATGCGGCAGGAGCAGACTCGTTGGAACGAAAAAACAGAAAAGTCTGCTATGAAAAAAGTAGCCTTCCCACACAAAGACATCATAAGGACGTTTATCGGTTCGCTTCCGAAAACGAAACAGACGATTCAACCGAACATTCCGATTCAACGGACACGGGGAGCGTTTGGAGTGAAGGAAATTCACAACGGCTCATCAGAAGAGAAAAGAAGGAAGACCGAGGAAAAGATAGTCATAGCAGTCTGAATGGAGCAATAAGGAAATATAATGGAGCTGCGCAACAGGAAAAGAAGACGAAGAAAAAAATAGAATATACGACGACAATTGCAACCGTTCAACTTGTATCGACAGAGCTCAAGACTGCATGTGGGCGTTTATGCACCGACAAAATCAGGACAGCATTAGACAAGCTGATGGAAGATCTGAAATGCACTTGTATGCTAAGTTTTTATGGTAGTATGCGGCGCAACAACACGGACATTGTGGCTTATGCGAAGTGCAAAAGCGCCGAGCATCAGCAGCACTTCCATTTCCGGATCCATTATCCGGAGAAAGCGTTGGTGGATGTAGTAATCACAAGTGACGCTAAAATGAAATATGTTCACAAAAGAAATGACAGCAGAAATATTTTCCGTGTAGTGAAGGGAGAAGCTCGCAGAAATCGGCGTATTGAGCTAAGGCATCGAAGAGCAATGGATCTATTGGATGAATTGCAGACAACTACCGACGTAGGATTGAAGGAAGATGGACACAATCAAAATCTGTGCAATATCAACACGTTGTACAAGATAAAATCGGAAGAGACTGTCCAAGGTCGTTTGACAGTGACATCCAAAGACATTTCCGACTTGGTCGAACTGTGTGTGCAACATTCATACATGAAAGATCCATTCTTGAGAAGGGTTTCGATACCACTAGGCGCGTATATGTATACTAAGGAGGACTTGAATGCAATGGAAGATCAGAAACCAATAATTGCACATATAGACGCGACTGGATCGATAGCTCGGAAACCGCAACACTTGCATTGTAAATCGATTTTTTACTACACGATCGTCGTTAAACTCGAGGTGGAAGTAATTCATCTTGCACAAATGATCACGTCTGAACATGGCATCCTTTCAATAGGCGCGTTTTTGAGGGAGTATAAGTTTTTCGTAAGAAAGGAGACGAATAAATGGCCGTTGGCGCAAGCTGTTGTCGTCGATTGGTCCTGGGCGTTGATAAACTCAGTAATTCAAGAATGGAACAATATGTCTGTAAGCGATTATCTGAAAT
This sequence comes from Hyposoter dolosus, assembly GCA_963921915.1. Taxonomy (NCBI): domain Eukaryota; kingdom Metazoa; phylum Arthropoda; class Insecta; order Hymenoptera; family Ichneumonidae; genus Hyposoter; species Hyposoter dolosus. The sequence goes on along the minus strand of OY998130.1, from coordinate 23,401,529 downwards.
TCATGTTCAATACTCATTTGGTAAAGGAGAATAAGAAAGAAGTACTTGGAAAAATGACCTTAGTGAAAATATGTTTCGCCCACTTTATGAAAGTGGTATCGAAGACCATCCATGACAAGTTTCCGAGGTGCAAACCGTTCAAGCCACTGATGCTAGAATCCATGGCGCTCTTATGTTTGAGTAGGAGCACAGAAGAAGCTGATCTCATTTTCAAGCATATCTGTAAAGTTTTTTGCAGCGAACACGATGCAACAGACAGTCTAGCTGTCATCAGGAACCGCACAAGCAGAAAATGGCATGAGACGAAAAGTCTTCAAGACCCGGAATATGCTGAAGTGGATCGAGATATCCGAATTCCCGGACATGAAAACGACGATGCAATGTACCGGAAATCTCCATATTATCAAAAATACAATCAAATGATGATTCTAGTGCAAGCTGACATTGAAAAAAAAGAAAATCGTGATAGAATGAATGGAACAACAAGTGAGAATAAATATCATGCGCCCGGATTCATCGAACATGTTGTCAGACTATGGATGCCGTACATAATTTTCTGGAGTGCCATCGATTTGGATTTATTGGACGCCAATGTGTCAAGAGTCAGTAATGCCTATGTCGAAAGTACACATCGAGTAATAAAAGTATCGGTATTAGGAAATCAAACACGTACGTCGATAGCTGATTGCGTGCGGAAATTGAATACAGCGCGACAAACAACGATTGCCAAGATTAATTTAAATGCTGCGACGGTAAAAGGAACAAAAAAATCAAGAACAAAGCCAAAATACCCGCAAATGGAAGACGATATAATGGCGGAGGAATCGTGGCAAAAGAAAAAAGGCAAGAGAGCGCGTACCCACGGCTATGTCCGCGGAAATCTTCTAAGTCGTTTGGGCTCCAAAGCGAACGCAGAAGGAAAAGGACGTATTACGGAAAAAATCGGAAATTCGTACGAAGAAGAACCACTACTTCAGGAATTAAATTTGAATGAAACCGGAGGAACCAGAGGAGATGGAGATGGAGAAGTAGAAAAGAGCGAGCAACGACAAGAAAATACTTTCAATCGAGAGATGTCATGTCCGCCGTTAGAGTTCAGCGAAGAAATAATCCTTGATAAGGTTGTTGAAGAAGCAGAGGTTGTTGAAGAAGCCTTCGCAGAGGACGAAGGTGATGCACATAGCGAACAGAATGACGGTGTTGAAAAATTGTTCAATGGCTTAGTAAAAGATGTCAATTATTATATGGCATCAAATTCTAGAATACTGACAGTTGGTCGATACCAAACCAAAAAGTCATTAACAGTAGAATCATTCCAAATGACAGTTAGCCAATTTGCGAGCCTGCGTTGCAATAGATGGATCGATGGGATAGCAATCGATTCATTCGTAGCTGCCAACATTGATGATTGGAGAGATTTTACGTTCATCCCCACCGATGACACCAAAGTTTCTATCGGCAAAGAGAATGATGGAACGAGACACAAATTAAAAGGAAGAAAAATATCACAAACTAAAAAACCGATCGGCGGTAAATTGATGATGCCTTATTTGTTCGAAGGGCATTGGCGATTATTAGTAGCGGATGTGGAGCAACAGAATTTGATGCTGCTTGACCCTTACAGAAATGGAACGGACAAAGATCGCGTTGTAGGAGCATTCAAAGATTTTCTATGCGCCTGTGAAGAAGGTACTCCGTTACATGATCTCAGAAAATTGACGTGGAAAGATCGCAACATTTGTGAACGTCCGTACCAACCGGAAAACGATGGAACAAATTGTGGAGCATTCGTAATGTATTACATGGAATGCTTGGGCAGCGAAAAAAAGATGGAAAAGGAGTTTGATCCAGTAGCTTATAGGAGCACAATCGCCCACGATTTGCTTTCGAAATCGGAAAACGTTGAGAACGTATGTTTGCATTGCTTTTCACCCATAATAACTGCGGAAGCAAAGTGCAAGATATGTGACCGCAGAAGCCACAAAGCTTGCGTATTCAAAACTGATGTCAAAAGCGACGATGAAGACGAGGCTTTAAGAAAATCGCGCAAAAGGAAAGCGGACGTTCCTGAATATTTCAACTGCAGATTATGCAAACGGTATTGTAAAATAGAATTAGGTTGAGCACGAATATCCGTGAATGGATAATAAAAGAAAAGGATCGATGTTTGATGTGTGAACATTGACGGAATTGGTAATAGCTTTCCGTAAAATATTACGAAAATGCAGACGGCGCGTTCCAGCGCGACTGTGCAAGGTGGACGCAGAGAGCGATCCTGGGCTCTTTCAGAGAGCAGTGAAGCTTGCGTCATGTCGATGGCGTTGATTCATCGCCATGATGTGTATGTAAGCTTCGTGTATGTAAGACGGTCTGGCAGAAAGTAGCAGACAGCGACGAGGTTGAAAAGACCACAGTGCATGAAACATGCATGTAAAGATGAAACGTAAACTCTATTTAAAATGATTTAAATTAGGTTAGGGAAAAATAGTAACGCCTTTTTTTCAGTTGCAGAATAATTTAATTTGGCAGGATCAAAAATGATGTTGAAGTTTGCATCGTTACAATGCAACGGATTTCGTTATTTCATTGTTTTTCTTTGAGCAAAGCCGAAAATAAAAATGGGGTGTCGATCAATGAAAATGTTGGCAAATGAAGAATTGAATGTCGAAAAAAAATTAGGAAGATCCGAAAAAATTATAAAATGTGATAAAATTGTGATAGAATATTTTTCATTTAACTCCAACCATGCAAACTTGAATATCGCGATCGAAACGATCAATGACATCAAATTTCGCAACGTTGAGGTCCAACGAAACATAGTTTTTCTATTCATTGTTTGTTCAATTTCAAAAACCATGACAATTTTCATATCGAGTCTTTCAATCTTAAAAAACATCCTTTTATTATTCTGACCAAATACTGGAATAAGAATCTCGGGCTCCGCTGAAGAAATAACAGAATTATGTTGCATTTGAACGATGATGGCGTTCAAGTCTGCATCGTTGGAATGCAACGGAATTCTTCGCTCTCGTTGGCAAATCTCATTATTTAAATGCAGAATTTAATTACGGTGATGAAACGATGAGATTCTCCGACCCGAAAAGTACATTGGCTAGAAAAATTTGGATCATTTTCAAAATTTAACAAATCAGCAAAAATAAGATTTATTTTTCGTTGCATTCCAACGTTGCGAACTTCAGCCTCATTGAACGATCCGCAAAATGCGACAACGTAATAATCCTTTCATCTCGTTTCCACTTATCCTCATGGTTTTGGCGCGCATTCTTGCGGATTGTCACTTTTACCTTACTTCAATCTTCCTTATTGTGATCCCATTCCTGTTTCCGTGTACATTCGTCCAGAGTTTCCTTACAGTAGTTGCATTCAAAGGTAGAACGTCATCGCGAATACACCGGGATCGAGGGCAACAATGTGACGCGGAAAGGAGTCGAAGCAAGAAAAGTCGCTTGAAAAACGGTGAGCATCGGATTAAACGTACGCTTTTTTACCTGTCGAAGAATTTCCCTAATATTAGAATGTAGTTCAATGTAATGAAACAATTCATTCAGGCTGAATCAAACAATGAAGGATGATGAAGGAAGAGATGGGAAGAACAAATATAAAAGAAGGATGCGTAAGACGAACACGTCATCGTCACTCGTCACCCGGATACAAGATCGGGTTCACGCGATGGACGACTGGAAAGCGGAAATCGACGGATTACATGACGCGTGAGGTTGCGTGTAATAACAGTCGTACCCCTGAAAATAATGGAGTTGAAGTTTGCATCGATGGGATGCAACGGAATTAATTAATTAATTCCATTTTTTTGAAAGAAGAGCCAAAAAAATAAAACTGCAGTGTCGGTGGCCAGTTTTATAAAGGCGATTCCAAGATTTAAAAAAATGGTGAATGGATAAAATATTCTACGTACGATTTTAACGATGCAAACTTCAATGTCGTTGCAGATACGCTTCATAAGCCTTCGGCTCATGCGGCAAAACGACCAATGTAGTTGTTTTACCGCACCTGTCCCATACATAATTTTTTGTGATGCTTGCCATGAAAATTCGATTTCAGATTTAAAAAACATCGACTGATAGCTGTCATTCGAACTATCTGACCTATAAGTGTCAGTACTAGTGCGATAAAGTTCTTTTAGCGTGCGGTAATGACCACTTTACCGGACTAGTGCGGTAAATTAAGATACAAGAGTAAGCGTTGAGAAATAGGATACTTTACCCACGGCAAACACGAATCGAAACTTCCGAGTGGTGGGTTTCGTAGTCCAAACTTTAGGGGCGAGTATCAGAAGAACAATATTTTTATTCCCTCACTATCACACATGGAATCAAATGAGAGATAGCTTATCAGCCGCTGTATAGAATGACGCTGAATTTCGCAACGTTGGAATACAACGACAAATATTACTTTTTATTGATGATTTGTTAATTTATCTAAATTTCCCGAATTACGTAATTGAATTCTGCTATTAAATAATAACCACTGCTACATAAAAAAATAAAGAACTTCGTGCATTCCAATCGTGCAAACTTGAACGTTATTGCATAGAGATTTCTAAAATTAAAATGAACAATCTCTGGATGAAGCTACTGAAGTGTCCAACTTTGGAATACAACAAAAGATATAGTTTTTATTCATTATTCAGATAATAAAATAATGCTTGTCAATTTTTCTGCTAAATTCCGTTTTCCAACGGCGAAGAAGCCTGTCTCATTATCGTAGACAGATACGGTGAGAAAACTGTTTCCTCTGCTATAAAAAAAAAAATATGTTTTCGTTGCATTCCAAAGATGCAAACTTCAACGATCGTACTTCGAAACACTTTAAATTGCGGATTTGCTACTACTAAAGAGGATCACACGTGTAGATTATGAGGCGAAAGAGCAACATTAATTTTTTTGTTATTCAGTCGTCAAAAAAACCTTTTTTTCATTTTATTATTGAAATTATGAGTAACTTATTTGTTGGGCTCAATTGGCGTTCAGCACAACAACAATCTGTGAAAAACGTTATGTTTTCTTACGTTCGTTATTGATTTGATAAAGTTAGAAAGAATAATCTTGAAAAATGTGGATAGTACCAAAGATAGTGTGTTAGCCAACAAAAGCCTTTATGAAAGGATTTAACAAATGTGACGTTTTTATGTAATTTTCTTGACAGCTGGACGGTGGATTCAAAAAAATCCAGTAAGAGATGCATTTCCGTGTTATTCGGCCAAAATGAAACCTTCACAGTTGGAATTTTTGTATAATATTGGAATATTAGATACGCGTGATCCTCCGTGATGGTTGCTCACCAATTCAGTAATTGTACTAGGATTACGCAGTTTTTGCATTTATTCGAAAGACAATATGAAATTCTGCAAGGAAAAGAGTCACATGGTTGTCTTCTCGCTGATGCTAAAAAAGAGATCCATGTGCAGAAACGCCCAATCTCAGTGATCCAAGAAAATATATAGGCTCATCGTTTGAAGTGACACTGAAGTTCCTAACGTTTGATTGGAACACAATTTCTTTTCATTACCATAGCTCATTATTCAAACGCAGAGTGTATTTAATACGATAAAATGCACGGTTTTCCTGCCCTGAAAAGTACACCGGCTCAAAAAATTTGAACAATTTTGGAAATGAATTCTTTTTTTCACCTTCAACGACAGACTGTAGTAGATATCTACCCCCCCCCCCCCCCCCCCCCCCCGGGTTTATTGTTCGTGGAATGGCATTAAAAAAGCAATAATCTGTCTCAGAAGTACATGAATCTGATTTCTTTCATGCCAATGAAAATGATAAAAAGGTAATCCACTTTCATGAAGGTTTAGTTAGCAGAAAATAAATCAGAATACCTACAACTGCTGAAGAACGGTGAAAACGTAATTGACAAAACAAAAATTATAACTGTTTTTGCAAACAACCGATTTGGAAATCGGTTAGGTCCTCGGATACGAGATTTAAAAGGACACATGAGGGTTAGAGAAAAAAAGTAACATCATGGTTTGTCCAAAAAATGTTTTTACTTGAAAGTCTGAAAACACGTGAAATTAGAAATCTCAAACTATACATTTTCGGTTTTCTCTTTTCCAGCCTCTAACTATGAGCTGCTATCATTGTGGAATTAGTTTGTATGTCGTGTGGATTGCTTTCATTTTGAGGGTACATCCAATGATTTGCTATGCTCTATGCTTACTTTTGGTTTCTTAAGTGAACATTAAGATCATACATACATTCAGGTTCCATACACTCGTACGCTCATTCTTACTAGAAACCGGGGTGAAAATCAACCCCATACACCCTTAACGTCTTTACTCCTTCATAATAAAGAAGGAACTGACTTGTCTCATGATCTCGCGCTAGTGTCACAAAATGACACTGAATTATGGTGCAGATCCAGACTCGATAATGTCAATGACTAACTTACGAACGTAGTTCAAAGTTCGCCTTGGGTAGATATTTGTTACAATGTCTTTTTTTGTATTCATTGCTTGTTCCATTTTCCAAATCACAACAATTTTTGGCGCCTACTTGGTTTTTCAGTGGCAAAGAAAATCTTCTTAATGCCCTCCCGAAACCCTCATTTGAACGATGAACTCTGCTAAAAAAAAAACAAGATTCCGACGATGTTACTGATCGCATTGTTTAAGTGCAACGAAAACTAACGATGTCTTATAGCATAACGCAACATTTTTCTGACAATGGGACAGTCATTTTTGCTATTTGAAAACAAAATATACTGAAAACATTGAAGTAAGTGCATTAAATATCTGAGTAATGAATAATAAATTATTTTTTTTCTATTCTAACGATTCAAAGGTCATTATCCTAGATTTCGTTGCATTTTGACGGTGCAAACTGAAATATTATAGATATTTCGCCTGGCTGGCAATGAAAAAAATGTTAACATATATATGTATATTTGTCGTTGCATTCCAACGTTGGTAGCTTGAACGTCATAAATAAGCTGAGTGCGTTTATGTGACGAAGTTAGTGAACGAGAGCCGTATGAATGTATTACAAATTTGTTAGGATGAGACTCTTATTGGGGTGGAGTCACGTGTGAATGGATTGTAGAATGGACGGATGAGTCGATTAGTCTACGTGGAGGATTTCATTCTAAGAAATCGACGACGAAATATAAACCAGATAATGTATGGATTGATATCCCCGCGTGATACGATCTCATTATGTGATGCTGAAGTTTGCATCGTTGGAACGCAACGAAATTCTATTTTTTCTTGAACAGAACTCGCAATTATTATTCAATATTTAGTCTGGTCAATGAAACGATCCTCCCTTGCCACTAAAAACTCATACGACACGAAAAATTGCGCCACAATTTTAAAAATTCAATAACTAATGCAAAGTTCAAATATTCTTCGTTGAATATCAACCTTGCAAACTTCAGAGTCATCTCATTGATTATTTTATAGCACAGTGTGACCTAAACCCGCACTTTAAGCACGCTTTTCCGTGACATAAGTAGCCCTTTTTACACAGTTCGAAAATCAATCGACTAACTTAACAGATGTATGTTAAGCAAATAAAAAGACATTGGAATGTCCTTTGATACTTCAAAATCTATAGCAGACAAATGTCAAAAGAGAAATAGGTTAGCATTTTGCCTAAAAACAGTTTCATGCACTCGAAAATGTGACGCAAGAAAATGAGATGAAACGCTATTCTTCAGTTGGTAGTTAGAGAATGACAATGTTTGTTCGAAAATGAACAGCTCAGAGAGTAATTGAAGGGCAATTGAAATTAGAGAAATTTTCCCAAATGCCATAAAGGAAGTAGCAAAATTTGTTACCCTGAATTTGTTGCCTAATAAAACGAAAGAGTTATGTACATTAGTATAGAACGTCTCCAAGAAATTGCGCAAAGAAATGAAATCAAATTGTTTTAGGATCTTAGTAATCTTACGAATGTGGGAGAAATATAGTTCCAAAGTTTTAAGAATTTGCTAACAAGGAAGGTCACCTTACTGTACCCCTACAACCTGGGTCAAAAAAATTATATTTTGTAGTTCACACCAAAGTATAAGCCCTCACAAAAAATTAGCGGCCCACTCGCATATTTAAGGGGTGAAATTAATTCTCAAAAATCGGTGGTTTTTTCGTTTTTCGCTGATATCTTCGAAACAAAAATAGATACGCCAAAAGTTTAAATAGCAAAGTTGTTCATTTTTCAGTGCTCTACAATAACATGTAATCGAAAATTGGAATTTTTTTTTTATTTGAAAAAAACGTCTTTTTAAATACATTTTTCGTCATTTGATCACTGAAAAAGTTCTTATTTCGCCTGAAAATTAAACAAGGTTGACAAATCCGTCAAACGGAATATGTTCATATTTATATAGAGGTTTATTAAATGCACAGATATGCTGCTCCATCCTTATCGTAGAATACTCATAAATCTTTTACATATAGCTTAGTTTTGTGCATTGTGACGAGTTCGACACAAGCGCAAGAGAATTTTGAGGGGGAAAATAAATAAACACTGCGAAAAATGAATTAAAATAATAAAAACAAGTTTCGGATTTATTTAGCAGATCTTATACAATGGAAAATTCGGGGCGCCAGCTGGTTAACTCGGTCCAGCAACCGTTACCAAAAATGGTCAAAATTGTCAAACGAAAACAATAATGAACTACGTTAATTAATCAACATTAATGGAACTGGCTCAGGGAGAATCACGATAATCTTAAACGCAGGGACAGAGGGTCCCTGAAACTCAGGCGTCTTATTATACCAGTGACGTCTTAACGGGGACGACGAGCGAGCGAGCCACGCGGTCGAACGAACCACGCGGACGCTCGAACCGGGCCGCCTCGGCGGAAACCGATTGAATGAATCGAGCGAAATCTCACTCGCGTCACACGCGAAAACACGAAAAATGGGGCTAAATTAATGACAAAGGGACGCGAGGGGGGCGATCGACGATGGGAAGGCAAGAAAATATGACGACGGGGCTCGAAAACGCGAAATAATGACTCGAAAAATTACAGGAGGGAATGACGAAACAAAATGGGCAAAATGGCTTGACGGGGAATTTACGGGGAACGAACTCGATGGCACAACACTCGTCGCGTCGACCGACCGACGAAATAAATCTTTCTCGAACGAAGAGTTCGAGAAAGCTAACGAAAATGACGAAAATTTGGGTGTTTGGGAAGAGTCAAACGACAAGGGGAAAATGGCGTCGCACGCCCGGCAAAAATCGAAGGACTTACTTGCTGTCTCGGTTTTGAGAAGAAACACGAGAATGCTATGCCGACGTAATCCAGAAAATGCTCAGAGAGTGGTCCTTCGGGAAGCCGGGTCGTCGTAAATATGGTTGATCGCAAATTGAACACGGAAAAACTCGAAAAAGGCACAAAAAAACGGGACACGATGTTGACCGTGCCGAGTCCGAAGCGGAAGAAGAGAGGCACTCCGGGCTCTCCTCGAGCTCCCGGCCGCGGGATAGCGGCTGGTTCGAGGCTTTTCGAGGCCCGGGAGCGCCAGCAGCCAATCAGGCTGCGGCGTTGTAGTCGGCCGTCGTTCGATCGAATATCGAGCGCCGGCCTCGCGAGATCGCGCACCGATGGCGCCACGCTGTCTGCCTCGCGAGACCGAGGCTCGATAAAAGATGGCAGCGCCCACGGCTGTCAAAACGGCCGTGGCGCGATCGTACCGACGGCCTCGCCTCGACGCCGCGGAACCCGCTGTTTCCCTCCGACCTGACGGACAAGCCTATTGCCGGAGGGACGATGACGGACACGAGCTCCGCGACTCGACGATGTCGACAGGGCTAAGGGGGGGTCGGGCTGAGGGGGGGGGGGGGGGGGGGGCATAAAATATGACACGCGGGGGAGGGAGGGAAAGACCAATTAAAGAGGGCAACGCAATTTTCGGGGTCGCTCGATCGGTGGGTCGCTCGCCCGCGCTCGCGTGAATAATCGCAGTCAGGATGCTGGTCCAGCGACGGTCGTCAGCCACGTTCGGTCCTCCTCGGTCTGCGGGAGCTAGAAAATAAGAGAGAAGAGAGCCGGTCCCTTTCGGGGATCCGGCGGCTCCCGCTGCGGCTCGACGCTGGCAAAAAAGATAGAAGGAAGAAGTGACAACGTCACAGCATCCATTTTAGTACAAGCGAATAACTATCACATGATATTTTTTTAATTTATATAAAACTTTATTTAAAATCCATGTCGTTTTTTTATTTACTAGAAACCTTTAATTCATATATAGCCATGAAAATGTCTGGTACTCATGACAGGAAAAAAAAGCAGACAATGCACTTATCAGTTTCTTCGCTTCGTATTATGGAATGTATTCATTGCAATAATGATACTCCTCAAAGAAGTGTTTGAGACATAAAGGTTTTTTGCACCACGAACATGTTATAACAGCTAAATCACCACAAATGTGACATCGTGGTTCCGAAGTATCTCCAAAACCAAACGTCACCGGATTGATGAACTCAGGGGGTGTTTTTTCTATGTACCCGCTTTTGTACCATGCATATTTAAGCATATCAATATAATGTGGGGAAGACAGTTGATTGTGAACAAGTGACTGCAGTTTGATGATGTTGTTCCTTAAATGCAGATTTATATCGCTACCGGAAAGAATTACTATATCTGAAAAATGCCGAACAAAATTTTTCCACATTCGAAAACCAAACACATCTAATGGTTGTATTTGTCCTGTTGTTCCTTTTGGAATTCTTTTTAATGCAATTTTTTTGTTAGGAGGAGTTACTACATCAACTACTTCTGAACAGTGTCCACTCCAGGAGTCGATTAAAAGCGCACTGTTGTCGCCAACATTCGGAAAATAGATTTCGGTTAGCCACTGTTTGAAATGATCTGTCGAAAAAACGAAAGGAATATTTAATTTGATTTGGTTTGCAATATTTAATAGCCACAAGAATGTAAAATTTAAATGGTTCTTACCTGATGTTAACTTTCCAGATTTCGATGCCGAAACAAAAACGTTTGAGGGTTTGAATAACGTTTTTTCTACGCGTGGGCCAAAGTCACCACCGATTTCTTTTAATACAAGATATAACGGTGAAAATAATTTTCCATCGGCGGATATCGTTGGTTGAATGGTATAAGAATGAGTTGTTGAAGATATTGATTGAACAACGCATTCAATTTCTTTTGATCCTTGGTTTGCAAGAGTGCGACCAGAATGCATTTCAAATTGAAATCCACTTTGATCTGAATTGTAAACGTTTTCCGGACCAAGGTCGTTGATAACAGATTTCACGTTATTTGTAAACTCTTCAGCCATTTTTTTAAGATCTTTTGAGTCTTCTAAAGTTTTCCGAGTAATAAATTTTGTAATTTTCCGAGACATAATGCGATGTGCTCTTTTGAACTTATTCACCCATTTTTTTGACGCTTTGAATCGTGCATCGGAATTCATGAAATTTTTATGTGCGATCAAAGCCCATCGTCGCAAATCAATATCGTGTACTATCTTGCCACATTCAGTTGCTTCAATGAAGCGATTTAAAGTATATTGAGATATCTCATTTAATTTTTCTTTATGAGTCCCACCTTTATTGATTTGATGAGCCCAACGCTTCAATTGTCTTTTAGAAATAACTTTTTTAAAACGGTGTGCAACTGTATGAATATTGTAACGGCACCGCCAGGCTCGTGAGGCGATGTGGTCGGCTCGGCGGCTGACGCTCGAATGAGCTAGCGCCGAGCGGACGGCGGCCCAACTAATCGCCGGCCCGCGGTGAGCTCGCGAGTAAAAGTGGGGGTAACGAGCCCGCTAGCGAGCGCGGCCCGGGACTCTGGGACATAAGTGGGGGTAATAATCATAATATAAGTGGCGTACGTGACTCTCGGCGAGCGTAATGCGCAGACGCAAGCCACGCCTAGCGAATAAAATCCGAGCGTGAGTGAGTGGGGGAAGCGCATAGCCAGTGATCTCTAGCAGCGTTCCCACCACTGTAAAACAAAGCCAATAATATTTAAGTTTATTTTTAGAATTCCGCGAAATCCGAGAACAAAGGATTTCGACGGTATAAAAGCCGGTGCCGTCCAGCACTCGGGGCTCATTCTCTCTCGAGATTCCGAGACCTCAGCGTATGGACTGAGTATTAGGCAAAGAGTTTCTCTACTTCCCAAAACCTAACCTCAAATTCTCCTGTACATTCGACGACGGAGTAGTTCGGTTACGTTCGACTCCCGCAGCCGGTGTACTTCCCAAACTTAACCTTTCTTTTTGCATACGACGACGGAGTGGTTCGATTTCGTTCAACTCCCGCAGCCGGTGCAGTTTCCTAACCTTTCTTTTTGCATACGACGACGGAGTGGTTCGATTTCGTTCAACTCCCGCAGCCGGTGCAGTTTCCTAACCTTTCTTTTTGCATACGACGACGGAGTGGTTCGATTTCGTTCAACTCCCGCAGTCGGTGCACTTTCCTTTTCAACCCTCAAAATTTACCATAACCAAAAACGAAGTAGAGAAACTCAACGCAAGTTTGAAATAAAATTCATAAAATTAATAAATCATTATAAAAAGTCACTTGGATTTTTATATCGTCAAAATCCTTCACAAAAATTGTCAAAATTAAACAAAATCCATTAAAATTATATCGAGTCAAAGAATAATCGTTATTTTTGTGTTAAATCAAATAATTTCAACAAGTTAATTATAAAAGCGTAAAATTTTGTATTTTCACCGTTATTTTGGGAAAATAACCGCAATTAATCACGAAATTTGTTTTCTCGAAGATCAGATCGATCTTATTTGTGTTTTGTAACGAAAATCATTATCAATTCGAACAAATTGAATAAATCGTTTATAATTTAACGTTTTATAGTAAAAATTCTTGTTTTTCTTCATTGCCTGCTCCTTTTCCACGAAGCTCGAACCGACGCGTAACGCGAGGCGTCTTTGAGCCTATTTCGTACCGTTACAATATTTAAATTTTTTGTTTTTCCACTTCTCCAAAACTCCACAGCTTTTTTCTTGTAATCGAATGAAATCTCATCTTCATTTTTTGTACATTGAGAGTTATCTGCCTCATCAGATGAAATTGAATCCCATTCCAATTCACTGTCTTCTATACTTTTAGGCTCATGGTGTTTGAATTGTTCTTGAAAATCCAAGCTTTTGTCTTCTTCAATTTCGATTCTCGTGTATGTGTTTATGCTTTCAATTAAAAACTCTTTAATTGTATCTGCTAATTTCATTTCACTCTCATTCACTGGTGTTTCGGGCAAATTCATCATCATAAAATAAGTCGACAAAATATTTATGACATTCACGGGATTGATATACATTTTTGAAAACGTCCACAGTATTCAATATGTTCTTGATAATGCACTCCTATAACTACAGAACTTTGATGAACGGAAACCGTCAATGCTAACTTAAATGTGGCAAGAGTCGGTTTATATAGAGCCTCATTTTTTACTGATATGACGGTTTTAAACATCTCAAATAGGATATCATGAAAAAATATAATGTATTTCAAACAGTCGAACTCACAGTTTGATTATGATAAGGAAATGTAATCAGTCCAAATCTATAAAAGATTTTGCGTTTGAAAAAAATAACTTCCCGGTTCCATAATCTCTTGAGACGTAAAAAACAAATGTAGATTGATATCATTAAATGTGGAGTCGGAACAATTACGTTTTATTATGAAAAGATAGAGAAAGATGTGTAAAAAAACCCGTTTTTTTATGAAAATGAAAAAAAAAAAATTCTATATAATTTTCGACTACATATTATTGCAGAGCACTGAAAAATGAACAACTTTGCTATTTAAACTTTTGGCGTATCTATTTTCGTTTCAAAGATATCAGCGAAAAACGAAAAAACCACCGATTTTTGAGAATTAATTTCACCCCTTAAATATGCGAGTGGGCCGCTAATTTTTTGTGAGGGTTTATACTTTGGTGTGAACTACAAAATATAATTTTTTTGACCCAGGTTGTGGGGGTACAGTAAGGTGACCTTCCTTGTAAGTGGAATTTTGAATGATTCGTTCAAATAAGTTTTCAAGTACATGATTAAGGGGTGTCGTTACCGGTGAACTGATTATTCTGGTGTACCACTTTTTGAATTGTTTTTTTTTTTAAATGTTTGACCTGCGATCTGTATGGGCATTTTTTGTTAATGCAATACATTAATGTTACTTTTAAAATAATAAATTCATGGAACAGTTCCGTATGAAATTGTAAATTCTGGTCAGTGTGACAATTGCTTTTGTTGAATAGAGACGAATCCTTCACCAGTGTAGCAACATTCACCATATTGTGACGCGAGATAGCCTTATTTTGTGATCTTAAAAAATAAAAAATAATTTTTTTTTTTAATTATATTGTACCTGTGTTTACCCTTTTTGGTTTTTACGATCCCTTCCCAACTGTTATTGTCGTCATTACAGAAATGCTAAAAAGAGTACTCACATCCAGTTTAACCGATAACAAGTGACGCCACTGACGCACATCATAACTTAGGAATATAATCTTATAAAACGGTTTCATTTTTCGTATTCGATCGGAGTATCGAATTGGAAACTTAATGTTTCACAAAGAATCAATTATGAAGTTACTAATCGCTTGTGACATACCATTGCCGTATTGCTCGACAAAAACAAGAAAAACATAGAAAACGCTGATAAGTGTACTCACACAGAGTTGAAAAGGTAGCGAGTGACGTAAACCATGAGTAGACCGACGATGACCGGGAAGGAGCATCTCATGCTGTCATGACTTTCAGAAAAACGCACGTGGCAGACGTTGCGCGCCCATTTGTGCCCAGGTAGTTAGGCGAATTACGGGGTCGCGCCCGGAGCTCATCGTATAGTTGGAGCAACTGGACCTGTAAATGAGTAAACTTTCCCCCTACGCTGCATTTGAAATATCGGGGCACATGCAGTGCAACTTTGTGGACCCACGACTTCTAGATGGCACTAAACTGAGTGCAGAGCAAAAAACAGGAAAAAAGTTGGGTCCCATAGCGACTGGGGGCATTTTCAGCGTACATAACCTCGTATGGAGCATGGAGCCACAAAAAAAAAGACTACAAATGACTTTGTTCAGATTCCCTCACACATGATTATCCGCAAACGTGATGAATGTCAGAATGAACGACGGAGTGAAAGATTTGATTAGAACGTGTAATATTACTCGACGACTAAGTAAACAAAAAAAATAAGGGACGGTATGCTCGCACTACGTTTTCATAATCACGCTTACACAAATTATTGAAAATCGAACTCCTCACGCATTTCACTGAATTGAAAGAACCACGCTTACAGTAATCGCAATTCATTCGAAGACCCGAATTCCTTACACTGGTTTTAACAATAAATCACACGGAATTCTGATAGAATAACTAGCGATGCCTGTAACGGTGACCAGCGGCCATGTTTGTGCTCCAAACCACAGGTAGCGGCGGAGTTTTAGCTTTGGACGATAGGCTAGCTAGCCTCGTGGGGCAAATGTACCGTCGGTAATATGAACGCAAGTGCGCCCCGGGAAATTTAAAAGTGTGGGACCACGCTACTTTCTTCCAACTGTCGCAACTTGCTGGAGCAACCTAATATGAATCGGAATACATTCTATCAGACGTTATTGTTTTCCAAATGTACTGTTTGAACAATGAAAAAAAATTTTTGTACACAGGGAATTCTGCAATTGGTCAGCATCTCCATGAAGATTCTTTCAAACGCTCCAACCGTCGACTAACCTTTTTATGACACTGAAGTTCGCAACGTCGAGGTCCAACAAAAAATACATTTTTCTATTAATTATTCGTTTAATGAAAAAAATCATGACAATTTTCGTACAGATTTTGTCTTCGGATCGTGAAAAAAAAGTAATTCCATTGTCCTGACTAAATATTAAAAAAAAGTCTTGAAATGTGGTCAAGAAAAAACAGAATTTCATTGCATTCCGCCGATGCAAATTTCAGCAGCGTACTTTTTTCAGTTCTTGTCAAAACTTCCCATTCGAAACTTCCCATGAAATAGAAAACATACCATGTTCCATACTAGAAGCGGTAGAATATTTCCAAGTATTGAACCCCCTTAAAACTCATGTTTTATACCTCGGATTCTTTTCAATTTTTTTTCTTGTTTTTTGAATGACGGTTTCAAACTTTCCACGAAATAAAAAAGTCACTATTTTCCATACTGGAAGCGGTAGAATTTTTCGAAATATTGAACCTCCTTAAAATTCACATTCCATACTTGGGATGCTCTTAAAACTTTTTTTCCGTTTTTTCAATGACAGTTCGAAACTTCCCACGAAATAAAAAAGTTACTATTTTTCATACCGGCAGCGGTAGAATTTTCAGAACTATTTAACCTCCTTAAAAAACATGTTCCATAATTCGGATTCTTTTCAAACTTTTCTCCGTTTTTTGAATGACAGTTCGAAACTTCCCATGAAATAAAAAATGTACCATTTTCCATACCGGCAGCGGTAGAAATTTTCGAACTATTGAACCTCCGTAAAATTCATGTTCCATACCTCGGATTGTTTTCAAACTTTTTTCCCATTTTTTGAATGCTAGTTTGAAACTTCCCACGAAATAAAGAAGTTACCATTTTCCATAGCAGAAGCAGTGGAATTTTTCCAGGTATTAAACCCCCTTAAAAATCATGATCCATACCTCAGATTCTTTTCAAATTTATTTCTCGATTTTTGAAAACCAGTTTCGAACTTTCCACGAAATAAAAAAATTACCATTTTCCATACCGGAAGCATTAACATTTTTCGGAGTATTCCCTTACAAAATTCGTTCCATGCCTCGTATCGTCGTTAAATATTTTTTCGGTCTTGTTCATGCTAGTTCGAAACTTCCCACGGAGTAAAATAGATACCATTTTCCATACAAGAAGCGGTGGAATTTTTCGACATATTCAACCTCCTTAAATATCATGTTCCACACCTCGCATTCTTTTCAAACTTTTTTCTCGTTTTTTGAATGCCAGTTCGAAACTTCCTACGAAATAAAAAAGTTACCATTTTCCATACCGGAAGCGGTGGAATTTTTCGAAGTATTTAACCCCCTTAAAAATCACGTTCCATACCTCGGATGCTCTTGAAACTTTTTTTCCGTTTTTTGAATGACAGTTCGAAACTTTTCACGAAATAAAAAAGTTACCATTTTCCATACCGGAAGCGGTGGAATTTTTCGAATTACGGAACCCCCTTAAAAATCACGTTCCATACCTCGGATGCTCTTGAAACTTTTTTTCCGTTTTTCGAACGACAGTTCGAAACTTCCCACGAAATAAAAAAGTTACCATTTTCCATACCGGAAGCGGTTGAATTTTTCGACGTATTTAACCCCCTTAAAAATCACGTTCCATACCTCGGATGCTCTTGCAACTTTTTTTCCGTTTTTTGAATGACAGTTCGAAAGTTCTCATGAAATAAAAAAGTTACCATTTTCCATACCGGAAGCGGTGGAATTTTTCGAAGTATGGAACCCCCTTAAAAATCTCGTTCCATACCTCGGATGCTCTTGCAACTTTTTTTCCGTTTTTTGAATGACAGTTCGAAACTTCTCACGAAATAAAAAAGTTACCATTTTCCATACCGGAATCGGTGGAATTTTTCGAAGTATTGAACCCCCTTAAAAATCACGTTCCATACCTCGGACGCTCTTGCAACTTTTTTTCCGTTTTTTGAATGACAGTTCGAAACTTCTCATGAAATAAAAAAGTTACTATTTTCCATACCAGACGTGGTAACATTTTTCGGAGTATTCCCTTAAAAAATTCGTTCCATGCCTCGTATCGTCGTTTAAATTTTTTTCTCTCTTTTTCATGCAAGTTCGAAACTTCCCACGAAATAAAAAAGTTACCATTTTCCATACCGGAATCGGTGGAATTTTTCGAAGTATTGAACCCCCTTAAAAATCACGTTCCATACCTCGGACGCTCTTGCAACTTTTTTTCCGTTTTTTGAATGACAGTTCGAAACTTCTCACGAAATAAAAAAGTTACCATTTTCCATACCAGACGTGGTAACATTTTTCGGAGTATTCCCTTAAAAAATTCGTTCCATGCCTCGTATCGTCGTTTAAATTTTTTTCTCTCTTTTTCATGCAAGTTCGAAACTTCCCACGAAATAAAAAAGTTACCATTTTCCATACCGGAATCGGTGGAATTTTTCGAAGTATTGAACCCCCTTAAAAATCACGTTCCATACCTCGGACGCTCTTGCAACTTTTTTTCCGTTTTTTGAATGACAGTTCGAAACTTCTCATGAAATAAGAAAGTTACCATTTTCCATACCAGACGTGGTAACATTTTTCGGAGTATTCCCTTAAAAAATTCGTTCCATGCCTCGTATCGTCGTTTAAATTTTTTTCTCTCTTTTTCATGCAAGTTCGAAACTTCCCACGAAATAAAAAAGTTACCATTTTCCATACCGGAAGCGGTTGAATTTTTCGACGTATTTAACCCCCTTAAAAATCACGTTCCATACCTCGGATGCTCTTGCAACTTTTTTTCCGTTTTTTGAATGACAGTTCGAAAGTTCTCATGAAATAAAAAAGTTACCATTTTCCATACCGGAAGCGGTGGAATTTTTCGAAGTATGGAACCCCCTTAAAAATCTCGTTCCATACCTCGGATGCTCTTGCAACTTTTTTTCCGTTTTTTGAATGACAGTTCGAAACTTCTCACGAAATAAAAAAGTTACCATTTTCCATACCGGAATCGGTGGAATTTTTCGAAGTATTGAACCCCCTTAAAAATCACGTTCCATACCTCGGACGCTCTTGCAACTTTTTTTCCGTTTTTTGAATGACAGTTCGAAACTTCTCATGAAATAAAAAAGTTACTATTTTCCATACCAGACGTGGTAACATTTTTCGGAGTATTCCCTTAAAAAATTCGTTCCATGCCTCGTATCGTCGTTTAAATTTTTTTCTCTCTTTTTCATGCAAGTTCGAAACTTCCCACGAAATAAAAAAGTTACCATTTTCCATACCGGAATCGGTGGAATTTTTCGAAGTATTGAACCCCCTTAAAAATCACGTTCCATACCTCGGACGCTCTTGCAACTTTTTTTCCGTTTTTTGAATGACAGTTCGAAACTTCTCACGAAATAAAAAAGTTACCATTTTCCATACCAGACGTGGTAACATTTTTCGGAGTATTCCCTTAAAAAATTCGTTCCATGCCTCGTATCGTCGTTTAAATTTTTTTCTCTCTTTTTCATGCAAGTTCGAAACTTCCCACGAAATAAAAAAGTTACCATTTTCCATACCGGAATCGGTGGAATTTTTCGAAGTATTGAACCCCCTTAAAAATCACGTTCCATACCTCGGACGCTCTTGCAACTTTTTTTCCGTTTTTTGAATGACAGTTCGAAACTTCTCATGAAATAAGAAAGTTACCATTTTCCATACCAGACGTGGTAACATTTTTCGGAGTATTCCCTTAAAAAATTCGTTCCATGCCTCGTATCGTCGTTTAAATTTTTTTCTCTCTTTTTCATGCAAGTTCGAAACTTCCCACGAAATAAAAAACTTACCATTTTCCATACCGGAATCGGTGGAATTTTTCGAAGTATTTAACCCCCTTAAAAATCACGTTCCATACCTCGGACGCTCTTGCAACTTTTTTTCCGTTTTTTGAATGACAGTTCGAAACTTCTCACGAAATAAAAAAGTTACCATTTTCCATACCGGAATCGGTGGAATTTTTCGAAGTATTGAACCCCCTTAAAAATCACGTTCCATACCTCGGACGCTCTTGCAACTTTTTTTCCGTTTTTTGAATGACAGTTCGAAACTTCTCACGAAATAAAAAAGTTACCATTTTCCATACCGGAAGCGGTAACATTTTTTGGAGCATTCAACCCCCTTAAAAACAGTGTTCCATACCTCGGATCGCTTTCAAACTTTTTTTGCGTTACTTTTATGCTTGTTCAAAATTATTCATGAAATAAAAAAGTTACCATTTTGATTTTGAAAAAATTTCAATTTCGGTTATTTGCAACGATGGAAACTTCAGGATCATGATCGGGTATCCAATACTCGTTTCGAACAAGTGTCTCTGTCTTGTTTATTCCGAAATGGCCTCGTTCATGCGCTCGTCGAATAATTTGTAGCTGCATTGCTTTTGGAACAACCAGCAATGCCTCGTCACCAATGTCTTTGTAGAGCAATCCTCCTCGTATGCTGTACCCACTAATGTCACCTTTTTTCGCTCGCTCAATCTTTACTCCGAGATCAGCATCGTCCCGCTGAGCCTTCCGGATTCTTGCACTCAAGCTGTCGTCGCTTTCGTCAATAATCAAGCACATCGGAAGAGGATTTCGGCTCAAGGCGTCGACGTGCCTCATGCTCTTCCCAGCCCGATGCTCGATTGTGTACTGGAACTCCTCTAAGAGCAAGACCCATCGTGCCACGCGGACACAAAGGTCTTTTTTGTTCATCGTCATCGTGAAAGCTTTACAATCCGTCACAATTTTGAATCGGATACCCAGCAGATACACCCGGAACCGTCGAAGTGCTCGTATTATCGCCAGTACTTCCAACTCATAGCTAGAATACTTTTCTTCCGCGGGTGTTGTTTTCCCGCTGGCGAGATACACCGGATGTAACTGCCCGTCTTCTCCATTACGCTGCATCAGAATAGCCCCATAACCCAATTTCGAAGCGTCTGTATGCAGTTCCGTCTCGGCTCCAGTTCGATACAGATTCAGAATCGGTTGTTGGCTGAGATATTTTTTTAATGAATTAAAAGCCTCGCGTTCAGCCTCTCCAAAATTGAATGTCACGCCTGTTCTCAATAGATTCGACAAAGGTCGCGCAATCCTTGAATAATCAGCAATAAATTTTCGGAAATACCCTGTCAATCCCAAGAAAGCCTGTACTTGTTTGATATTTGTAGGCTCGCTGAATCGTTGAACTGCTTCGGTTTTTCGCTCCGAAGGTTTGACCGTGCCATCTTCGATAATATGACCTAAAAATTCCACGCGTCTCGTTAAAAAGCAACATTTTTTCCAGCTGATCTCCAAGCCAGCTTTGCTCGCAATCTCAAGTACGTCCTTTAATTTTTTCAGCCCGTCTTCGTAGTTATCGGAAAGGATAATTAGATCGTCCATGTACGTAAGCATTTTACCGTCCCTTATCGCTTCGCGGAATATTGCGTTGATATAGCGTTGGAAAACCGACGGCGAATTGCAGAGCCCAAACGGCACACGTAGGAACTCGAACTGTCCGTCCGGAACGATAAATGCTGTGTACCTAATACTCGCTGGGTCCATTGGAATATGGAAGAATCCATTTTTCAGGTCTAGGGTACTGTAAATCTTTGTCCCCTGCAAACGATCTAACTGATCTTCGATCAATGGCAACGGATACCGATCTCGAACGATTTTCTTGTTGAGAAGGCGATAGTCGATACACAGTCGATGCGAACCGTCCTTCTTCCCTACAAGTACGATTGGACTCGCGTAGTCTGACGAGGAAGGTCTGATCACACCCTGCTCTATCCACTCTTCGATCTGAGTATTGACAATTTCCCTCTCGTTCACCGCTAATCGTCGCGCTTTTTGATATACGGGTTCATTGTCTTTCAACACCAGTTTCATACTCACCGTCGTCTCTATGACTTTGTTCGGTTTATACTTGTCAATCACCATGGTGATCTGTTCTTTCATATCGGCGTCATTGATATGAGAAAGATCGACTTTCGCCTTTGCGTCGTCAAGTAGGTCAATCTGTAACACCTCAGACAGATTCTCGTCATCCTCATCTTTTTCAATGAACAACTGTCCCCTTTTTGAGGTAAAAACCCTTGGCGTTAAAAAGTCAGCTCCAATTAGCAATCTCTGTCGCGAGAGATGGTCCGCAACAACATGCACGAGGATCGGGAATCGGTGTCCATCTATCGTGATTTCCGTCGAGAACTCTCCTTGTGTCCCGTGAGCGGTCGAACCTACTCCTGAAAAACAAACATCGGTCGACCGGAGGGGCGGTGATCCAAGTTGTACGTATTGATCATTGCACATCAAAGTTAGATCACTTCCGGTGTCTAACAGAGCTTCAATTTCCTGGTCGATAATATTTACCATTTTAACAAATCTTTTGCGAGAAGTGCAAGCTACTGCTCTTACTTCCTTTGTTGTTTCGTTCTTTTTGTCTTGACATTTCGATGCAATGTGTCCGTGTTTTCCACATTGATAGCACTTGGGACCAAGTCCCTTCGCAGGACAAGACAAACTCACGTGATCTGGTTGACCGCAGTTATAACAGCCCTTGCGATTACCCATCTTTCGTTTTTCGCCGTTTGTCTCGCTTTTATCGCTGCTTGCATTCTTCCCATTTCGCGACATTCTTCCTGAAGAACTATTTTTTCTCTCCTGTTGGTCTGAATTTACCAGAAACTGTTCCCTCAGCATAATTTTATCAAACGCATTAATCAGAGCTTCTTTCGTCGTCAAACACTGCATACGTGCTTGATTACACAATAATCTATCGGGAATCCCATCAATCAAGTAATCGAGCATGTCGCCGTCGTCAATCGGTACACGATTTCCGATAGTAATTTTGTCGTGAGCATATTCTCGGAACGTTTCGCCTCGTTTCCATACACGGGCTTCGAATTTCTCACGTAAATCGATCTTATTTTGTTTTGGACGATACATTTGTCCAATTTCATCCATTAATTCGTCGAAAGTCATCGCGAGGTGCTCCGCTTTTGAATGCAGCCACTCAAACGCCTTTTTTCGTAACTTCATGCCAATGAGTGTTTTCGCGGCATCGTCCGCGAGTCGATAAGTCGTTCTCATAAATCTGACCTGTCTCTCCCACACGTCAAAACCGTCGGCTGCACCATCAAATTCACTCACTAATTCGGCGATCATTTTCAAATTCATGTGTGAAGAAAGATTTGGTACCGTCTCTACTGCACGTCCTTCTTCCTCTCCTTGCATTCGAGGTTCAGCTTCTCCCGTGTGCACCCGCTCACGTCGTTGCAACGCTTCAATTTCACGACGTGCTAATTCGAGTTCGCGTTGCATTAATGCTTTTTCGCGCTGTATAAATTCGATTTCAAGTTCCCTTCTCAGAAGCTCCATTTCTCGTTCACGTTCAGTGAGTTCTCTTGCACGTCGCGATTCACAACTGCTTCCTTGCTGAGACACAGTTTCCGCGATCTCTGCGCTTTGAATGACGCCACCAGTCATACCTTCGTCATTTTCTCCGCCTGGTGTTCCCATCTATGATCCCTCTGGATCGTACTCCATAAGTCGCGCGATGATTTCCGCTTTCGTGCCACCAATCGGCAACCCTCGTTCGTGCCTTTTCTCTTAGTTGCGAAGCCGAAAAATTACCTAATTGTGGCATGATAATCGTCCTGTATTTATCATGAAAGCTTTCCTCCGTTTTTTTTTCGCGCACTTCTATCCGTTGTCCGACGTCCCGTCTGAATATCGGTCAACCTGCGTTTTTATCCAAAACTCTACCAAGCCGGATACTCCGTCTGAGTATCGTCGTGTTTTTAACTAAGTTTTGGGTCCGTCTTTCTACACACACGCACGATTTTTAAAGCGGCGTCACCACTACTTTCCTCGCGCTTCGAGAAACTTCTAATTTTTTTTTTTTTTTTTTTTTTTTTTGATCCGTGTCCCTCTACCTACAGTATATCCCGGTTGAGCCCCCAATTGTAGAATAATATGTTTTACAATTATTCTAATTGAAATGGTAGACGACACGGATGGTTGAAAAAGCGTTTATTCTCAATCGTTTCTCTATATCAACTAACTCTTTTTTTTTTCGTTTCCCAGGCAACCCAGCTCTCTATCTCCCTTCCTCTTTTCTTTTTTTATCTTCCGTCCTTTTTCTCTATGAATACTCGTCACGCACTCACTCATTCTCTCATATACGCCTTTCTCATTCTCACATACCACATATCTAAAGAACCAAACCGCCGTACATCGTCGGCAACATGAATGAGACCATGTATATTGTGAGAAATTGATTCTTTCCCGTATAATAAACCGAACGACACAATAAACTCTTTTGAAAGCGATTCAGCTATCTCAATATCACCAGGTCGTGCCAAAATGTATAAACGAATCGCAACATATAATTTTTTAAAGTGAAGGAAAAATTCTGGAGATAGAGCTTCTCTGAGAACTAAAACGCCGACATTAAGAAGAAACATTCGAAATTCAATAGCCTTCCAATGTGCTACTTCGTTCAATCCTCGAGGTTTGCGACAAAATTCTGCCGGGGTAAAAGCTCTCATACTTCTGAGCTGTTGAGAAATTTTCGAAACTAAACAAGCGGGTAGCCGAACGCGATTTTTCACTGGTCCTGACAACCAATTCTTGATCATTTTCCGAATGATTCCAAGGCAGACCAAGTGCATGTATTCAAAAGGAATTGCGGAAAGTGGTCCAAAGTGTGGAATTTCCGAGAAGACGCTGGCACCAGCGTGATAATTGTCGTCAGATTGGTTCTTAAATGATTCGTCAGTTCTTTTAGCACAGTTTAAATCCGGAAAAGCTTTTCTGTTGGAGATATAAATTCCTTCGGTAAGACATTTGGAACAACTATTGTATCGGGTGTGACCTTTTGTCTGACAGACATACGACTTAGCTGGGGCATCAGCAATAAGAGCTTGGAATCTGATTGTGAAGAGAGTACCGCGAAAGGACAATCCGTCTTTTATCAAAAAGGTGATTTCGTTTACGAATGACGCGAGAAATTCATTTGCGGATCCTGGCTTTTTTTCTCCGCAATAACAGCCGATACAAAAAACGTAAGTTGTTCCGACAATACGGCATAAAATTGGCCAGAATTCTACAGAACTTGACTTCCATAATGGCAGACCATCAATTCCAATTTGTAAATCAATTACAGTTTCGGAAAAATCATCATTCGCATTCAAAAACCGTTCAAGTCCCCATCTCAAGCCAAAATGACAATAATAGCCCGGAAACATTGATACAATCTCGGTAGATCGTGGAGTTTTCAAGAGTGTTTTCGAACATTTTGGAAAGTTTTGAAAACATTTGTGAGTTCTCAACAAACTGAGCAAGTCATTTGCCGCAACATGACTTATATTATTTCGAACAGCCCATTGAGCCAAAAAGTTCGATGAAAATTCTATTTCTTGGCATGATTTCTCTTCATTCTCCTCAGGATCATTGCTAATATGATCTTGCATTGGTGCTTCAGAGTGATTAACCGGTATTAGTGCCGTGGTTTCAACAGAGATGCAGGGAATCGAATCTTGAGAGATAATTATGTCTGTTTGTTGATCGCTCGTACTAATGTTTGGGACCGAACTTATTTGTCGGTTGTTTTCAATCACTTCTGTTCTAGTGCTTTGCGTACACTTCTTTTTTGAAATTCGCCTGAAGTATTTATCGGACATTTCGCAAAGATTTTTTCGTTTTCTACTAAATAAAGCCATGACCGAGTCTGCAAATAAATAAATACGAATATCGAAATCACATATACTCATGAATTACGAATAAATTTTGATGAACATTTAAATCGAAGAAATTTTTTATTTGGAGAGAATACCAAACGATCGGAAGACTGAATTTACAAGTGAAATACCTCTTGACATACGGGATCGTAAGAAAAAATATCTAAGCAACTACATATATCCTTTCGCCATATGATATTTGTCATGATTTTCTGATTCGCTATCCACTGAGACGAGTAACTTTGCGATCTTGAACTACATCGCAATTGCAATCAATTCAATATATGTATGAATAAAACAAAATATTCAAGCAATTAACTTTGTAAATATTCTCACTCAACTTGCTGATGAATTTATAAATTTTCAACGTTCGAAAATGGTTCCAGAAAGTATTTCCCATCGAACGATTCAGTTTTGCGGAATGTTTTGAAAATAATCAAGGGAGAAGAAGCTAAATTCGGAAGTTTTGAATACGAGAAAAAGTACGAGCGAATTTTTATTCGGTCCACTATAAGACATAAAAATGTAAAGTAAACTTACCCAAAGAGTTGCAGTTGAAACGATCGTCGTTTACCCAAATTTTCCAGCAGCGCTAATGATATCGATCAAAATTCTATGAAAAAAAAATTATGAATGACTCAATTATTGCTTCGATTGGACTTGAATTTTAACGCCGGAGAAACAATCAGCAAAACATAAACGGGCAGTCTCAAAGACGTTAGGAACGGGAACTTTTTCCATTCATCGGCTGATATAAAACCATTGCAGTTATATTTTATAGATTATTTCAAGTAACGATCCCAACAAAAATGAAGAAATCTCAACAATTACAAAATGATCGAGTCGCTTTTGAGATAGAAAAGTGAAAAAAGCTGCGTACGGTTGCGAGCAGCGACCAACACGTGGCCTCGAGTTTGCTTGAATGATAATTTTTCTCTGGGTCACTCGTTCGTCTGCTGATGGCGTAGACAAGTTGGAGTTTGCGTTGCTGGTCTCGCTGAAGCAACACTGCCCCCAGTCCCAATGCACTCGCGTCGGTGTGAACCTCGGTCTCGAGCGTTGGGTCGAACGCGCGTAATACCGGTTTGTTTGATAGCGCGCTTTTTAGTTGATCGAATGCTTCCTGTTCGTCCTTTCCCCACGTGAAGGGTGCTGCGACTTTCAGGAGCGAGTATAACGGCGTTGCTATGTGCGCGAATTTAGGAATGAACCGCCGGAAAAATCCGGCCATGCCCAAAAATCTTCGGACGTCGGCTGCTTTCTTGGGGATCGGATACTCGATTATGGCTCGTGTCTTTTGCTCTCCGGGTGTGATTCCACCATTTCCAATTTCGAATCCCAGGTAGGAAACTTGGGATTGCAGAAACCTACATTTCTCGAGGTTAATCGTTAGCCCTCCTTTTCTGAGTGCTTCCAGCACTAAAATCAGTCGCGCGCGTAAATCTTGCCAGTCTCGACCCGGAATGAAAATATCGTCCAAGTAATACATGACAACATTATCGCGCAAAGGTCCCAAGACCTTGTGCATTGCTTTTGAAAAGTAGGCGGGGCCATTCATAAGCCCAAATATCATGCGATTAAATTCGACGGTTTCGTCTGGTGTTATTATTGCGGTCTTTGGTTTCGCGTTCTCGGCCAGCGGTATCTGTAAATACCCGTGTGCCAAGTCTAGCGTGATGTAAAGTTTACTGTCTCTTATTTGTGCTAGGTGATCCTCTAAATTGGGTAGTGGGAAATGGACGCGTTCCGTTTGGGCGTTAAGTTTTCGAAAGTCCACGACTAATCGTGGCTTTCCGTTTTTCTTTCGTACTAGAAGTACAGGGCTGGCGTAAGGAGACTCGGTGTCTCGGACGATACCGGCCGCTCGCCACTCACGAATTATTTCCCGAATGTCCTCGCGCTCGCGGTCACTCAGTCGGTACGGTTTCGCATGTACCGGTTTACTGTTCGGCACTTCTACTATGTCCATTTCGGTCGTTGTTGAGTTTCCTATTTTGTAAATGTTCATGGCTACACAATCGCGGTAATTATTAAGTAATTCCACTAAATCATTCACCACGTCAGTTGGTTGTTCTTTGCCGATCGCGAGATCGATGGCGCGCACCGGAGTCTTCGTAGGCGCCTTTTCGATCACCGGCACTTTTTCGATAGTTCCTTTTAGTACGCGTTTACCCTTCGGTAATTCGCGCTCAACGTTTTCTAAGTTCATTATTGCCATCTCGTGGCTTCCGTAATCTGTCACCGTTTCGATGAATTGTATTGTTGACGGTGGTATATTTACTGTTGCTGGTAACGTCGCGTCCGTGATATTTCGCTCTTCGTTCGCGTCGATCGCCGCTTGATACGCGTCGTCGCATTCGGTAAACGTTAACGAATTGCCGCATTTTTCGTACTTGACGTTTGGTCGTTCTGTATATGATCATCCAATCAGCACGTCGTAAGCTTGCACATCGTCGGGAACCACTTTCATCGTGACTCTCGGCACGAGAACACCATCTACGGTGATGTCTGCTTCGATTATTCCCGGCGACGTTACTATTCGGTCTGCAGGGCCGAACCCTCGTAGTCCACTCGGCATAATTGTCATTTTAAAGTTTTCACTCAAAACACGCGTGCTTTTGATAGTGCAATCCGAACTCCCGGGATCGATATGCGCGCACACTTCTCTCCCGTTCACTAGTATCGTTTTAATATATTTGGTGATCGTATTGTCACGCACGTTATGAATTACGCTCACCTCCGCACTCGCGCTCACGTTTTGCTCGGTACAATGGCGCTGCGTATGTCCCGTTTTCATACAACGTCGGCACTTTAACTCGCGTTTCGGTTCGGTACAGTCGCGCGCGATGTGACCGAACTTCCCACAATTATAGCACTTGTACTCTCCGTCTTCGTTGGTGATCGGTAGTCTCTTATCCGCAGATCCTACCGACGTCTCGCGCTCTTCATTCGGTTGTCGTTTCGTTTCGCTAGGAGTGGGGTTTGTTTGTTTCGGCTTCGGTTTGTCGCCCTCCCTGTTCCCTTCTCGAACTCTCGCTGCGCGTAGAGACAATCGCCTTTCTTTTACGATGAGATCGTGGTACAGGTCGTCCAAGGAATCGTGTGCCCGTGCCATCGTTGCTACCGCAAGCTCTCTCGACCATAATCCGTCGATCACTTGCTCCTCCACTTCGCCGATGTCCAATTTCAGATCCAGACACAGCTTCGCTTTGCTATGAAAATACGCGCTCAATGACTCGTCCCGTTTTTGTACCCTTGCGATCATTCTCTTCAGTCGAGCGGTAGTGCTGTCGGTGACGATGAAAGTTTTCTTGAATGCTGACCTAAAGGCGGTCCATGAAGTCAATGCCGACCTTCGCGCACGATACCAATCTCTGGCGCCTTTTTGTAAGTGCATCTTCGCCGTTTCAAGCGCAAAATTTTCGGGCCATTTGTGAGTACGGCGCATTCCCTCGATATTGTCGAGCCATTCGCGCGCTCGGGCGCCGTAGTCATCTCCCGTGAAATCGTCGATATTCCTACTTAGATCGGGGATCACGTGATAGAGAGGAACATCGTTGCGCGGCTGCGCGTTGATCGCCATGCGTGCTAACAAATTTCGCAACGTGGTCTCCGTATCTTCGGCGTCTCTCATCGCCGCTCGGAAAGTATTGTCCAGTCCCGCGTTCCCCGATGTACCTTTGTTTTCGCTTTTCGGCGCACTTTTTCTCTCGTTCTCATCGGGCAATGATTCGATGTAACTCGATGATTGGCTGGGTCGGCGTCTTACTTGTGTGTTTGGATAGAGGTTGGCGTTCACGCCCGCGGCTAAATCTGCTCGTAGCCGTTCAATTTCTTCGTCTACCTCATCTCCGCCATATTGGCTTTGATCACGGCTATTATTCAATCCTACCGGTAACTCTTGCGCAACTACCTCGTGGTAGAATTTGTCGAACTCTTTTTCCGTGGTCATTTTGACCGCGCATTCGTGCTCATTCCTTTTTGATCTACTGTTCTTACTTTAATTACCCGATTTTGCGAGCAATCCCACTTCTGATGTGATAACGATAGAAGGATGACCACACGCGGTCTAGGGATTTCGGGAAGTTCGCGGGAAGAATCGAGTAAAAGTCACAGAACACGTGTATATTTTGCTGATTATTTATTTAAGGATTGAAGAAAATAAGAATAGTATTAGAAAAGAATGGTGATGAAAAAAAATAATCGGTGTTAACGCTCGGTTTACAATTAACGCGCACTTTCGCTTTCGTACTCGCTCACGCACTCGCTCTCGAGGTGTACCTCAGTCACACTGCCTCTCCTTCGCATTGTCCCTTGGCCCTCGTTTCTGGCCCCCACCTCGCGGCTATCCCCGAATTTCGGTCTTACGACCATCGCGAATATTTGCGTCGTTATCAACTCATTGTTATTTTTTCATTGACTTGCTCAAATTCCTCGAAATTTTGACACGGTAGTGAAAAATTCAAAGCTTCGTCAATAAAGTTTCTATTTGTATCAACAACATCACGTTCCATCGGTTTCATTTGTTCGATAGCTTCCTGAATGGAATTTATGGCCGCTAGCACGTCCACCATCTGTCCTTGAAGTTCACCGATCTTATAATTCACTGAATTGTACTTTTCAGTGAAAAAAGTGAATATCCGATCTGAAAAAGTGTTGAAGAATTATTAACAATCATCAAGCGTAGCATCTGATATTTTGTGTTGGTACGCAGCTGCGCACTAATAAGAAAATTTTCGAAAGCGCAGTATTTTAATAATCATGAACCGCAATAATAATAATTTTCACACTGCGCAGCGATAGTCATAAAAATTTGGATACTGCGCAGCTGCGTTTCAATGAAAATTTGATGTTCCGCAGCTTTTTTTTTTTTATACTGCGCAGCTACGCATTAATGAACGTTTCGATGTTCTGAAACTTTTATATTTTGATACTGCGCAGCCTGCGCAGTAATGAAAAATTTAATATTCCGCAGCATAGAAATCGATCTTACCTTCCAACTTTTCGTTGACACTGGTAGAAGGTGTAAATTTTGTTTTAGTGTTGTCAAATGTCTGCGAACACGTCGCAGAATCTCTGCTGATGGTCTGTGAGTAGTTTGCGGCAGGACCTTTTTTTGTCACATCGGCCACGATTTTCTCTGGATGTTTCGCAGAATTGGGCTTCATTGGCAATGCACTTGACGACGTATCCGAAGTCTCCAGTGAAGTGTTCCGCATGGATTCTTCTTCAGAACTTTCTTCACGATCCGAAGAAAGTTTTCGTGATGGTCGTTTTTTTGACATTGCACCGGTCAGAGTTTGCGGAGCACTTTTTTTTCCAATCCTGATAAGTTAAAAATCAAATTGTTAATTTTCAATTAAATCCTAATTTCTCAATTCATTGTTTCAACTTTTGTTTTCTCACCATATGTGTCCACCAAATTTTCGTTGAGGTCGATGCTGATGTCGTTCAGATTCTGACCGATGGAAGATTTTTTTGAGGGAATTGACTTAAATTTAAAGCTTTTTTTGTCTTCTTTTGCTTTTATTTTGGCATTTTTCTCACTGTCGGTTGAATAAACTGTGACGGAGATTTTCCCGCAGGGGTCCATCCAGTCCCTTCTCGGCTCATATCGCCCCTCGCGCGATCCCTCGGCCGCGAGAGTGGACAGGGCGCCAGATACAACGTACCGCCGACCAAGGCCGACTTATAATTCGCCCACCCTCGCGCATCGAATTTGGCCGGGAGGCACGAAAGGCGATCATGACCGAGGCGGTCCGACTACTCAGCTCCATACTGAGATATTAAGGGGTAGAGGGGGTGATTCTTTTGGGGAAAGAGTAACAGCGGGATACGCGAAACAAAACAAAATGATTGACTCTAAACGGCGAAAATGACAGGTTATCAATGGCATTTATTTTAATAAAACTTATCGGAAGGATTACAAGAGAAAATGGAATAGAAAATGGGGACGGCGTACCGCCGGCCTGTTACAAAGAAAATAATAAGATTGCGCGAGTACGACCAGGGCGTGATGTCTCCGCCTGACGATGGACAGAATTAAGCAAAAAGAAAAGGTAACGGCGGAGCTGCAACGTGGCGATCGGAGGGCCCGCGACGCAACGCCCAATAAGATACGGCAAGGTAATACGTCGTCAAACCACCGATCGACCGACGCCAAAGGTAAGCAGCTCCGAACGACACGAGAATACCAGCGTGAAACGGAAACGAAAGCGAAAGCGTCTCACGTATTGCCAAGCAGTAACGAAGGTAACTAATGTCGAACGCGATTCTGGCTGTGGCCAGGCGGCTGCTTTGTTTGTGACGCCGTGCCGAAGGCGAGCAAGGTAATACAAAGGTAAGACGTCATCAAACGCACAGATCGCCATGGCTAAGGTAGCAGCTCAGAACAACGACGACAGGCAAAAGGTAATCGGCCCTAAACGCAAGGCAATACTGAGACAACGCAAGATCTCGTAAGGCAAAAGAAACACAACGAAAGTTGAGGCGCAATAAGACAAAAATTACACATCGTCAGTCGGGACGTGAAGGCAAATGCTCTTGGTAGTACGCAAGAAAAGACAACGCAATAACTGACTCGGAGTAATTAACAAGGCTCAAAATAATACTCGAAAAGGCACGACACGTGCAAAGATAAAGTAAATACGAAACCGAGCTCGAATCACCGAAATATCAACAGATACGTTCGCGAACAATAGGCTCTACGCCTCGCCGTAGCGTTCGTAGCCACGACGCGAGGGCGAGAGAGATGGCACGAATACAAACGCTTGCGCGCTGGCCGGCTCGAGGCCACGCGCGACAAAGGGAATTCTCCGAGCGGCGACTCTAGCACAACGAAAGAAAATATATGTTCTCGTTGCTCGAAGAATTCTACGACAGGAGGAATACCGAGATCGACATAAATTAACGCGATACCTAACTCTAAATAATGCAACAATGCTCTCGAAAAATATACGAGACGCGACAAAACGAAATTAAATTATTCGAGACGCCATCGCTTAATAACCCGCTTTGTTTTATTCGGCCACGAAATGACTCGAATGAACGGGGGAAAAGCCAAGGACGGATAGCTGGTCAAGCCCGAAAATGTCAACCTGCTCTTCCCGCGAACGCAAAAACCCTAACGAAATAATCTCCCGGAATAGCCGACAAATTTCGCCATTCCGGGGATTGCAATACAATATAAATGCCGAATAAAACAATCGGGTAACGGGAGAGATCGGAACGGGCTTACCGAGAAACTCGTGGTCCAGGTGACGACGGCAACCAAGGCAGCGAAAGCAAAAGGCAGAAGGCAGCAAGGCAACAAAGGCAGCAAGGCAACGGAAGCCAATCGGGGAAGATGTCACCACTCCGGACAGGCACTTGTCGAAGACTGATCCGTAAAGGAATTCGCAAATCTCGTTGTTCTCGCGCTGTCCCCACCACCGCAACAGGTCTCACGCGAGGCAGCGCTAGCACGCTCTAGGCGCGAACTAGGCTGTTGCCGGGCCACGTGATATTCCGCGGCAAATTGAATGGCGCGTACCGCCGATTGCAAAATCGACGATACGCGACTCGAAAATTACGAACTCGCCTCTACCTTACCGCTGACCGTCTCTCCTTCGGAAATCGTCCCCTTACGTCCTGCTGAGCCGTGCCTCGGATACGCTTCCTCTGGGGATCCGGGCGACGTTCCTGACGGAGAGGAGGGGAGGCCTCCCCCGCGGCTCGCCGACCAAGCGAGTCGCGGTGGGCCCACACGCCAACATAGGCAAAACAGCACCTCCGCCCCAAGATTTTTCCCGAATCCCGCTAAGACGAGGCGCCGGGGTTAGCGGACCGTGGCACCCGAGGGTACGGCTGTGGACGGTGCAACTACTCGGTTGCTTCGGCGAGGAGGCCACGGGGGGCATCAACGAATGGCCACGGAACCAGCGTGTGCCTCCGAACGTCCACCAGCAGCCACGTTGATTGCGACTGGAAAGTCTAACGGGGGCGAAAGCCTTGAGAGAAACGGGGCGGCAAAGCAAGGCACAAGGCAAAATGTTTTCCCTCGCGAGAAACCCGCGTCCGAGTGAGCGCACGAGAAACGCAACAACACAAAAGGCAATGGTTAGAAAGGTAATATCGCGTCTCAGGTTTCTCGGTATTCTCCAGCCAACTACGGAAATCTCGGACAATTAAAAATAACAAAATAAACTAAATGATCGATCTCGGTAGTTCGCGATAATTTCTTTAAACTCGCGAAGGTATTTCGATGATCGGGCTGGGTTCGTGTACAATTCAATAAAATAACGTCGTATAAAATAAAATAATAATAAAAGATAGTAATAATTACGACACCTTGAGTCTCCGCAAATGCCCTGTCCGTTGTCTCGACGAGTGGCGACCGAAAATTGGACCGAAAACCCGGTCCACTGGTCGACAGGCATTCGTGCGAGTGACGTGGCAAAATGTTACGTCACAAAACATACGGTTTTTTCTCCAGCAAAAGAGCTTTTTCTTCGGCTTCCTCATATGTATCTGCAAACGTATTGAACATACAAACGTTCAGAATTTTTTTGTGTATTCAAAGGCGAAGGAAATACAAATGAAACAAAAGATAATACTTACGAGCTCTTCCTCGGAGGTTTATCGGGAAACTCGGCCAAGCGTCCAGAGGTTCATCGCAATCCTTTACCATGCGGTGTAATGTAGCTATTGATTTTTTGTTGTATGGTTTCGGCATGAATTTGCAGAGCAATTCATCCGCAGCTTCATCGTTACTAATTCACGACGCGGGCACAATGTCTATATCTTTCTTTTTTTTTCATTTAAAAACACGATCAGCCGATATTGGTAGTGCATCTTCGTACTTTTCACATTTTCACGAGTGAATTCACTGAACTCGAATTATGCCCGCAGTTTTGTGAGTTTTTTTTTTTAACGACTGTTGCGCCCAGATAGCAACCAATTCAAAAAGCATACATTAATCGTCAGCAAACAGTTTACCGACCTGCCGCGAACGCATCACGTCAAAAGAGCATTCCTCAGCGAGTCGAGCGAACTTCGCTCGAACTCCACACAAAATGCTGACGATCATATTTCGCAATCGACCGTCCCGATCCACCTATACTCCAGGCAATAACCCCAAGGCATCGGACGATCGATTGACCACCACCAATACCTACCACCTCTACTAATTATTGGCAACCCCTAAGTTAATAAAAAGCAAAGCAGCATTAAAACACATTCAGTCTGCGATCAGACACTAAAGTATCCGATCACCCTTCATAACTATTGGTCTCGAGGCAAATACCCGATTGTAACGAACTATCCTATAATAAACCTAGTAGTTAAACTGAAAGTATTGAGTTGGAGATTGACTCAACCTTGGCAACATCCCGAACTATCGTCCTTGTCAAACTCGTCCCCACGCGACGATTTGCACGGGCACAACACGACAAAACACGTAAACACCAACACGCAAATCTCAAGAAAATATTTTTCGTTTTCGTTTAATTGCTTTTCCGATTCAGAAGAGATACGTTCGATACGATTTTCGGAATTTCTGTTTGGTATTGAAATATAAAAGACACCGGCAGCAAATTACATCGGGCGACCCACACGCTTGAAGACACGAACAATAAATGAGACGATGACGAGCGGTGAGAACGTGGGAAGAACGCGGAAAGACCAACCAAAAGGGCGCGAAATCTTACGCAAAACGCGCGAAATCTTACGCAAAACGCGCGAAATCTTACGCAAAACGCGCGAAAGGCTCGTTTGCGACGTCACGATGTAATAACTTTCTTAATTTTCTCGTCACAGAGTTTTTCTCCGGTATCTTCATAATACGCCTAAAAAACTTTGGTATAATAAACATCTGGCCTAAAAAACCTTTGACAACCTCGTCTGAAAAAATTTAAGACCCTTCAAAGAAAAAGAACTTTAAAACCTTGGGCAACCTCACCTAGAAATATTTAAGACCCTTAAAAAAATACAATGAAGAACAACCTCACAAGAATCTCGCCAAAAATTCAAAACACTTCAAATAAATACAAAAAAGTATACAACAAAAAGTGGCAAGAAAGAATAACACAAAATGATATCATTCACGAGCAGTACTAAATTTTCTGATATCAATAAAAGGACAAGTTTTTCATTCATGTCTAAGAATTGACTGAAGAGTGATGAGACAAAATCATTTGTTATCAAAAATGATGATTCAATCAATGAAGAACTACCGTACAAAAATCTCCTTGAAAAATTATTAAAAACACCTCCAATAAATATTAAAAAATACAACCAAAAATGCTCAAATAACGATAATGTAAAAATGGATCACTTGTGTTCAGCACTAAAATTTCTGATACAAATAAGAGGACAAGTTTTTCGTTGAGGTCTGAGAATCGACTAACGACTAATTAGACAAAATCATTTGTTGGCGAAAAAAAGTTTGATCTGAAAAATTAAATACACCTAAAATGAATATAAAAAATACAACAAAAAATGCTCAAATGACAATAATGTAAAAATGGATAATTCGCGTTCAGCACTAAAATTTCTGATACCAATAAGAGGACAAGTTTTTCATTGAGGTCTGAAAATCGACTAACGACTAATTAGAGAAAATCATTTGTTGGCAAAAAAGAGTTTACCTGAAAAATGAAAAACACCTAAAATGAATATAAAAAAATACAACGAAAAATGCTCAAAAAACAATAATGTGAAAGTAGTTCATTTACGTTGAGCACTACAATTTCTGCTACCAATCAGCGGACAAATTTTTCGTTGAGGTCTGAGAATCGACTAACGACTATTAGACAAAATCATTTGTTGTCAAACAAGAGTTTATACTAACTTACAAGGCTTCAATGGTTTTTATTAGTTTGACCATGTTTTTCGAATTTTCGCCCAGACCGATCCATGATACCCTTAACGACTGCCGCCTCACCCG
This sequence comes from Hyposoter dolosus, assembly GCA_963921915.1. Taxonomy (NCBI): domain Eukaryota; kingdom Metazoa; phylum Arthropoda; class Insecta; order Hymenoptera; family Ichneumonidae; genus Hyposoter; species Hyposoter dolosus. The sequence continues at coordinate 23,365,157 of OY998130.1, read as the reverse complement.
TACACGGGAAAATTAAAAATCTTTTCGGTGGTAACAGATCATACCACAGGTTATAACTTGAGGCCCCAATACTGTTTGATCGGTAACGATTTGTTAAACCGTCACCACCGTACGTTGAGCGAATGCGCACAGAGTACTTGTCCGGCCCATAACTTTTTATGCAAATTGCTCATTCAAGAAAAAATCAGGGTCCACATGCAATACCCACAGTACTTTATACCATTGTTGGTAAAATTGTGCATTGAACATAACTTAAGAAACTCCTAACCAAAAACTTTTCTTCCGCTCGGTAAAGAAGAGAGCTCACATACCTAGCGGGCGAAAAGTCGGTACAGAGGAAAGACGTAACCGAAAACATCGCGTCACTCGCAACAAAAAACTTTTCGTCGAATGGGAACAGAGGGATAAGTCGTCAATCGGCAACCAATCAGAAAGACGAGAGCCACACGAGCTCTTTCTCTGTGTCGTATACATACACGCACGCACACTTCAATCATTGCATAATTTTGCCCGTGCAAGTTTTTTCTCAGCAATTACGGCATCAATCGGGATGATTTGGGGCTCTATCGAAGGGGGATAACTTTAACTTTCTCCAGTTCAAATTTCAGATCACCAGATCACTTCTGGGTTTCATAATTTAACAAAATGTCTACCCCCACCGTCAAAATCGTTTTATTCAGAGCTAATATAAATCTGCCGAGTCTCAGGCCAGCAGACGACTGAGCCGTGCAATGTACTTGGCGCGAGACTCTGCCGAGTCTCTGGATGAATACATTCATTGAATAGAAAAAATCAACATATATTCTTTCTTTCAGCCGGGAAGTAAACATTGTCACCGACGAATTTTTTGGATACTACCTTCATTGAGTCTAAAATGATTCTGTCTGCAACGGAGTAGAGCCGTTTCGCCAGTTGAATCGTGAATTAAAAACGTCCCCAACCAAGAACAATGGATAATCTTTTATTCATATCATTTATTATTATTCTAATTATTATTTATACTGTGGCCATTGTGTCTTGTGACAATACAAAAGTAGTCAATCCACACTGATACCGGACGATTCCAGAATTTAATTCTCCGAAGCGTCATGACCGAACTCAGATCGAATTGCTGACAATGATGATCTTGAATATCACAAATTAATTAACTAATTGAACCATGGCTTCTCCCAGGGATATCATAATTTTGTTATGTGGAGTAAGTATTTACAGGTACGTGTTTATTTCAATCATTGAAAATTAATTTCTAATCTTGTACCCCTGATATCACCTACTCTTGAAAAATTTATGAATTTTTGAAGTATTTCTAATAATAACGAAAATAATAATAACTCTGAAGGATTTCAATGGATATTGATTCTGATCTCAACTCATGAAGAAGTGATAAATCAATTTTAATTTTAAACAAGTTGACGTGCACGTGTCTACATGACTATAGAGACACAACAGTTATATGTTGATTTTTTCTTGAATGAGCAATTTGCATAAAAAGTTATGGGCCGGACAAGTACTCTGTGCGCATTCGCTCAACGTACGGTGGTGACGGTTTAACAAATCGTTACCGATCAAACAGTATTGGGGCCTCAAGTTATAACCTGTGGTATGATCTGTTACCACCGAAAAGATTTTCAATTTTCCCGTGTACGGGTGAGGCGGCAGTCGTTAAGGGTATCATGGATCGGTCTGGGCGAAAATTCGAAAAACATGGTCAAACTAATAAAAACCATTGAAGCCTTGTAAGTTAGTATAAACTCTTGTTTGACAACAAATGATTTTGTCTAATTAGTCGTTAGTCGATTCTCAGACCTCAACGAAAATTTTGTCCTCTGATTGATAACAGAAATTGTAGTGCTCAACGTAAATGAACTATTTTCACATTATTGTTTTTTGAGCATTTTTCGTTGTATTTTTTTATATTCATTTTAGGTGTTTTTCATTTTTCAGGTAAACTCTTTTTTGCCAACAAATGATTTTCTCTAATTAGTCGTTAGTCGATTCTCAGACCTCAATGAAAAACTTGTCCTCTTATTCACTGTTAAAAATTTCTGTATTATAATTAATACAAAAGTGTAGGAAGTTTTTATGCGGACACCGTCTATGATATTTCAGATACGATTTTGAAAATTCAAAACAGGGTGATTGAAGAATAAGAGTGTAGCTTTGTAATATTACTACACTTGTGTGTTTGAAAAATAATGCACCATTGAAGTAAAATTCACTCTCGTGTATATTAAAATCAAGAATCATTTTATTAATATCAATGTACGAATGTACATAAAATTCAAGGTATTTGTGTATCGAAATCAAAAATAATTCACTGAAATAAATATACGAGTGTATATTAATTTCACTTTTTCTGTGTATTGGAATTAAGAACGTTTGATGATATTCGTATGCGAGTATGTATCATATTAACTATGTATGTACATAAAAATCAAGAATCGCTTACTGATATTAATACACAAGTGAATATTAAATTCGCTGTATCTGTGTATTGAAAACAAAAAAACTTTTTCTGATAACCGCATACGAGTTTATATTGAATATGTATATTTTTATTGCAATTCGTTTTTTTGTAGAATAGTTTTTCACCCCTTTTGGAAAATACCCTTTTTTTACCCGTATTGGAAAAAAGCGATCTTTTACCCCGGGATGTGGATTTAAAGTAATGAACAATCTCTAGTTATCAGCAAAATTGGAAGAATATACTTTTATTTAGATAGACTTTGTTTTTATAAATATATAATAGTGGAATTGATTCATTCATCCTTGAAGGCTTCCAGAGCATTGAATAACTTCATCACGGCATTATCGTAAGACAATGCCTTCCTTTTCTTTGTGTCCTTACGTTTATTGCCGACTGTAGGGTTTATTTGGAGGAACACTCTAAAAAATATAAAACAGAGAAAATTGCATGTAAAGTTGAATTAAGAAAGATTTATTTGAATCTAAAATTACCACGCGTTAACTCGAATAGTACCTTTGAATAAACTCCAAGCTTTTTTGGATTTCCGGCAGGTATACGTATCCAAATACGTAGTAGGATAAAAATGTTAATAGAAAGCCGTCGAGTACACCACGGGCGCTGACGATGATTTTCCCTTCTAAGACGACGTCACATTTAGCGTTCGGATCGAAGAGTGATTTCCCTGTTGAATGAAGCAACATAGAATGTGTTCATCAATATTTCTAAATTTACTGCATACTGCATTAGATAAGGTTCCGATAAATTACTTGCCTCTGATCAGTAGAATTGGGGAGTCCTGCCTCGCGTACTCAATAACTTCGCTGCCGTTTACGTCCTCCTTTAAACATAAAGCGTGAAACATGTATATTAGTAAACTGGGAAAACTAAGTCATGTATATACGGCTGTTTTCAAACTTCTGCACGTTGGAAAACTTCAGCGACAATATTTTAACCATGAATTTGAAAAATAAGAACCGTTCGATTAAAAAATAGCGTTAGTTAATGAAATACTTATGTGTCCTTTGTACTCTGATAAAGGAATTGTTTTACTCTAACAGAATCGCAAGGAATTGTGAATCTTCGGAATTCAGTAAAATTCGAACTGAGAATGACAAAGCGTGGGTGGGGAGCGTTTCACCAAAAAACTATAAATAGAAAACTTGAATGGTGCTTATCACTTCTCCGCGGAAATAGGAACTAATTTCATATAGATTCGTAGAATTGAACTTTTCCCAGTGAATAAATTTCGGTTAAAGCAGCAAACTTTTTCACGAGTTCGAGAACGAATTATCAATCACCTGCGCGAAATTTTTCAACAGAAGGAAAAGATGAAAATACAGCCCGGGGAATATTTGAATTAATATTCAAGAGATTATATATTCATAATCGGAATGTCAATGAACGGCGTAAGCATTCACGGAATACCTTTAGGTAAAATAAAACACTTCGTTACCCATTCTGTAGGTGATTACGTCACTGCAATATCAAACGATATTAAAAAGTAACTTAACAAAGTAATCTGATATTATTCGGAGAAGGGAGGAAGACTTGAAGAGGATTGTCTCAAATTTCTCTCATCAATCGAGTGTGACGAACGACCTTGAAATTTAGCTTTTATCTCGAGATATAAATTATAGACAAAACGTAAGAATGAAACTTGCATCGATTTTTTGTTTTCTTCAGTTTCAAGGATCGAACGAAATATAGACAAAAAGTACTCACAGATATGACCCTGAATAAGTATTCCGGATCTTCTTTCAACTCCTTGACGAGTAATGGAAACGCTACTGCGAGTAGGGCGATTTCATTCTGTGAAGCTGTACTTGCAGCCTTGGCATCATGAATTAGTTTAAGTACTTCATTGGAGGATCCAACTTGTTCTGTCCCGCTGACGTTTTTAATTTTTCGGGCTTTCAACATTTTTATTTTCTCGTTAAAATGCACGAATTTGCGTAGTGGTTTGGCATTAGCAGTCAAACTTTCTTCCCAAGTTGTTTCGACTGTTTTCCCGAGAAGACGCGAAGCATGATTGACAATATAATTTGGCTTCTGCAGATACGGCCAAGACTTGAACAATTGCACGAGATCTCTAGTCAACTTGTTTATGTCCTCTCTCTGTGTCGGATACGTGTCATTCATTAATTGATCAATTTTGACAAAGTCGATGTTATTTAATTCAAACGACTGAACAAGCTGCCGCTTTTTCTCGAGTTGCGAGCTTGCCGTCTCTGTCGGCGGTAAAAGAGGTTGCCAATCCGTGCAACCGTATTCATCCTGTTTTCTCGCCTTTTGATTTTCGGGACGAGGATCATCAACGGTGGCTTCGTCGATGAGCCGAAGTTCCGCCCGCCTTTTAGTTGCCTTATCAACTTTGCGATAGTTCATTGCGTTGTAGATTTGTTGCCTTAAGCTTTCCATGCCAGACCCTACAACCGCGTTATTAATGAAATCGCCAAAAGTTCTCGGATATTTCTCAACTATCATTTTAGCGATTCTTTCCGAGGTTTTTCTCGAAAAATCTTTTAGGTCTTGGGTCATATAATCCGCTATGCTGGCTACCATGGTACGTCTATCGGCTTGGAAAGCTCTTTGGCCGTTATCGCAACATTCCGTTAGTCGCTTCGGAAACTTTTTCCAGATGTTGCTCCCTAATTCTTCCGTGGAATGGGGGAACAAATTTGTATCACCGTCCTTTTGTGAATGTGATTTTGAAGGTGCTTCTCCAGTTTTGTCTTCGATATTTTTTTGAGGCCGTGGTTGCCACGATGCATTTTCTAGCAATAATATTAGAGAAACGGCAGTGGTCGATTGATTTCCCACGTCGAGGAGGATTTCGTCGTCGTCAATTTCGGTTCCGTCGTCTTCCAACGCTACCTAAATGATAAAAGCATTACAAAGAATGGTATGAATCACTCGAAACCTTTAATTTGATATTTTTAGATTATGTGAAATCAAAATTTAACTTAATAAGATATTGGAAAGCTCCTCTCACACCATAAAGAAGTTTATCATGCAATAATGAAAAATTGTCACTTAACAAAGTTGTAAAATAGAAATGTTTAAACCTTATATGTGCCCTCTTCAATTTTCAACTTAATTGTCGATTTTTCAATGAGCTCTGATATTGTTGATGCTTTTATCATTACTTTTTTTGAGCAATCGGTCGTGCACACTCTGAATAAAGCCATGCTCAATTAGATCTGCGAATAAAATAAAACCAAGAAATCAGAAAGCGATCGGCAAACAAACAAACAAACAAAAAGTAAGAGTTTAAGCATGAAATTGCTGACATGATTATTTATTAACTTTTGTAAGCCAGCTGTACCATTTCGGAAGCACACAAGATAAGGGAATTTTTCTTTTTTCGTGAAAACTGACCTGCAGTATGAGCCCCAGTATTACATACAGTGTGCAACCAATCCGTAGTTTGGCTTAACGCATTTTGTGGTCCCATTATTATATACAAACAGTTTTTCGGTACTCGGCAAATCGACTAATTGTAAACATTCAAATCGAACACGAGACCCGATCTGATAAGCGCGGAGGAATGGAATGAAAAGCGTCTCTAATACTTCGCATACCATGAACAAACGTTGCTCATCGCTCAGGAGAATGCAAATTTTACCGATTTCAACACCGTATTGATAACCGTTTTGTCGAACAACTACACAATCTTCCTTTCTATATGTAACGCCTCTAACTGTCACCTCATTACATTCTTGAATATTATCGGGCAGATGTACTTTTCCCAGTGCCGCTTGAATATCATTAGAATAAATTGTTTTGATAAAATTTGAAATGCACCTCATCTCAATTTCTGGTCTTCTGTCTGCGCCTAATCGGAGATAACTTTGAAACAACTCATGCTTTTCAGACAAAGATTTGGTAACATTAATGTAATTCCGAGTGAATCGAAGAACTCGTTTGAAATAAGAGTGTTTACTCTCGAAGCGCAATGTCCAAACCTTCATTAACGGCCCATACTTCAAAATTAATTCCGGATAATGTCGTAAAAAATGATGTTTGGGGCGAGGTTTCAGACCTATTGTTTTTCGTAACGCCATGTACTCATCTATGATCTCTTGTAAATATAACACACAGGATTTATGAATGGTAGGAGCACAGACTATCTCTACGATTTCAACGAGAAGTAGTACAGCCAGCCATGCATCATTCCTTATGTCGTCAATCTTATCGTCGATCAGCAGCGGGAAAAGTTTGAGGAAAATGAAAATTTGCCACGCCCCACCTACTATTCTTTTTTTTTTTTGCGAAACCGGACATGGCTTGTCTCTCAGGTCTTCATTTGAATAACTGAACGATTCAATGCGTGCATTAAGGAGTGGAAATGAGAACCACCCTTCCTTGACGAAATGGTCAATATAAATTTTTAAATCAAATGCTACTACTCCTTCTAATAGATCATGGCCAAGACAAGGCGGCAATCCGGGATCACACACATGAAAATTTTCCAATTCATTGAACTTTGAGTTAAATTTTATCCCTTGGTGATGATCTTTGTTTTTTTTTTTCTCCAATGCGTCATTATAATTTTGTACCGTTCTTCGTTCATACAACATAGACTGAACGTCGTCACTATCAAATTCATTCCGCGTCATTAAACAATATCTGCAAAAATACGTCGACTTACTAAAATTTTCAACAAAACCACCAAGGCCATGGCTGCCCAGATTGTCGCCCGTGATGAAAACGAGTGACCCTTTAATTTGTTCCTCTGAGATATGCAACCCTTCCGTTTCTAGAATTTTCAGATCATCACAAATTTTCCCGTAGACTTTGATATGATCAAAATTTTTTTCCTTGCACAAGGCAACAAGCTTAATTGAATTCACATGTGATCGTAAATTATCCGGAAGATTACCGATTCCCAAATATATTCCGATCAATTTGTACTTGTGAACAGCCGTTCCAATTGGATTCACAACTTCGAATGCGTCTTGATATAAAATTAATTTTAGAGCGTTCGGATTTCGTTGAAAAAAAACAGAGTCTCTAAACGCAGATCCATCACTAAAATCAGATAACAATTCTTCATCGCCAATCTCACAATTTCTGTAAAGCTCATGACTGAGTGATTTGTCAGTGAATAGTTGTTTCAAGGTCTCTAAGATAGGAACGTAGTGAAAAAACGTTTTTTTTCCGTGATCGACGTTTAATACTACTTCAACAGGTTCCACGAAAGCACAATTTTTTTTATAAAATAGTTTACGTTTGAAGTCGGTGTTAAGTTTTTGGACTGAGACATGGAATGGGTCATTCCCCAAGACTTGATCGACAATAGAATCAATTTCATAGCGAGGGAGATGCTTGTCGTTTAATGACGTCTCTAAATTTTGTTTGACTATTGTTTGGCTCTGTTCATGTGCGTTCATGATACCAAGAACAATGGTTTGAAGGGTAGAAACTGGCACCAATAATTGGCATTCCAATTTTAAAAACATTTGCGCTGTATTCATGTGGAACAGATCGACTGAATTGACGCACTGTATGTCCTTATCTATCATATCATTAGACTGTTCTACAGGGTAATCATTCATCGGGTCCAGTTGCTCCTCGATAATACTTTCATCAAGAAACAAATTTTCGCAACCTGGTGCATTCTCAGTGAATTTCGAATTCGTATTACCCGTAAGATCTCTGTGTTTTTTTGAAAGATGCCCAGTAAAAGAATTTAAAACATCATATTCCTTATTACAATCGAGAAAAGGACATGTATTTTTTTCTTTTTGACGAATGTGGCCTTTTAAATGCTTCAGGATCGCTTGGATCGAGTTAAATTTTTCTAAGCATAGAGGTTTCGAGCAGATAAGTTCCGTGTTCGAAGTATAAGAAGTAGAAGAAATATCAGATGCTATGCTTTTCGGGAGAATTTTATGTGTTCGTAACAAATGTGATCGGAAGGAGACTTCTAGACGGTACACCATTTTGCAACCATTGTAACCACAGTAAAAGTTTTGAGTTATATTTGAATGTATTTTCCGATGATCCAAATACGACCGTAGTCGCAGGGACTGATAGTCACAAAGCTGACATTCAAACATCACGTCTGAAAAATAATAAGAAAACTTCATTACGCTGATCGGGTTTTTTCTAATCCGTTTAATTTTATTTTTAACTTCAAACTTGAAATAACATACACATTGGTGTGGAAAATCGAGCATTGAATCTTGCATGCTCATTTATTGTAGGAATAAGGAGATGGATCTCAGTCTCAACTGTTTGTATGGCTCTGGAAGCCCAAATTTCATTTGCCGATAAGAATTTGGAATAACGGGAAAAGATTAATAAATTTAATCTGATCGCAGACATCATATATCAGTGTTAATTTTTTGTGCGCAGTGAAGAAAAGTTTTCTCCTCCAGGCTAGGAATGTTCAGCGGTCAATGCAGAAAAAAGAGAGATCTCAGCGGAAACTATCAGTATGACTTGAAACTCAATATTTTTTCTGTGAATGGAGAATTTAAAACCATCTGGAAGGTTAATAATCTTTCACTTATCGCAGGCACCCTATGGCAGAGTTAAATTTTTGTGCGCAGTGAAAAAAAGTTTTCTCCTCTGGGCTAGGGATGTTTAGCAGTCAATGCAGAAAAAAGAGAGATCTCAGCGGAAACTATCAGTATGACTTGAAACTCAATATTTTTTCTGCGAATGGAGAATTTGGAATTATCCAAAAGGTTAAAGATTTTTCACTTGTCGCAGACATCCTACGGCAGAGTTAAATTTTTGTGCGCAGTGAAAAAAAGTTTTCTCCTCTGGGCTAGGGATGTTTAGCAGTCAATGCAGAAAAAAGAGAGTTCTCAGCGGAAACTATCAGTATGACTTGAAACTCAATATTTTTTCTGCGAATGGAGAATTTGGAATTATCCAAAAGGTTAATAATTTTTCACTTGTCGCAGACATCCTACGGCAGAGTTAAATTTTTGTGCACAGTGAAAAAAAGTTTTCTCCTCTGGGCTAGGGATGTTTAGCAGTCAATGCAGAAAAAAGAGAGATCTCAGCGGAAACTATCAGTATGACTTGAAACTCAATATTTTTTCTGCGAATGGAGAATTTGGAATTATCCAGAAGGTTAATAATTTTTCACTTGTCGCAGACATCCTACGGCAGAGTTAAATTGTTGTGCGCAGTGAAAAATAGTTTTCTCCTCTGGGCTGGGGATGTTTAGCGGTCAATGCAGAAAAAAGAGAGATCTCAGCGGAAACTATCAGTATGACTTGGAACTCAATATTTTTTCTGCGAATGGAGAATTTGGAATTATCCAGGAGGTTAATAATTTTTCACTTGTTGCAGACATCCTACGGCAGAGTTAAATTGTTGTGCGCAGTGAAAAATAGTTTTCTCCTCTGGGCTGGGGATGTTTAGCGGTCAATGCAGAAAAAAGAGAGATCTCAGCGGAAACTATCAGTATGACTTGGAACTCAATATTTTTTCTGCGAATGGAGAATTTGGAATTATCCAGGAGGTTAATAATTTTTCACTTGTCGCAGACATCCTACGGCAGAGTTAAATTTTTGTGCGCAGTGAAAAAAAGTTTTCTCCTCTGGGCTAGGGATGTTTAGCAGTCAATGCAGAAAAAAGAGAGATCTCAGCGGAAACTATCAGTATGACTTGAAACTCAATATTTTTTCTGCGAATGGAGAATTTGGAATTATCCAGAAGGTTAATAATTTTTCACTTGTCGCAGACATCCTACGACAGAGTTAAATTGTTGTGCGCAGTGAAAAATAGTTTTCTCCTCTGGGCTGGGGATGTTTAGCGGTCAATGCAGAAAAAAGAGAGATCTCAGCGGAAACTATCAGTATGACTTGGAACTCAATATTTTTTCTGCGAATGGAGAATTTAGAATTATCCAGGAGGTTAATAATTTTTCACTTGTCGCAGACATCCTACGGCAGAGTTAAATTCTTGTGCGCAATTACTGAATAGCCAATAATATAAGTCATAATGATTTTCTCGGCTGGGTCAAAAATATTCATCGTTCAATGTACAAAATGAAAAAATCTTAGTGGTAATTTTCTGTACGATTCAAAGCTCAAAACTTCTTCTGCGGATGAAAACTTGGTATCGGCAGGATGGTAAATATTTTTTTTCTTATCGTAGACATCCCATCTCACTTCTAATTTCTTGTCCGCAATTACTAGATTCAACAAAGAATAGATGATAATATTCTTCTTCACACTCAAGAAATTTCTATTCTATATTTCTACACAGAGAGAGATTATGAGAGAAAAAAACATTCGAGGTTATCTACAACAATGTGATTAGCATTCGATTTCCGAATTAATAAGTTTTGCTATACTTACAAATTTTATTTCACGATGGAACTCATATAAGTGCGAATAATTTTCTTCGCCGGGCGAGAAATATTAACCGGTCAATGTGTAACATCAAGAGATCTCAGTGAAAACTATTTGTATGGCTCAAAGCTCGAATTCCCTTCTGCGGATGAAAAAGTTGTTATTACCAGGGTGGTAAATTATGTTTTTGTTATCGGAGACATCCCATCTCAATTCTAATTTCTTGTCCGGAATGAGTAAATGACAACAAAGGAGTGATTATAATTTTCTTCTCCGCACTCGAGACACATCTATTAGTCAATATAGAAAATCTAGAATTTTTGTACACGGCACACGCAGTGAGAGATTTCCGATCGAAATTAAAAATTGAAACCCTCAGTGGTAATTCAAAACATATAAATATAAAAAATCAGGATAGCTAATAGTAATGATGTTATATATCGTTCCGGTCATTTGATAATTAAATTCACGATTCAACATTCAAATTCTAAATTTTATAATAGAATCAATTGAACCGAACAAACGTTCTCGTACTTATCGGCGTTCTTCTTAGGCGATCGTATGTATAAGTATGAGAGGAAAAACGTTCGAGGTTATATGTACAACAATCTGCATGATGAGGTTATTTCGTTTCTTCAAATTAATTAGTCTTGTTACTTACCAATTTTATTTCACGACGAAACGTATTCGCTTCTCCTTCGCGTTTTTTAATTAAAACGTGTAACGCTGGAAGCGATATTTTTTTTCACCATTACTCACTGGACTGTCACATCTGAACAAACTCACGATTGCAAGCACAATGATCCGGTAGCCGGCGCGCTTTCTTCTCGGTGTTCTTCTTATTTCCATATAAGGTTATGTGCCACTAGCGCCACGCGTACACCTTTGCGCGCCAACACGCAAGTTTTGGCGCTAAACATATATTTCCATATATATATAAAGTATATATTACTGCACAATACTCATAAATTTTCGAGTGACAGCGTCTTTTTATTTGCTTATTCGTTTCTGCAATTTCATTTACCGTATTCACATGAAAATTCTGTACACTTGCGTGATGATTTTAATCCAAAAATGTTTTAAAGTAAATATACTTGTGTATGAATTTTAAGATACGCATTTATTTCAATAGTACAAGATATATGAATTTTTATTTCCGTTCTCGATTCGTATTTTTCAGAGACAGTTTTGTGTTGTAACGTTACATATATCCTGTTATTGAAATTCATTTGTATCTTAATTTTCAATCATCTGTGGATAAAATCCAAAGTTATATCGCATTTTCAATGGGCTGTCCATAACGTATGAATTCTTATATGCGTGTATTAAATTCCATCGCAAAATATGGTTTTCCGCAACGCATGTTCACAAAATTCATACACTTCATCTTAATATTCGATGTCGTGTATATTAAATTTCACAACAGTTATTGAGATTTCAAGTGATGTATAAATTTTAATATACGAATGCTGTAATTATCATTTCGTACACCCAGTTTGTGAATTTCCCTAACGGTTGCATGGTAAAAGTATTGTAAATTTCATATCATTTTTAACAGTGAATTGGTATCAGAAATTTTAGTGCTGAACGCAAATTATCGATTTTTACATTATTTTCATTTGAGCATTTTTTGTTGTATTTTTTATATTCGTTTTAGGTGTATTTAATTTTTCAGATTAAACTTTTTTTCGCCAACAAATGATTTTGTCTAATTAGTCGTTAGTCGATTCTCAGACCTCAACGAAAAACTTGTCCTCTTATTGGTATCAGAAATTTTAGTGCTGAACGCAAATGATCCATTTTTACATTATCGTTATTTAAGCATTTTTGGTTGTATTTTTTAATATTTATTGGAGGTGTTTTTAATAATTTTTCAAGGAGATTTTTGTACGGTAGTTCTTCATTGATTGAATCATCATTTTTAATAACAAATGATTTTGTCTCATCACTTATCAGTCAATTCTTAGACATGAATGAAAAACTTGTCCTTTTATTGATATCAGAAAATTTAGTACTGCTCGTTTTTTGTGTTATTCTTTTGTGTTATTCTTTCTTGCCACTTTTTGTTGTATACTTTTTTGTATTTATTTGAAGTGTTTTGAATTTTTGGCGAGATTCTTGTGAGGTTGTTCTTCATTGTATTATTTTAAGGGTCTTAAATATTTCTAGGTGAGGTTGCCTAAGGTTTTAAAGTTCTTTTTCTTTGAAGGGTCTTAAATTTTTTCAGACGAGGTTGTCAAAGGTTTTTTAGGCCAGATGTTTTTTATACCAAAGTTTTTTAGACGTATGTTTTTTATACCAAGGTTTTTTAGGCGAGTAGATTTATTTGTGAAAACAAATGAAAAAGGGGGTCACCAACAAATGGACTTGTCCAGGCTTTTTTCTCCGGGGAGGGAATTTTTGGCTAGGATATCACTTCTTTCTTTCTGACTCTGAATTTTGTATATATTTCAAGTGTTTTAAATTTTTATTGGCCAAGGTTTTTTAGGTACCAAGGTTTTTTAGGCGAGACGTTTTTTATACCAAGGTTTTTCGTCGAGAAAAATTTGAAGGAAATGATACTACATATTTCCCTAAAGATTCTCCAGGAGGTGTTTTTAGGAATGTCCCGAAGGATTTTTCGATCTCCTAGAGGATGAGTTTCCGTCGGATCTTTTGAGCTCTAAAGACTGCTCAAAAGGCAGACTGTCTTGAAAACTGCTTTAAAGACCGCTTTAAAGTTTTTTCCGGTAAAATAAGCTCTGTGGAGCTCAGATTGAGCCCTTATTGAAGCCTTTATGTCAATTTCCCGACGACATATGATTTTTCGCCAATTACCATGATTTTTGTTTGAGAATGACGATTTTTCATGATATTGTAAACGAAAATCGATCGTCTCCGAGCACCAACGATAAAATCATGATTTTTTTTTCGTCGAAATGGTTTATTAAGCTGAAAGGAAACGTAAACGCGTGCCATAGTCTTAATTTTTCTCAAAAATAGTATTTTTGCCTTTTCGCCATCAGCTTAGAAATAAAAACAACATTTTTACATCACTTGGGAGCGAATAATTTTTTGAGTTGGCTGTATAGGAATAAATTGCTGATTTCTTCCCTAGAAGTGTACTCTGTGGAGCTTCACTAAAACCCAGAATCATGTCTCTATCTCGATTTTTGAACGAGATATGATTTTTAGCCCATTACCACGATTTTTGCTTGCAAATGACGATTTTTCGTCAATTTTCAAACTAAAATCGATCGTCTCCGAGCAACGATGGTGATTTCTCGATTTTTGCTCATCGACACGGTTTGTTTAGCCCAAACGGAGCATAAACACGTGCCATCGTCTTCATTACTCGCCAGAAAACCATTTTTAACTTTTCATCATCGCTGTGGAAAGAACAAGTTTTTTTCCTAACTTTGAAGAGAATAATTTATTGTCTTGGGATGATGGGAGGACGATGCTGATTTTTTTCCTGAAAATGTACTCTGTCCAGCCACATTTAAGCCTAGAATCATGCCATTATCTCATCTCCTCGCCGAGATATGATTTTTGGCCCATTACCACGATTTTTGCTTGAAAATTACGATTTGTCGTCAATTTTCAAACTAAAATCGATCGTCTGCGACTAAAAAGGATAAAATTATGATTTTTTTTTCAGTCAACATGTTTTGATAAGCTGAAAGGAAGAGCAAACACGTGCCAACGTCTCAATTTATCGCAAGAGGGCAATTTTCAACTTTTGACCATCAGCTTTGACAAATCAAAAATTTTTTACATCAATTTTGCAACGAAGAATTTACCGTGTTGGCTCGATGGGAGTACCATGCTGAAAACTGGTCGCTGTATAATATTTCGCTCCTTCCGGAGAAAAACTCTCACCAACACGATTTTCATGTAGCTCAGCGACAAGATTTTCATGTCACTGAGCGTTATTGTCGCTTCGCGATTAATCCAACTAGCAGGGAATAAATGCATTGCTATCAGAAAGCGATGAATGTTTTCCCCGTAAGAATCATTTAGAGAAATGTTGTCGCTGCAAACGATTTCAAAAAACTTGTCACTCTATAATATTTGGCTCCTTCCGGAGCATAACTCTCAGCAACACGATTTTTATGTCGCTAAGAGTTATTGTCGCTTTGTGATTAATCTTACAAACAGGGAAAACATGCATCGCTATCAAAAAGCGATGAATGATTTCCCTGTATAAATGTTGTTGCTGTAAACAATTCCAGAAAACTTGTCGCTCCACAATATTTGGTTCCTTCCGGAGCAACAACTTGTCGCTGAGAGTTATCCAGAGCTTCCGGGTAGAATTCGCAGGGACAAGATTTTCATGTCACTGAAAATTATTTGGAGCTTCCGGATAGCTGGCAGCGATGAGATTTTCATGTGCCTCAGCAACAAGATTTTGATGTGGCTCAGCGACAAGATTTTCATGTGGCTCAGCGACAAGGTTTTTATGTCGCTGAGAGTTATTGTCGCTTTGCATTCAATCGAATATCTCAGCGGCGATTTTAGATATGCTGTAAATGAATAAAATTGTGGGCTTAGGAATAGGGCGAAGGTTGTGAAGCATACTCATTCCTGAAGCATATTCTCCCGTTACTGGAGCATGTCGGTGGTAATGCCAGCTGCAAGTTAGCATTTGTGAGGTTATGACAAGCTGTCAAAGCTGTAAGCACAGTATTCACGTTTATCTTCCATAACCCTGCATTCTCGAGAAAATAAATGGTTAGCCAACGTTTGTTGTTCGACAAGGAACAAGTTTGCAACTGTTATTTTCTCGAAAATACTAACGGCGTGAAAGAAAAATGTGAACCTATTTCAGCTATCTCTCTCACACTCACGTTCATATGGGCCGTTGAAATATCGATGATGATTTTTTCATCGCGATCAGCTGTCGTTTTTCGCCCGCTCGTCTGCACTGTTTGTGTGTCGTCGGTCGCGACCAATCAGAAACAGGCCAGCGTCGCCAGGCCTTTCTCTGTGTCGTATACATACACGCACGCACACTTCGATCATCGCATAATTTTACCTGTGCAAAGTTTTTTTTCAGCAATTACGGCATCAATCGGGTTGATTTATGGCTCGATCGAAGGGGGATAACTTAATTAGTGTACAGTCCAAATTTCAGATCATGAGATTACCCCTGGGCTTCGTAATTCAAGAAAGAGTCTACCCCCACCGTCGAAATCGCTTTATTCAGAGATAATATACTCGGGTGAGTCTCGGGCAAGCAGACGACGCTGTCAAATGTACTTGTCCCGAGACTCTGCCGAGTCTCTTGATAATACGCGTGGCACTTCGTTCGAAAACGCACCAATCACAAAACACGCGTGACCGAACAAACGATGAGACGACGCCGCACAGTGTGAGGATGCGAGAAGACAGTCGAAAAACACACGACCTTGGAGACACAAAACGCATGGAAACCTCGTTGATGGCGTCAGCGCGGCAACGGCCGTTTTTCAACTTTCGTGCCAAATTGTTTTTTCTTGTAGGCCGCAAACTCTCACGTTTTTTCCGGAAGCACAATTTTCGCACTTTTTTAATTCTTGTTTTCACGAATCATTTACTGAACGCAAAGCGGTGCCCACACTTTTATAGGTTATTTTTTTTTTTATGACAAAACATGTTTCGCTCGAATCACGAGAAAAGTATTTTTTGTATTCTTTCGATTCATTCCCTGATCCAAAGTCGACACGAGCGATACAAATCGAATCGATTCGTTTTTATGAAATAAAGACAACGGGAGCAAATTATATCGAGCGACCCGCACGCTTACAGATAGACACGAACAATAACTGAAACGACGACACGCGGTGAGAAAGTGGGAAGAACGCGGGAAGACTGACCGAAAGGGCGCGAAATCTTACGCCAAACGCGCGAAAGGCTCGTTTGTGACGTCACCACGTTGCCAACTGTTTTTATTTTCTCGCCAAAGAATTTTTTTCCGGTATCTTCAGTAATGCTCGTTACACTTCGTTCGAAAATACACACACACCAAACACAAAACACACGTGAACGAACAAACTATGAGACGACGACGCGCGGTAAGACGCGAAAAGACTGTCGAAAAAGACACGACCTTGTAAACACAAAACGCGCGGAATCCTCGTCCGTGACGTCAGCACGGTAACAGCTGTTTTTCAACGTCCGTGCCAACAATATCTTTTCTTGTGGGTCACCAATTTAAACGTTTTTTCCGAAAACCCACAATTTTAGCACTTTTTTTCATTCTCGTTTTCACAAATGATCGTCTGAATCCACAGCAGTACCCGTACTTTTTAAGTTTAAAAAATTAATTTCTCACAAAACACGTTTCACTCGAATCACAAGAAAAGTATTATTCGTATTCGTTTACTTCAGTTTCTGACACACAGTCGACACGATCGATACGGTTTTCTGACCTTCTGATTGATTATAAAATATGAAAGACACTCGTAACACATTATTGGGCGATTCGCACCGCTTTTAGAGAGAACAAACAATAATGATGACGGAGACATGCGGTGAGAACTGGGGGCGTGAACGCGGCAAAAGACTGACCGAAAGGAGCGAAGTCTTACGCAAAACGCGCGAAAGGCTCGTTTGTGACGACGGCGTGTCAACAAGTTTTTATATTTTTTCGCTAAACGTTATACTTATTCGTCCGTAATACCTCGTTCAAAAACACACTAAACACAAAATACGCGTGATCGGACAAACGAGGAGCAGACGACGTCACGCATTGTAAGGATGCGAGCAGACCGTCGAAAAAGACACGAACTTATAGACACAAGACGCGCGGAAACCTCGTTGGTGGTGTCACCGTGTTACAAACTTTTTTTATTTCCTCACTAAACATACAATTATTCTTTTTAAGGTACCTTCAGTGATTCCCGTCACTCTTCGTTCGAAAACACACAAAACAAGCGATCGACGACGACGCACGATAAGGACGCGGAACGACCGTCCAAAAAGGCGCGACTTTCTACGCGCACTAATACTCTATCGTCCTCACTGCGTTCGTTTGTACTCGTTCGTGACGTCACCGCGGTAACAGCTGTTTTTGCTTTCCTCGCGACAGTTTTCATTCCCGCAGACAAGAAATTTTAAGGTTTTGACCGGAAACACTGTCACTCATTCATTTCACTTCATTCATCATTTTCACTTCTTCATTTCACTCACTTCTCATTCATTTCGTTCATTTTTCACTTCTTCATCGTTCGAATAGCCTCAGTTCGATAGCGTTAATGAAGCAAAGGCATTACGTACATTTTGAGTCCGTTTTCATTGACAATACGAAAGTGCACCATTTTTCGCCGAACTTCGTTAAGGTAACGAACTTCGGTATTGTCACTTCTGTTTCTCGAAATTTGCCACATTTTCAACGGTTCCGAGCTGAACGGTTTTTCAAAAATTGGACTTATTTTGTTCATTGATTTACCCCGCATCATAATAGTATGAACATTTCCGCCAGCTGGAATATATAAACTTTCAATTTGGAAAACACGATCACTTTCTAATAAAACTGTGTTGTTTGGATATTTATCGGTGATAATTGAGTTTTTATATTTAATTCGTTTCACGGTCACAACACCGACATTATTGGGACGTAATTGTCTCAAGATTTGTATTGCTCTCGGTATTTCTGGCTTCTTTTCGTGCGTAGCAATTTCACTTAAACGGCGACACACTTGAGCTAGCGGGTTTTTTCCATGACGTAACAATTTTTTTTTTTTCCCAAGGTGTTTTCGAATGGGTAAGCAGTTATTTTTGACATCGGGCAGTTCATGTTTCGAATATTATCTGCTAGGTGAATCAGACTATGCATATTTCCGATGAGACATTTTTTGCCATACAATCGTGGTGCAAATGAAACGAACTCATTCAATAAATATTTTGCATGATTGCAGTGACTGGTAGCCATGTCGCTAGACCACAATATTCTGCATGCAATATGCAAGAATAGAAAATGTTTGAAAACAATTTTTGGTAAGACTTTTATGAAAATTATAGGGCCTGTATATAATAGTACGAATTGGAATTCTGTTGCTTTGAATTTTTTCACCTGTGACAGTGACCTTGTGGCTCTTTGAAAATCATTCGGTACTTGAAAGTGAATTTCTGTTAGTAAACGCGATGATCTCACTTTGTCAGTACTACCCAGTCTAACCGTTTGTACATTTCCTTCTAACCAATACTCTAAAAGTTTTTTCATAACACCGAGAAAAACGAGGTGCATCGAATCCAATAGAAAGTGATTGATAAAGTCGATCGGTGGCTCAATTCGAGTCAACGGACTAATCCCACGATGATGATGAGGATTAGTTTGAGCCCGAAAATTAGCATCGATTCGGGGTTCTGTTGTAATGAACTTTGCCGTTTGAATCGTCGCGCCCTATTCAACACAGAGATGGGAGGGATTTATTCCGCGTACTCGATAATCCCTTCTCCCAAAAATTGGCTAGCTGACCAGACCGCTCGAAAATTCGGTCTCTTCGCCCCGGATCCGTTGGACAAGGCAGATCGTTTACTTCGACTCCCTTCAACTCATCATCGCTCTTATTCGATCTGATCAATCGAGTAAGAGAAAATCTACCTCGTGGAGTGGCTCTCGTTTCTGGATTCTGGGGTGAGGAGCCAACGTGGGATCTCGTCGCCATTATCAGATAAGAAAACTTCTTTAAAATTTCGGAGCATAATTTTCCTTGGAGCTCGCCAGATTATAATCACTGTCCTCGAATATTGTGAATGTTGAATGCGTGTGTGTGCGATGTATGAGTGTGTGTGCGATGTAGTATGACGAGAATTTTTAAAGTGTATAAAAATTAAAAGGAGAAATATATAGACATGGTCAAAATATAAAATTTGAAAAATAAAATTATTACACTGCTAGAGTTGCTCCATAGATGGTACGGTTTTCTTTTCGACTTCCACGTACCGTGCATCGCTCACATGCTTAAAATCCCCCGTGATTTATAATGCATTTCAAGAAAGACCGAGCAGGTCTGTCACATATAAATGCTTTGATACTAATATCGAAATGTTGCTCACCTACAAAAATTCCATGACTTTGAAGCTCGTTTATTTCTTCGACTAACTTTTCCAAATAATTATCTACATTTCCTGGTTTACCATCGCCACAATAAATGGCAATCACAAATGGCGCATAAACATCTGGATCATTGAAGACTTTACAAAGTATTGGCGAAACTTCTTTGGAACTTGACTTAAACAGGGAAACACCGTCAACATTGAAAAGTAATTCAATTGAATTTACTTCGTGTACCGCAGGATCAATCGTTTTTTTAAGATTTGCTGTAATGCCCAAGTAGACAAATTGCCCATCTACATTTTCGTTAAAGTTTTCTATAACGTAAGTTGTACTGTTCGTTCCAAGAAATGTTTTGGCGCTTTTAGGCAAATTTGGATAGTCATTTCTCAGTATATTTCAAAGTCCCTCTAAACGAGAATGAGGTATTGGTGCGTTCATCAAAGCCCATTTCCGTATTTCCCCGACAGTGTCATATTGCTCATTCTCACTATCATCACTGCTTGTTTCCTTATCGTTTTCTATGCCGGGAGCATAATCATCGCCGGCGAAGTTTAGGGCATTACCATCGTTTTCATGTTCATTATCGTTATCAATTTCTTCTTCACTTTGTAACTCTTCATAATTGCGTCCTTGTTCGTCGAGTTCTTCGTTCAAATCTAAGGCGGCTTCAAGTCCTTGATTTTCGGCATCACGAACTTGTAGTTGATGACGATCATCATCATCATCACTATCAGTATCGGAATTACTTTGTTGCGTAATCCTATAACGTGCTTGAATTTGATTGCTTTGTTCTGCCTCAATGGGTAGTTCTCCACATCCTCGAGAAGTACTTGGCTTTTCACGACCGATATCACGAAACTTTTTCACTCGTAACCGCGTCAATTCTCGAGTTTTTCGACGAGAATTTTCATCTTGATCTGCCATGACGCGGGTTAACGTTCACTCTAAACAAACTGTCCGGGAACTGGATTAGAATAGACTTGATTCGCTGTGCAATATACTCAAGATAAAACTGTGTATTTCACCTTGAATCCATCAGCCATGTACATTGACAACCTGAGATCACGAAAACAACCATTTTTTTCTGTCATTACCTTATCGAGTACGCAAGGAAACATCGACTCATATCGTCCACTGGTAACGACAGACGTAAATATTTGGATCATTTAGTGTTGACACACTCGAACCTTTTCTTATATATATTCGGCGTCAAGCCGCTGTAGCGTCGCTCGACAGTATATTGATCAATTTGAAAATTAGATCGATAAACACTCGAATCGAATTATTTATTGCTAATAAAATCCGAAGTAATGGAATCGAATCACGCCATTATTCCTTTGTTTATTTTTCTATATTGACATAAATTTTCATTGTATCGAATTAATATCATTATTAATTTCCTAATAAATATTCATGTGATCCATAACGATAATTTAAATCATGAAATGAATTGTACACTGTTAAAAATGATATGAAATTTACAATACTTTTACTATACAACAGTAAGGGAAATTTACAAACTGGGTATACGAAATGATAATTACTGCATTTGTATACTAAAATTTAGACATGACTTGAAATCTCAATCACTGTTGTGGAATTTAATATACACAACATTGAATATAAGATGAAGTGTATGAATTTTATGAACATGCGTTGCAAAAAACAGTATTTTGCATTGAAATTTAATGCACACGTATGAGAATTCAGACGTTATAGACAGTCTATTGAAAATGCGATATGACTTTGAATTTTATCGACAAATGATTGAAAATTAAAATACAAATGAATTTCAACGACACGATATATGTAATGTTACATCACAAAACTGTCTATGAAAAATATGAATCGAGAACGGAAATAAGAATTCATATACCTTGTACTATTGAAACAAATGCGTGTCTTAAAATTCATACACAAGTATATCCACTGTAAACCATTTTTGTATTAAAATTATCACACAAGTGTAGGGAATTTTCATATAAATACGGTAAATGAAATTGCAGATACGAGTAAGAAAATCAAAAGACGTGGTCACTCGAAAATATAAGTATTATGCAGTATTACTTTTTATCTATGTAAATATATATTTAGCGCCAAAACCTGGTACCAGGACATTATATGGAAATAAGAAGGACATGAACAAGAAAATTATCCAATGCTCTGGAAGCCTTGCAGCAAAAATGGAATTACTAAATTAAGACAGGCAGTGGCCTAGTGGTAACGTGCCCGGCTCCGAACCAGTGGAGCCCGGGTTCGATTCCCACCGACAACAAAATGAATTTTTCTGTGTTTTTTCTAAGATATAGGTTCAAGGCGTGGACATATTCCTCGGTCAGCGGCGACAGAAACAAACTGGGTGTCTCTGGTACGGTTCCCGTGAGCGTGGTCCCGGCAGATGAAAAACCAAGGGCTTCGGGACGTAGCTCCAAATACCCTGTGCCAATACTATACGGACATCTGACGGGGCAGGCGTAACAAGCTCGGACCAGGGCAACCGTACCAGAGACACAAAGAGAGAAGTGGGGTAAAGGAAATACAGCCCGCGAAGTGCAAACCTTTCAGGGACGCAATGTGGAAAAATACATAATTAGTGAATTAAATGTAATACACATAAACAGGGAATTTGATATACAATCGTAAAGGAATCTTAGTGAACAATTATTAATTTCTATGCACGAATACAGCAAATTTAATATACACTCGTATACAAATATCAGCTAAACTTTTTTTAATTTTAAAACACAGATACAGTGAATTCAATATAAACTCGTATACGAATATCAGAAAAACTTTTTTGGTTTTGATATACAGATACAGTAAAATTAATATACACTCGTATGTTAATGTCAGTAAATGTTCCCGATTTCGATACACCAATACCATGAATTTAATATACACTCGTATATTGATATTGATACATGGTTCTTCATTTCAATATACATGTGCCATTGATTTAATATACACTCGTATTT
Organism: Hyposoter dolosus; assembly: GCA_963921915.1. NCBI lineage: Eukaryota > Metazoa > Arthropoda > Insecta > Hymenoptera > Ichneumonidae > Hyposoter > Hyposoter dolosus. Next base: position 23,342,375 of record OY998130.1, on the reverse strand, counting down.
TGATATTAATAAATGATTTTTGATATCAATAGACGCGAGGGTGAACATTACTTCACTGGTACATTATTTTTCAAACACAGAAATGTAGTAATTTTACAAAGCTACACTTTTATTTTTCAATGAGCCTGTTTTGGATTTTCAAAATCGTATCTGAAATATCATACACGGTGTCCGCATAAAAACTTCCTACACATGTGTTTTAATTTTAAGACGGAAATTTTTTACAGTGTAGAAATTGTGAGGCTAAACGGGTGTCAGTTCCCCTGAGAATAACATGCAATTAAGTGAAAAGACGTTTTATCGCTCATGAGGATATCACGGTTTGACTTCAGTCAGGTTATCCATGTCCAGTCCTTATAAGGCTATCATTGGTTAAACCACGGAAAGGTTATCCACACCTTATCCCCATAAGGCAATCATCGGTTTAACCCTGCAAAGGTTATCCATAGTTCAACCTCATAGGGCCATGATCGGTTCAACCCTGCAAAGGTTGTCCACGCCTTATCCTTATAAGGATATCATTGGGGATAATGTTGGAAATCCTTACATAGGTCGTCCACAGGTAAACCTTGTATGAACCCTATTGAGAAAACATGGATCAGGTAACCCACGTACGGACATGATCGGGACCTTGTAAGGTATAGCCTACTTCGGACAACCTCACGAGGACCTTATACAAAATCAGGATATCCCTCTGAAAATTTCTAGTCGGGGGGTTCTAACTTTTCTGTAGATTTTTCTGGGAAATGCAATGGAAACGGAGGTCACCAACAAATGGACTTGTCCAGGCTTTTTTCCCTTCCCTATCACTTCTTTTTTTTGATTGAAAGTCTCAAATTTTTTCAGTCTGGAGTGGTCGAGGGTTTTCAGGCGAGACATTTTTCATTGTTTTTCTGGGAGGGCATCAACATTTTTTGGCAGAGGGTTGTATTTTTTTTGAAGGGTTTTCAATTTTTTCAGTCGGGAGTGGTCAAGGTTTTTCAGGCGAGTACATTATTTTGACGGCAAATTGAAGAGCAAACTTGAATTAAGGGAAGGCGTAAATCAATGAGGGCAATCGTAGAAGATATAAAGTTGTACGCATCTAACTAGGAAACATTTTCAAGTGTCCCCCTCCGATTTCGATGAAACTCTGGTATGTTATAGAGGGTCAAAATCGATGAAATACGTATTTTTTTTTATCGGCCCAAACTCATTTTAAAGGGGTGAAACACCCCTCCAAAGTTGACCACCTCCCAAGATGATTTTTTTGTTTTGCATACAAGGAGGGGATTTTGATAACTAATAATGATAGTAATAAATACCTTGTCAAAAGTGATGAAAAACAGACTTCGAATATTCTCAAGAACTTTTTATTTTAGGGGTTAACTTGTATACACAAAGTTCATTTTTTACATTAGAAACAAGATGTTCATCGGAGCTCAATGAATCCAACAGCACTGTGAAGAGCATGCAAGAATACAGAATACGTGCTTTCGATTTTTTCCCAAAAACTGAATTCTTATCGACTTTTTTCCCAATATTGCGGATTATGTCTAGTATTTAGCCATGAATCATTGAATAATATTGTTTGAGGCTCGCATTCATTCTGGCATCGCTCTCTTATCATTTTACTGTTTTATCATTTTTTTTTCAAGAAACGTGAATATTTTTCATTTCAAGGAGACTATTAACTACTCGAAAATTCGATGTGTGTCATATGCAAACAAGTCATATCTCTATTTGAATCGCGTCGTCAACTTTTTGTCTGGGAGTGTTGTCTCTTGCAAAACTCTAGAACAATGCCCACTCCAAGAATCAATTAGAAGTAGACTCTTCGGTCCCACTTTTGGGATAAACACTTCTTCTAACCACATCTTGAAGTGCTCTGTAATGAATCATTGTGATTAATACTGTTTGAATATATGCAGCGCGAAACAAGAATTATTATACCTAAAATAAGTTTTCCTGATTTGGAAGCTGTGATGAAAACATTTGGCGGTCTGAATAAATGTTGTTCAACTATAGGTCTGAACGTTCCGAATGGTTCTTTTAAAACAATAAATAAAGGAGATAATAATTTTCCGTCCGCTGAAATTGTAGGCTGTATAGTATAACTGTGCGTTGTTGAAGTTACTGATTGTACTATGCACGACACTTGTTTAGTTCCTTCTTCCGTTAACGTTCGTCCAGAATGAATCTCTGTTGGAAACCACTCTGATCAGAATTATACATATTTTGTAATCCATATTCGGAAATATAAGGTTCAACTCTTTTCAAAAATTCTTCAGCACTCTTGTGTAAATATACACTATTTTCCACTGATTTTCGCGTGACGAATTTATTGATTTTTCTGCTAGTAATGCGATGGATCTTCTTAAAGTGAAGTAACCACGTTGGCAATGCTTTAAATCGAAAATCCTTTCGACTGATAAGGCCTTGGACCTTTAAAGCCCATCTTCGCAGATCCGTATCATGAACAATCAAGCCTGCGTCAATGGCATTTTTCATATTCTGCAATGTATACTCTGATGTGCGAGCCAATTTTTCCATGTATGTCCCTCCCTGGTTGATTTGGTGTGCCCAACGACGCAATTGTCGTACTGATTTGACTTTTTTATATCTATGACGAACCGTATCAATTGAGCGATTTTTTTTTCGTCTTTGTACTTCTCCAATATTCAACAGCTCTTCTTTTATAATCGAAACTTAAAGGTTCGTCATCTTCGGAACAGCTATCTTCAGGTCCTTCGGAAGGCACCTGAAAATCTGCATCTTCCACTGCGAACGTTTCAAGATTTTTGTAGGGCTCTTCAAAGTCAAGAGAATTTTCCTCAATCATTTCCACACTACTATATTCTGTCATGCTTTGTAATAAAATGTTCTCGAAGTTCGATGCTATTTCACGTTCATCATTTGTTAACGGGGACTCGGGTATATTCATTACTTCAAATGCTGCCCACAGAAGTTTAATAACGTTTATTGGATTCACTTTCATTGTAAACGTGAGAAGAAATTCAATAACTGCTCGAAGTTCTGTTATTAACGTATTAACAAGCACTGAACGGTCTCACGACTTTTCATATTGAAAATATCCGAAAGACACGCGTAATCGTTAAAAAAAATATCTGTGCCATAGAATTAATTCAAGTAGAGATATGACTTGCTTACATATGACACACATCGAATCTTCGAGTGGTTGATAGTCTGCTTGAAATGAAAAATATTCACGTTTCTTGAAAAAAAATGATAAAACAGTAAAATGATAAGAGAGCGATGCCAGAATGAATACGAGCCTCCAACAATGTTATTCAATGATTCATGGCTAAATACTAGACATGATCCGCAATATTGGGAAAAAAGTCGATAAGAATTCAGTTTTTGGGAAAAAATCGAAAGCACGTATTCTGTATTCTTGCATGCTCTTCACAGTGGTGTTGGTTTCATTGAGCCTCAATGAACATCTTGTTTCTAATATAAAAAATGAACTTTGTATATACAAATTAACCCCCAAAATAAAGAGTTCTTGAGAATATTCGAAGTCTGTTTTTCATCACTTTTGACAAGGTATTTATTACTATCATTATTAGTTATCAAAATCCCCTCCTTGTATGCAAAACAGAAAAATCATCTTGGGCGGTGGTCAACTTTGGAGGGGTGTTCCACCCCTTTAAAATGAGTTTGGGCCGATAAAAAAAAATACGTATGTCATCGATTTCGACCCTCTATAACATACCAGAGTTTCATCGAAATCGGAGGGGAACACTTGAAAACGTTTCCTTTTAAGTAAATGGAATCGAAGTTATATTTCTAAAAATTCAATTTTGTAGGACTTGTGTACAAAACGTTGTTTTCTTATGATTTCTCAGAACTGATATTTTTTTCAAAATGATGTATATTTCTTATGATTTCTTAGAACTGATGTTTTTTACAAATGGATGTATATTTCTTATGATTTCTTAGGACTGATGATTTTTTTCAAAATGATGTATGAAGATTGAAAAAAGGCGACAAAGGCATTACTTTATTAACTTTCAATTGGAACGCGTGAGTAGAAAGGATACATATCAGGAGTTTGCTTACAATCGCTATAAACTCCATTATGTCATGGCTGATATTTCGAAAGAAAAAATGTTAATCATGGCTGATATTTTGGCAGAAAAAATGTAAATAAAAAATGGCATATGTTTGATGAAAGCTCTTTGAATAAAGATTGTTAACATTTTGAGAGAATACATTTTTTTACTAATATTTCGTTGAATAAATTCGAATCAATTCGAATAGAAGAATGGCAACTAAACTGAATACCGGAATATTGCATTTATTTTTATCGTTAATACGCAGGGAGGAAGAATGAAATGAGAAATGGGATCTTCTCAAAGATAAGTTGTCAGTGGAACTTTTGAGCTCTAAAAACTGCTCCATAGTCTGCCCTGAAAATTGGTCTGAAGACCACTTTAGAGTTTTTTCCTGAAATATACTTTGCAGAGCGTAATGGGAGCCCTTATTTCTGCCAATCTCAATCCAATGCAGCAATGTGATTTTTAGCCGTTTCCCACGATTTTCATTAGAATATAATCCGACGATTCAAAAACGTCGATTTTTCGTCAATTTTCTAACGAAAAGCGATCGTCTCGGAACAACGATGATAATTCTCCATTTTTTTTTCGTTGACATGATTTGTTTAGCTCAAACGAAGCGTAAACACGTGCCATCGTCTTCATTTTTCGCTAGATCACAATTTTCGACTTTTACCATCAGCTGCGAGAAAACTAAGATTTTTTCATGAATTGGAATATATATATCGCTCCACAATATTTAGTTCCTTCCGGAGCAACAACTTGTCGCTGAGAGTTATCCAGAGCTTTCGGATATCTCGCAGCGACAAGATTTTCATGTGGCTCAGCGACAAGATTTTTATGTCACTGAGCTTCCGGATAGCTGGTAGCGACAAGATTTTCATGTGGCTCAGCGACAAGATTTTTATGTCAATGAGATGTATCTGGAGCTTCCGGATAGCTGGCAGCGACAAAAGATTTTCATGTGGCTCAGCGACAAGATTTTCATGTGGCTCACCGACAAGATTTTTATGTCGCTGAGTGTTACTGTCGCTTTGCGATCAATCTAATGCCAGCGGCGATGTTAGTTATGCTGTAAATATATAATCGCTCCACAATATTTGGTTCCTTCCGGAGCAACAACTTGTCGCTGAGAGTTATCCAGAGCTTCCGGATAACTCGTAGCGTCAAGATTTTCATGTGGCTCAGCGACAAGATTTTTATGTCACTGAAAGTTATTTGGAGCTTCGGGATAGCTGGCAGCAACAAGATTTTCATGTGCCTCAGCAACAAGATTTTCATGTGGCTCAGTGATAAGATTTTCATGTGGTTCCGCGACAAGATTTTCATGTGGCTCAGCGACAAGATTTTTATGTCGCTGTGCATTCAATCGAATATCCCAGCGGCGATTTTAGATATGCTGTAAATGAATAAAATTGTGGGCTTAGGAATAGGGCGAAGGTTGTGAAGCATACTTATTCCTGAAGCATATTCCTCCGTCACTGGAGCATGTCGGTAATGCCAGCTGAAAATTAGCATTAGTGAGGTTATGGTGAGCTGTCAGAGCTGTAAGCACAGTATTTATCACAAAGGCGGCAACGACAAACCTGCAACATGTTTTTCTCCCATAACCCTGCATTCTCGAGAAAATAAATGGTTAACCAACGTGCGTTGTTCGACAAGGAACAAGATGTATCTGTCATTTTCTCGGAAATTTCAACGGCTTAAACGAAAAATGTGAACCTATTTCAGCTATCTCTTTTACACTCGCGTCGATATGGGCCGTCGAAATATACATAATTGCTAGCGGAATTTTAGGTTATTAATTTCGCTGTGGCTATTCGCACCCCTTTTTTCGTACGTTTAAGCGTGCGTCGTACGTTTAAGCGTGCGTCGTACGTTTAAGCGTGCGTCGTACGTTTGAGCGTGCATATTATGCATAAACGTTTAAGCGTGTACCGTACGTATAAGCGTGCGTCGTACGTTCAAGCGTGCATCTTACGCATAAACGATTAAGCGTGTACCGTACGTGTAAGCGTGCGTCGTACGTTTAAGAGTGTGTCGTACGTTTAATCGTGCTTCGTACGTTGCTAAGCCCGATACACTATTAATGCGATTAATTAAGATTTCACGTTATGCTTATGCATGCAACTAAATACGAAAATCGTTGCACAAACATGGTTATGAGATTTTCGGAGTAACATGTACTTTCGTTGTCTGTATTATCGACCAACGGCAAACGACCAATTGCTAATTCCGTGACAACTCCCTCTCTCTTACAGGCGACAAATATTTTATTTTTTTGAAACCGCCAAACCATGGTTATACACCATGCATTATGCATTGATTGTCCATCGCACAAGGTAGATATAAAACTACGAATTCTTGTTACCGACGATTGTCTATACTGCCCCATCCACCCCTTCATAAATGTGCATAGTCCGCGCACAGACACACACACACACACACACACACATGAAAGTCCGTAAGAAATGGAGAAGGTACTTACCTACGCACATGCACGCATAAATAAAGAATTGAGAACAAAAGTTACACGATCATGGATAATATAAGTTTTTCTATATTTAAGGGTATTTTATGACGTCTTTATTGAGATATATGCATGTGGATTATAACATTAAAAAAAAAAAACTGTTTAACGAACAAAAAACGAAAAAACTATGTGTATTATAACATTAAAAAAAAGAAGCTGTTTATTAAATTCGACATAACGAAAACGAACAAAAAACGAAAAAACTTTCGTTTTTATTGTTTTTTGCACTGAGGGCAAAACCACGAGCTCGCTCTCGGTGCTCGTTTCAACCCCGCGCATTCAAAATGATACCATAGCAAGCAGTGGTCGCACAACACACACTTGTCTTCTGCGCCCTCCTTACAAGTCCCACACGTGAAGACACCGGTATTTTTTTTCTGCTTAATGGCTTTCGTGAGGGAAATGAAAGTTTTTTTTTCAAAATATGACTCGACTAATTTTATGTCGACCGATTTGTCGACGAGGGAGTCGCGCAAATGAAGGAGATCGATATCCTTCTCTAAAATGGCGTATTCGCCCTGTCGTGCCGCTTCTACTTTATTTTCGTCGACAGATAAAAATTTCAAAATATTTCTTCTTTTTTTCTCGACGTGCTGAGCAGAAAACTTCTTCGGGGCATCTGATTGACGTGGTAGCCCGATTGCCGTTAAAGAAGGACCTTTTGGTCGACCTTTCGCTTGCACTTTCGGCATTATTATTTCAGCGAAGTCAAGTGTATCACCGCGCTCATCCTCCGTTGTCCTCGTATCATCGTTTTTTGATGTTCCACCTTGATGATCCACCGTTGAATTCGTCTCGAATTCCAACTCCGGCCCGGTTCCCGTTGAAGCAGCGCCTTCCGGTAATTCACCACCGCGCTCATCCTCCGTTCTCCGGATATTATCGGTTTCGATTTCTTTGCCATTTTGGTCATCCGCCGTGGAATATTTCTCGAGTTCAAACTCGGTAATTGCTGGTAAGTCGGCGATGTTGATGTCGGCTATCACCTCGACGCCAATGTCGTGCTGCATATGTGATTCTTGAAATCCCTTCAAGAGATCGATCACATTTTCGAGGTTTTTTTGTACCTGCTCTTGTGTTGACCTGTCGAAGAGGCTGTCGATGAAACTATCTAGAACCGGTTGTATAACCTGGTGCAGTTCGGTCTTCGTAGTTTCGACGGTGGTGGCTGGGCGATGTTCATTTTCGACGGTTGTGGCTGGGCGAGGATCATTTTCGACGTTGGTGGCTGGACGAGGTTTTTTGGTGATTCGTTTTCTCTCCTTCGGTTTTTTTTTCAATTGGGACATTGCGGACTCTATCTCTTCAATCTGAAAAAAAAATATGAAATGACATTTATACTTATTGTTAATGATTTATTTATTTATTATTTATTTATACTGAAAAATGCTACATTTTCCTGTTGACGATTCAACAGTCGACGATTGAACTTGCGAGTCGACCTTCAATATATATTTATTTCTCACCTCCCATTCATCGTGATTATGTTGCAATTCCATTTCAACTATCACCAGTTTTTTGCGCCTTTTATCTGCACGAATTTTTATCGTTGCCGGGCAGCCTATTTTTTGAGAGCTGAAAATGACAATAATTGTATTAAAATAAAACACAGATGGATAGCACAAAAACATTAACTTAGAATAATACCTTGTCTGTCGAATATTTTGTCCGCTTGGTTTGAAAATGCCGCCATATTTACAAACAAATTTCACTTCCTGGTAGATTAGTTCGTCCTCCGACGTAGCCAATCTGCTGTTTTTTTTTTGTGAATAATTGTCGACTGTCGGATTGGTATTGGTGCAATTTTTCTTCGAATTCCGCGAAACTCGAGAACGATTCATCTTTTTCGAAGATTACTTTGTCAGTCATCTGTAAAAATAGGGAAAGTTTTTCGAAATATTCTTTAAACATCAGGATCACCGTTCTCTTTGAATGATATTGAACAAAAAGATGAATAAATACGGCTGTTACAAAAATTTAACAACAGAGATTTTGAGAAGAAAATTCGAAAAAAATTAATAAACATTCAAAAAAATCAACCAATTCTTATGCCCGGAATATATATGTAGGCTTACGCATGTAAACTTTCGTATTCAATTACACGATAACTCTGTAGAAGAAAAAACAGAAAAAACTTGTATCGTCGAATTTAATATGAACGAATACGTCGCCAAATTTTATAAAATTCTGAATTTTTTGAGATTTTCTATGATTTTGACATGGATTAGCATTCGTCCGTTTTCGTTCGTTACCAAAATTATGATTTCTCGTATTTTATTTGTTAATCCTTTGTTTTTACGAACGTTCAGTCAGTAAATAAACTAATACTTTCTTCACTCACCTTTCAAAATGAAGAGGGTAACTGGATGATGCGAAAAAAAAAGAATTGCAAGCACAAACCGAAGCACGATCGAACAAACCGTGTGGCGTATGAGATACGCGGTACAAGATGAAGAAAGGAAGTGTAAAAGATGTGATCGTGGAGGTTATTTGTACGGCTGACTGCCATCTAGCGATGAAACACAGAGGCTAGTTCTTTAGGGACCGTAAGAAAGTTTGTCCTCTGCGTGACCCAGCAATCAAAACAAACATATAGCTGTCTCTTTCCTTTGCGCGTTGCTCAACACAAAACACCGCATGCGCTGTGGTTAGTTTTGTTTCGGTGGATGGTCGGTCGGTCGCTATATATTTCCGGATTATCTTCGAATCGAACGCATACGACAGTGATTCAGTGCCAGCAATTTGATTATCGTGATTGAACCAATTAAAATGTTTTTGCATCAATTCGCGTAAAAAAGGTAAGAAATTATATCTGCGTTTTTGAATGGCAAACGATTTTTAAACACGTTTCTCTGCGCAATATTCATCATTAAAAACATATTTTTTGCCAATAATTCTGTTAAGTGAACCCAGCTTTGTTACGTATGCAACATTTTTGTTGGCACTACACTTTTTTTTATTATATTATTTTCGTAGTGTATTCGAATAATGGATTTGTCCGAGGAAAGCGGAGGAAAAAAATTCGAAAGCTTTGAAGAATTGAAAAAATTCTTGCAACAATACGAGCACGGTCAGAGACAGGTAATAACAACGAGGAATAGCGAACGTCTCAAACCCGACGAAAAAAATCACGAATTGATAAAGTATAAAAAAATCCACTATGGCTGCAAGTTTGGTGGTAATTGCCGAACAGAGGCGAAGGGTTATCGGCAAAGCAGGTAAATATCAATTAATTGTAGCATAGGAGAAAAATTGTTACGAAGATTTATCCACTATTTTTAAATCGTAAACATTGATTAAAGTATACATATATGAAAACATGTGTAACTGAACTATTTAAATCGCATTTTTTAAAATTAATTATTCGAATATAACTATCCATAAATTGCTGTTGCGATTATGGTTGAATACTCCCGCCAAAATTCGAAAAATAAAAAAATTTGCGACAAAAAAGATTTGCAGATATTCAACACATAGAAGAATGTAAGAGAATCTCTCATACTGATCTCTGGCAGGTGGAATGTACTTAAAACATTGCTTTTCTATATAGTACCTACAAACAAGGATGTCCTTTTTCGATGACAGTACGAGCTACAATGGATCGTCAGTGGTTGGAGATCAAAACAATTAATTGCAACCATTCAAATCACCCAACATCAAAGGTATTCATATAAAACGTTCATGACCGAATTATTCTATTCATAGATACCGTAATTTATAGATTATTAACTGGGAACTAGTTCTTGAAGGACAACTAAATTTGTTTTTCTGATACCACTGTCACCGTGGTAAACATGAAAATTGCAAAGAATATTTCATTCTTTCTTTTGTTCCTGATTTATTGTTCGGTAGAATAATTTTGGAGGTCTGTCATAGTCAGAGAAACAAAATTGTTCGAAGAATGGCTGTGCAGCGTAAATATTAAAATGCATGCTCCAAAAAAACGATAAATTGAGTTCAATATTCGTAATAAATAACGTTGCAAATTAAAGTTAATAATGGATTCATATTATGACAAAAATTCTTCAAATTGACAAATGACAATTGCGTAAAACTCAACGTTTTTTTCTTTGACCATGGAATCTCCGGAATTATTCAGCCGATATGCTTTCAATTGTTCAGGGTCATTATTCGCATGAGAGACAATCGAATAGATGCAGGATTTTCATGCTCACTGAGATAACCATAATTGCGTCAAAAAAATATTTTGTTCATTATACGCAAAATTCTCGTGTTTCTCAACGGATTAAATTGCAAATACTTATGCATTCTTTCGTTTGTTTCTGATTAGTATCACGAGTCTGAACAATTAAGAGCGGTTCGATAAAATAATATGTGAAATCTCAAGGTTGCAGACAAAAAACTTGTTCGTACAATCGTTGTACATTGCTATATTTAAAAGTCATCCCGGAAAAATCATAAATCGAGTTGAATCCTTGTGGTTTTAATCATTTTTTATTTTCAATTGAACAATGAATGGTAGATATGAAAGAAAATGTTTGAGTTGAAAAATACCAGTTGTTTGTAACCGCTAGTTTTTTTTTGTGCCTATGAAATCACAAAATAGTATTTCAAGCAACAAGTGCGGAAAGCGATGAATTACATCGCGCGTGTAGTTGCCGCATGAGCCGAAGGCTTAAGCCTTTACATACTTTATGTGATACTTTATGAAGTATCACAAAAAATATGTTACCGACGACTAGCTTTAATTGTGTAGGCTCATTTGGCACATGGAGGATAAAGAAATCAACGAAAGCTGCTGCATCAAGAAAAACAAGGTTCATCTTCAGGAAGAAATAAATTTATTTCTCTGTAAACCACTGTTTTCACTAAACGTGAAAATCGAAAAAAAAATCCTTCATGGGGCATAAGCCTGAAAAATCTGGAACTGATCGATGAAATACGTTTTGAGATTTCACGGCTACAAAAAAAAATATTTGCGTTCTGTTTTTAATTGAATAATGGGTTCATTTATGAACAGAATATTTCGAATTGTAACAATATGCATATAACTCCGGAAATATCGTCTACACTTATTGTGTTACCAGGAAAAAAAAGGAGCATGATTTTTTGGTATTCACTCTAAAAAAAACATATTGTGATTTTATATAATATTTCTATAGGTCTTTTTTGATACACTTCCGGAAAACCGAAGATTATCACCAGGAAGTCGCACCGAGGTTGAAAAATTTATAGAAATGGGCTGCAATCGTAAATTGTTGCAGAATAAAGTTATCGATGAAAAAAAAAAACACGTAACTTTGAAAGATTTGTCGAACATACGAGCAAAACTCAAGTGCTCGGACGACGAAAATCTTTCGAAAGCTGTCACGCTGTTAGAAAAAGACTATGGTAAGTTCAAGTTGAATTTTGCCGTCACTTTGTGACTATTTTATTATGATTATGGCGATAGAACCTCCTCAATGTATTCTGAACAGCTCATTATCGTGTTATAATGTTTGGCAGGCGCAACGGTCAATGTGCTGGAAGAAGAGAGGAATTTCAAGGGCTTGTTTTTCATTACCGAGGATATGAAAAACTCCATGTCGGCGTGGCCCGACATTGTATTTATCGACGGCACATATATGCTCCTCAAAACACGTCTCACGGTGATGCTTCTCGTGGTAGAAAATAGTAATGGTTTCACCGAAGTCGTCGGAGTTGGATTGCTCGCCTACGAAGATCGCCAAACTTTCGAGTGGTTTCTGCAAACTTTTAAGGACGCTAATACTGAAGCTTGCTCCAGAATCCGGTGCATAATGGGAGACAAAGATCTTCTGGAGCGCGACGTATTGAAAGAAATTTTTCCGTGTGTTCCAATCTACATTTGTCGGTTCCACACGTTGAGAACATTTAAAAGAGCTATCTCGACCGAAATTGCTGGAACTAAAAAAGTCGAGTGTCTGAAACTGCTGGAGCGAATGGTGTATAGTTCATCAGAACAGGAATATGATAAATTGTACGCCCAGTTTCGCGAAATAGCTCCAGACCAAGCTTTACATTATTTTGAAAAAAACTGGCACGAGATCCGGGAGGATTGGACAGCTTATAGCATGACAAACGGAAATTTAAAAAACATGACTAACAACCGACTGGAGTCCATGAACGGAAAAATCAAACAAGTCGTCCAAAAAAATAGTTCATTGGTGGAATTCATTAAAAAGTTTTTTTCTTGGCTCCGCTCGCATAATTTCGAGGCAAATGCGAAATTGGCAAAAGCTTTCTTGAAAGTTCCGGTTGAACCCTACAGCGCGGAGAGCGACGAGTACAAATTCAAAAGATATTTGATGCCATTTGTTTTTCCTATCGTTCTCGCTGAATTGGAAAAAGTAAAATATGTACAAATAAACGAATGCATTGATGAAACAGAAAAAAAATGCATCATAAAATCAAATCGAGCGCGTCTTGAAGCAAGCGATGCGGCATGTAACTGCGAAGTCTGGACATCCTCTCTTCTACCGTGTCGTCATATCTTCGCTGTTCGCAAACACTTTGGTATGTCGCTATTCGCTGAAGAATTGTGCAATCAACGATGGACGAGAGAATACGTAATGGAACATCATCGATCTTTTAACCAGTCGGGATTAAAATTTCAAAAAACTGTCGACTCCCCGGCACCGGCGGTACACACCGTAATATTGAAAAAGCCCGTTTCCGTTCAAGACAAAAGGAGAACAATAACCCCGTTCGCAAAACAGTTAATCGATTTGGCGAGCAATGCATGTGGTCCTCGGTTCGACAGCAGGATGGACATTTTGAAGACCATTTGCCAATCTTGGAGCGAAGGACGTGAAGTGAAAATTCTTAGGGTAAATGACCTTACGGAATTCGAACCAAAGGACGAAGGAAATATCGGCGGAAGTGAATGTTCGTCAACAGCCCTAGTTCACGGAACAGACATCGAATGTCGCTTATCGCAAATACAAATGCCGACTCCTACAAAACTGATTGGTCGACCGTCGGGGCACTTGGCAACCAGTGCGAGTAAAACGGGGGCAGTGAAGAAGCGAATAAATACAGCCGAATTTAAAAATAAGGACAAGTATGAACAAACGCTCAATCTCCTCAAGTTTTTATCACTCGATGAAGATAAAATAGAAGCTGCACGAGAGGGCGAATACGCCATTTTAGAGAAGGATATCGACCTCCTTCATTTGCGCGACTCCCTCGTCCACGAATCGGTCGACATGAAATTGGTCGAGCCATATTTTGAAAAAAAAACTTTTATTTCCCTCACGAAAGCCATTAAGCAGAAAAAAAATACCGGTGTCTTCACGTGTGGGACTTGTAAGGAGGGCGCAGAAAATAAGTGTGTGTTGTGCGACCACTGCTTGCTATGGTATCATTTTGAATGCGCGGGTTTGAAACGAGCACCGAGAGCGAGCTCGTGGTTTTGCCCTCAGTGCAAAAAAAAATAAAAACGAAAGTTTTTTCGTTTCGTTTTCGATTTTTGAAACGAAAGTTTTTTCGTTTTATGTTCGTTATTTTCGTTATGTCAAATTTAATAAACAGTTTTTTTTTAAATGTTAATACACATGCATAAGTAACACATATATAATATATATATATATATATATATCTCAATAAAGACGCAATAAAATACCTTATATATATGTCGTGATGATCGGGGTGGCCTGGGTTTGCCTCATTTGATTTACAAAAAATTGAGGGATGAAAAAATAAAAAGAAGAAGAACGGAGAGTCAGATAGCGAGAAGGGAGAAGACACATGACGTCTGTCTGCGAATTTATCGTTAAAGATTGATTAATTTCATCGTTTGTACCATCAATAAAGAAAATCGGAGTAATTATGCGCAATACGCGCAACAACACAAAGACTTCGATGACGGATTTCGGCATTTCTCCGACATCAGAAGTGGGATTGCCCAGAGACCCAGAACCATCGACATCGGAAAATCAAACGTCCCAACGGAACGAAAATTCTTCCGGAAACCGATGGCAAGTTTTGATCGAAAACCAGAACAGAAACATGATTGAGTTGATACGATCAATCCGAGATCCTCCAGCCGATCGTCCAGAAATAATTCTTCCTGAATTTAATCCCGACGAAAGTGTTGTGAATGCTCGAGCTTGGTGCTTGACAGCTGCTCTGTGCATGCAGGAAGAGGAATTACAAGGAAGCAAATTAATCGTTGCTTTAAGCAGAGCGATGAAAGGATCCGCTGCATCATGGTTTCCTCAGATAAGTTTCGCTGGAATGACGTGGACACAATTTAAAAATATTTTTTTATCCCGTTTCGAAATCGTTAAAACCCCCGCGGCAATGTTAATAGCTTTAAATTCCGGCCAACCAAAAAATGAGGAAAATTTTGCATCATATTCAACGCGAATTTTAAGTACGCTCATTCCACAATTTGAATCAATGAGCAAAGAAGCAATTGCCGTCTCCATAGTGCTGGCTCATGTGGCCCATTTGGAACCCCGTCTGAAGAGATTGGCCTTTACCACCGAAATAAATTCCCGAAATAAACTACAACAGGAACTAATGGCTGTGGAATATCAAAAAAGGACTTTCCCCTTTTCTCAAACTCAAGAGAGCCCAGCGTTCGACCCCAAACGACCAAGACCCGCTATTTCTTCACTAAAGTGTTTCCATTGTGGAAAAAATGGGCACAAAATCTCGGAGTGCAGAAGTCGGTCGTCAAATCCCATTCCGGAATATTCCGAGCGTAATTCAAGGAAAGTCCCTTTCACCGGGAAGAAATCTTCAGTGACATGTTTTAAATGTGGAGAATCTGGGCATATCTCTCCAAACTGCAAAAACCCTCCTAGAACGGAACAAAAAACATCTGCTGAAGGTTCAATCGAGCGTCGCGTCAATTTTTGTTCGATCCAACCCGTTTTTGGCGAATTATTACATTCCGGTGAGAAGTTTTCATTTTGTTTCGATTCTGGTGCTGAATGCTCTCTGATTAGAGAAAGCACTGCACAAAAATTTTCAGGAAAACGTCAGAACAATTTGGTCATTCTATCTGGTATAGGTCCGTCCAAGATTCAAAGTATTACTCAAATTTTGACACAAGTGACTGTAAACGATCATTGCCTAGACATTTTATTTCACGCCGTCCTTGACGATTTTTTAAGCAACGAAATTCTTATTGGACGAGAAATATTAGCTCTGGGTTACGCAATGGAAATGACTGTCGACAATCTAATTCTCAAGAGAATACCGAGGGTTAATTTTTGCAACGCGAACTCCGACCAACCTAACTTTAACAAAATAGAGACAGACATTTCGGAGTGTGACAAAAAAGCGTTGATTGAAATTTTGGAAAGATTTTCTTCAACTTTTGTCACGGGAATACCAAAATCAAGAGTAACAACCGGTCAACTTGAAATTCGCTTGTTAGATCCCAACCGAACCGTACAAAGACGACCTTATCGCCTTCCCACTATTGAACGACAAATAGTTCAAGATAAAATCAAAGAATTAGAGGAAGAAAACATTATTAGACCAAGTTGTTCCCCCTTTGCTAGCCCTATTATCCTTGTTAAAAAAAAGGACGGATCTGATCGATTGTGTATTGATTATCGGGAGCTTAACAACAATACCGTGGCCGATAAATATCCGTTACCGCTTATCGCTGATCAAATAGACAGATTGGGCGGTGCCAATTATTTTACATCTTTAGATATGGCCAGCGGTTTTCATCAAATCCCTATTCATCCAGATTCCATCGAAAGAACTGCTTTTATTACTCCCGATGGGCAATATGAATATTTAGTGATGCCTTTTGGTCTGAAAAATGCACCATCTGTTTTTCAGCGTGCAATTAACAAGGCTTTGGGAGGTTTGGTAAACACCTCAGTCGTTTGTTACATGGATGATATTCTCATTCCATCAAAAACAATCAGCGAGGGCATTCAAAAATTGGAGGCTGTTCTAGAAGCCCTAACTCGCTCTGGATTCTCAATAAATCTGAAAAAATGCTCTTTTTTGAAACTCAGAATAGAATTTCTGGGTTATGAGGTTTCTGCAGGAGAAATCCGACCAAACCCTCGCAAAATTGTTGCACTAACTGCACTCCCTCCCCCTCAAACTGTTACTCAACTTAGACAGTTTATTGGACTTGCTTCTTACTTTCGACAGTTTATCCAGGGATTTTCTAAACTTGCAGCACCCTTGTACAAACTTACCAATGGTAAGGGAAAGATTGATTGGAATCCCGAGCTCGAGGACATCCGAAAAAATATTGTTTCTCGATTGACCAGTTCCCCCCTTTTAATGATTTTTGACCCAAACTTCCCAATAGAACTGCATACAGATGCGAGTGCTGTTGGCTATGGTGCGGTTCTAATCCAAAAGGTCAATGGGAAAACTCACGTTGTGGCTTATTTCAGCAAAAGAACAACAGAAGTAGAATCACGATATCATTCGTATGAATTGGAAACTCTTGCTGTTGTGAACGCCCTTAAACATTTTCGTCACTATTTACAAGGAAAAAAATTTACAGTAGTTACGGATTGTAACTCACTCAAGGCTTCCCGTACAAAACTCGAT
Organism: Hyposoter dolosus; assembly: GCA_963921915.1. NCBI lineage: Eukaryota > Metazoa > Arthropoda > Insecta > Hymenoptera > Ichneumonidae > Hyposoter > Hyposoter dolosus. Next base: position 23,325,263 of record OY998130.1, on the reverse strand, counting down.
TTAACCCCGAGAATTTACAGATGGTGGGCATTTCCACAATCATTCAACTTCGATATTGTCTATCGAGAAGGAAAAAAGCTGTCACATGCAGATTTCTTTTCCCGAAATCCTTTACCTGAAAACGAAAAGTTGAATGTTCAAATAAGTGAGCAGAAGCGTGTCAATCTCACACAAATTTCCGACGGATGGTTACGGGCAGAACAGCAGAAAGACAACGAAATTTCTAATCTTATCTCAAAATTAGAAAACAATCAACTTGACCCGAATGTTTCCAAAACATACGAATTTCGAGATGGAATTCTTTTCAGAAAAATTCAACGAAACAATCAGACTCACATTTTACCAATAATCCCTAGAGCTTTTCAATGGTCGGTAATAAACCATGTACATGAGTCAATCATTCATCTGGGATGGGACAAAACTTTAGAAAAAACCTATCAGCACTATTGGTTCCCTAATATGCCCAAATATGTGCGAAGATTTGTTGAAAACTGCATTACTTGTCGACTTTCGAAATCTACTTCTGGTAAAATTCAAGCCGAATTACATTCAATTCCAAAAGTGAGCATTCCCTGGCATACCATTCATATTGACGTTACCGGAAAGCTCAGCGGTAAAAATAATACTAAAGAATATGTCTTTGTCTTTATTGATGCCTTTACTAAATTTGTTTTCCTTCACCATTCTCTCCATGTCGATGCTGTAAGTGCTATAAAAGCTCTCAAGTCAATTGTCGCTTTATTCGGAGCTCCAACTCGTGTGATCGCTGATCAAGGGAGATGTTTTGCAAACAAAAACTTTCGCGACTTTTGTAGTTCCCACTGCGTTAACCTTCACTTGATCGCTACCGGTACTAGTCGAGGCAATGGTCAAGTCGAACGTGTTATGAGCACACTAAAAAATATGCTTACATCCGTCGAAACCAGTAGCGACAAATCTTGGCAGGATTCTCTTGGAGAAATTCAATTGGCAATAAACTCTACCGCCAATAGAGTGACCAAGGCAACTCCTCTGGAATTAATGATTGGTCGCGTAGCCAGACCTTTAACTTTATTACCTATTACTGACGAAGAAAAAGAAATTGATTTACCAAAAATCAGAGAGCGAGCAGCTGATTCAATCGAAACAAACGCTGAAACAAATAGATCTCGATTTAATGCCGGAAAAGCAAATCTTGCAAAGTTTTCTGTTGGAGATTATGTTTTGATAAAAAATCACGAAAGGAATCAGACAAAATTAGACCCAAAATTTAGAGGTCCACTATCCATCATTGAAGTATTAGACGGAGATCGGTACATATTGAAAGCTCCAAATTCAAATAGAACCTATAAATACGCTCATGACCGTCTCCGAGCAATGCCCGATTGTTCTGTACCGTCAGAACTGAATATTTCTTTTGATGAATCTACCGAAGAATCATTGAATATTTCAGGTATTCAATTGAACACTGAAAGAAATTTCTTTTATAGATCTTGTGTGATTTCCTGGTTGACACACCCATTGATTGAAACATAACTGAAAGTATTTGAGTAAGAAATGATTGTCATCCCTCGTGGTTCGATCACGACCTTGGAACACACATTCATTATGCTTAATAGTTGCAAGTCAAAAAGAACCTAACTCACTTCGGTGAGCGGAGATGGTGCAATGTAACGGCTAATGGTGTGGTGCTGTGGCATGAGACATGTGTTTTGAAAAATCGATGAAAAGACAATTTGGTGTTGGCAGATAGTAAAATATGTGAAGCCCAATTGATAATTGGCAATGTCGAATAAAGATTACATGTCTTTGGGTAAGAATGTAAGTCTCGTGTGAAGAATGCAAGTCTTTTGAGAAGATTGCAGTTCTTGATTCCAAAAAAAAAAAAAAAAAAAAAAAAAAAAAATAATAATAATAATATTCATAAGCAAAGGGTGTCGTCAACAGGTTGTCCACAGATGTATTTCTTTCAAAAATGGTCAGGTTTGGCCAAACGATTGAAAAAAAAAAAAAAAAAAAAAAAAAAAATTAATTCCCTTATTTCCAGAAGAATCAAACTCAACACACGAGGACGTGTGATAGTCAGTCTGGCCGTGTCGTGATGATCGGGGTGGCCTGGGTTTGCCCCATTTGATTTACAAAAAATTGAGGGATGAAAAAATAAAAAGAAGAAGAACGGAGAGTCAGATAGCGAGAAGGGAGAAGACACATGACGTCTGTCTGCGAATTTATCGTTAAAGATTGATTAATTTCATCGTTTGTACCATCAATAAAGAAAATCGGAGTAATTATGCGCAATACGCGCAACAACACAAAGACTTCGATGACGGATTCCGGCATTTCTCCGAGATATAGAAAAAATTATATTATCCATGATCGTGTAACTTTTGTTCGCAATTCTTTATTTATGTGTGCATGTGCGTAGGGAAGTACCTTCTCCATTTCTTACGGACCTTCATGTGTGTGTGTGTGTGTGTGTGTGTGTGTGTGTGTGTGTGTGTGTGTGTGTGTGTGTGTGTGTGTGTGTGTGTGTGTGTGTGTGTGTGTGTGTGTGTGTGTGTGGATGGGGCAGTATAGACAATCGTCGGTAACAAGAATTCGTAGTTTTATATCTACCTTGTGCGATGGACAATCAATGCATAATGCATGGTGTATAACCATGGTTTGGCGGTTTCAAAAAAATAAAATATTTGTCGCCTGTAAGAGAGAGGGAGTTGTCACGGAATTAGCAATTGGTCGTTTGCCGTTGGTCGATAATACAGACAACGAAAGTACATGTTACTCCGAAAATCTCATGACCATGTTTGTGCAACGATTTTCGTATTTAGTTGCATGCATAAGCATAACGTGAAATCTTAATTAATCGCATTAATAGTGTATCGGGCTTAGCAACGTACGAAGCACGATTAAACGTACGACACACTCTTAAACGTACGACGCACGCTTACACGTACGGTACACGCTTAATCGTTTATGCGTAAGATGCACGCTTAAACATACGACGCACGCTTATACGTACGGTACACGCTTAAACGTTTATGCATAATATGCACGCTTAAACGTACGACGCACGCTTAAACGTACGACGCACGCTTAAACGTACGACGCACGCTTAAACGTACGAAAAAAGGGGTGCGAATAGCCACAGCGTATTAATTTTTAACCGCAACCAGCTGACTTTTGAACGTATCTAGATTCTGTAACAGGATTTTCCCGACTCGGGGCCATCCGTCCCTTCGGAGCCTCTCGGTCGCTCCCCCTCGGGTCATCGTGGCTCGGCCGGAGTAAGCTGGGCGCCAGGTACAAGCGTACTGTCGGTAAAACCGACTTCTAATTTACCCACGCCGGCCCAGACGTAATGGCCAAGATACCCAGGGGGCCACGAGAGCTGCGGTTGGTCCGGCTACTCAGCTCAACTGAGATACGAATGATAGACGGGCTGGGTTGGGGCGAGAGCAACAGATGACACAAAACTCATAAATAAAGTACACGTACGCGAGCAGCTAAAATGAACATCCGATTTATTCAAAAGAGACAAGTAACGGCGAATTTACATGAAGCACGCGGTCGGACACGACCACAAAACCGTAACACAATCTTGAACCGCGAGAACAATGTGCGGCGTTAGCGGGTGCGACGCTAACGCAGTTACGGAGCCGAAACTCAGATAACTAGGGCCGGAGGCAGGCAATTAGGCAACCTAAACGAAGGGATCACGCTAATTCCCCCGATGATTACAATAAAACGAAGGGCGTACTACGACGCAGGCAATGTAGTCACTAACGGGGCAAAGCCCAGGAAATTAGGTAGCTAAAGGCCCGAAGGCACGTAATTTAGGCAATACAAGCGAAGTAGTCGAGCGCACTCTTGACAAACCAACAATAAAACAACAGGCGCGATGCGGCGCAGGTAACTTCGTCACTAACAGGGCAAAGCCCAGGGAATTGAGTAACTAGAGGCCGGAAGGCAGGCAAATAGGCAATACCAGCGAAGAAATCAGACACATTCTTAAAAGGATTACAGAAAGAAAAAGGGGCGCACTGCGACGCAGGTAATTCACGACACTCAGGGAGCTAAGGCCCGAAGGCAGGTAATTAGGCAACCTAAACGGCCACGAGGACCGAGGAAATATAACGAAAATATACGCCACGAAATATTTCACAGGGAAAGAATAATCAGCTTGAATATCGTACAATACAGAATAAACCCGAATACAACCTCGTCGGAAACGCGCGACGAATTACGAGAACATGCGAGAACGGCCGATACATAAGCGCGGAATGCGACGCGGGCGAGAAAGACAGAGTGCAAATAAACCGGCGCGAGCCGCGTGCGGCCGGCCTTGAGCGAACACTCGCGAAAACTGATGTAATATTGCGACGTAGGACTCGAAATTTTACGAAATTAAATGCAAGGAAACTAGATACTCTAATGTCATTTAAGCGAAATAATTAATAGTCAAAACTCAAGCGAAAGAACGACATTACGGAGCGAGTCGTCGAAGGGACTCGACGGAAGCCTGGGCCGCAAAATCTCCAAATTAATCGGCCGAGGTGTCGAAAGAGTTGCGAGCCACAATTTCGCTCGACGGACAACTTTCGACCTCCTCGGCACCTTAAAATGCTGCACTAAATGCAACCAAACGCAACGACACGGAAAACCCAGCCTTCCGTCGAATCGCGAAGAAAAATAACGGAACGGGCTTACCGAGGCACAACTTCTGGCGACACGTGGCCGGTCGAAGACGCTGGGTGGTTTATCCGGAACGCGACTCGCTAGCTGGACTCGGTGACGATGACTGATTGAGCTTTTGCCTCGGCGTGGCTCTGCGCTCCCGATTTTTCCCCCACCAATCGAATTCGGCGAGAGCGCGCTCTCGCCTATTTCGCGAATCGCCCGACTTCCGTTTCTCGCGCCCCGGTGTCATGCGCGGGGAGCTCAAACGGGATCTCCGCTCGGTTTTCGCCCTCCGAAAATTTGCCGAGACTGCAGGGGTTTTTCCTCATGGGGACCCGGCCGATGTCCGACTGACAAGCGGAGGGGAGGCCTCCCTCGCGAAACTCGGCGTCCCTTCGTGTCGCGGTGGGCCCACTGTGCCACCAGGCAATTGCACCTCCGCCCCGGGATATCCCGAGCCCCACTTGACGAGGCGCCGTTGCACACGGGCTGCAACTCCTGCAGGCGCGGCGGCGAACGATGCAACTCTCGACTGCGATAGCGATAGGGCCGCGGACGGCGTTCACACGTGTGGCCGAAGTTCGACGTGTACCGTCGAACGTCCGCTCCGCTGAGCCAAGGTGACGGGGCGCAGCGGCGAGAAGGCCGAATTCTTTGCCAGAGTCCCGTTGATCGAAAGAGGAGTTGTTGCTCACTCCCCGCTAGGCGATAGACACCGGCCACAAGAACCGGAGGACGCTCTCTCGTAAATAACAAAGTGCATGATTAATTTCTCTCGCCCGTCATCTTTCCGTCCTCGCAGCTAATTTTTCAGGCAACTTAGGTAGGCAATAGGCAACAAAATGCAGGTACTCAGGCAACGAAGGAGGTAAGGCGTTTCCGACGGTCGGTAAGGCAGCTTAAGACTTCAACGAAGAATCTTCTCAGCGGGCCGCCAGCGAGCCGCGTTGCGTCGTCATACAGGACCGTAAATCCGGTCCACTGGTCGACCACGATTCGTGCGGGTGGCGGGGCGTCAAATGTCACGTCACAACCCGCGCAGAAAAAATTGATCTCGGCGAGATGTCTCGGCAAGATGTCGCGCCCGGCTATCTCGCAAAAGTCTCGCATAGTTCCGTTTCCGAGACTTTTCGAAAGTCCGTTTTAGAATCTCGCCGAGATTTTTCGGAGACTCTTCGAAAATCTGCGAGAATATTCCCGAGGCCTTTCAAAAGTCTCTGCTCGAATCTCGCAGCGATCATTTCCGAGACTTTTCGAACGTCTCTGTCAGGGTCTCGAAGGGATTATTTCCGAGACTTTTCAAAAGTCCGCTGGAATATTGCCGAGACTATTCCCGAGGCCTTTAAAAAATCTCTGCTGAAATCTCGCCAAGAATCTCGCAGCGATTATTCCCAAGACTTTCCGAAAGTCTCTGTTCGGATCTCGCCGTAATTATTTCCGAGGTTTTCCAAAAATCTCTGCGAGAATATCGCCGAGACTTTTCGAAAGTCTTTGCTTGAATCGTTCCGAGCTTTTTTGAGAAGGTCTATTATAATCTTGCCGAGACTTTTTGAAAGTATATGTTAGATTCTTGCTAAAACTATTCTCGAACTCGCCGAGGTCAATCGGCAGACTTTTAGAAAGGATCTCAAAGAATCCGTTGAGACGATTCCTGAGACTTTTTAGAACCCTCCTGCAGAATTCTTCCGATCCCTTACGGAATTTTTTCCCAGGACGACTCCATAACTCCAATAAATGAATTAATTGTTCAATTTGAAGAGAAAATGAGAAAGATTCTTCAAACTTGTTTATTGCAGCGAGTATGGGAACAAACAAGGTGCTGACAAAGTGATTTCAAACAAAAACAATTAATTAATTTCAGTAGTAGGACACCGTGTGAATATCGGCAAAACATTTAAATCCTTGCGTCTTGGATTGCGTAATGACCCAAGCTTCAAGTTTATTATCCTCACATATTGAGATTCCGTGAGTTTAATCGGGGATTTCCTATTCACATACCCTGCAACTGAAATGGAAATGGAAAACTTTATCATATGATTATTTGGAGGTCAAAATATTCATTGTCGTAGTAAATATCAAGTAGAGATACAGCCGCATCTTTTCGACATAGTTGAAATTTTTTTATTGATACGAAAAAAGATTCGCCAAAAAAAAAGTGTGCTTGAAGAAACTTACGAAATATTGCATCAAAAATATTTTTGGGGATGGGCTTCCTTCCGTCTTTACTTTTGTGGCCTCGCGCCGTCATCGTTTTCAACTCGTCCGGGCCGATTAATGTCATTAATAAACGTCTTACGAGCTCCGACAGTCTTTGATAAAATCTTATTTTTATATATTTGAGCTCTGCATAATTAATCATGATCCCGGTATCCTCAAATTCGATCTGGGAAACAATTCATTCACTTGAGAAAAATAAGATGATAGTGCGAAGACCTACGTGCGAAGCACCTAAATCTATTCACATGACTTTCTACTTTTCGAGAATTTTAGTGTTTTCGAAAAATTTCTTTGACAAGGCGAAAATGTTATGATATTTTCAAAAACCTCGTGATGGTACATTTCCACCTTGTGTTTCGGTGCATGAAGTGGATCGAATTGACCGATCACCTGGGGATCTGGGGCGAGGACGGTCGGTTGCCGTTTCAACCATTGGCAGATTGGTAATTTTAGGGCTTGAACCGACGAATGATTCGGAAATTGACGAGCTTTCCATGGGTGAAGATATTCTGCTGAGCCTTGACGGAGCAATACAATCGGATTGGGTGCCGAGAGAGTGCTTCAAACATAGAAAGGAAGAAAGAATAAAAGAAAAACGTGCAAACATTCGAGCAGAGGCTGAAGTGTTTCATTTTTCTTTTAATTTTACTTCATTTGTTTCTAATACGGAAAATTCAGCCAACGGAGACTCGGAGCGCACCGTGCATTCGATGCGCTCGTCAGATTGTCCTGTAGTCTCCGAAGTCGGATTTGACACGGTTTCCTATGCGAAAAATACAGCAACAAAGATCCCGATAATTAATCTGAACGTAAAAAAACCGGATGAGTGATACAGTTCAAGTAAGTAGGTCAGCAAAATTTAGTTTTTTTTTTTATGTTAAAAGTAGAAAAAGAAATTTAACGTTATGCTGAGCAACCCTAGATCGACTGTAGTCATACGATTGCTCTGACAACTCTAAAAGGAACCAGAGAACTGTCGCAACTATAAAAAAGTGTTTTTTCGAAAAATCACACATCACCTCGAGATCATGCATATTGGCTCTTCCTTTCCATGCGCTTATTTTTTTTTTATATTCTCTATTCCCTCCGGAACGTTGGACGATAATATACTGTTCAGTATTTTTTCGAGGGTTGTTTCTGGGTTTTAGAAGAAAATATTAACAGGGGAATACTATATCGAAATGTTCCAATGAGGCATTCTTACTGCTCAATGATGTCCCAGATAAATTTTCAGCAGTCGCCGGTTGGACTCTTTGTTCCTCCGTGTCTTTGCCTAGCTGCGAATAATCGTTCAACAGAGACGTGCCACCGCAGTCTAAGATTGAATTAAATATTGCTGGTGATTCCGAACGTGTAGTTAGATTATAAACGTAAATAAGACCCGCATACAAGACATCGCCCACCATTTTCTCCTCTACTGACGGTTTCTTGACGATCTTCGATAGTTTCCGCTTTTTTACTTTTTACGTTCTTTACCGCCTCCTCTTCAGCGTTTTCTATACTTCTGTTACTAATTATTTTTTCCAATTCTCGTTCCGCCTGAATCTTTTTTTGTTTTTTGTATGTAGAAACCTTTTTTTTCCGTCAGCTTTTCTCTTGTTGTTTTTTGCTTCCATCATTACGCCGTTTCTGTCTACCTCAATTCTCTCGAGAAAATCATTATCCTCTGCACGAATGGGACGTTTGAATAAAGTTCCGATTAAAAATCTGCAAACTCTTACGACTATTTTTGCGCATCACATGAAGTTATTTGATGACATTTTTCAGGCAAATAATTTTCATGAATTGCTTAGAATTTTGGAAAAATAGATTTTACCATGGAATTCAGCACTTTGCCAAGATATTTCCGATTCTTGTACGAAATTCTCGCTGTTTCGTTTATTTTTGTTCCTTTAGGAACTGCTGTGGCGTCGATAATGCTAACAGCATTATTTGTTGTCCAAAACACCAACGCGTACATTCTAGAACGTGTTTATAATTTTCCCAAGAACAATTGTATATATTTCCTATTTTAAATTGAAACCCTAACCAACGGTCATTGTCCTCGTTGCGTTATGTTTTTTTTCGTACAAAAATGAGAGCTCAGCACACAAAAAACCTTTTAATAAAAAAGAATAAATGTGACTGTATTGTATTCGAAAGTCCAACCACAGCCAACGCTCATTCCTTTTGTTTTTCAATCATCTTAAGGACAATTCACGACCAAACAAACGATATAGTCAGGCGAAAAAGACGAAGTGAAAAATTTAAGATAAGTAAAAAATAAGCGAAATGAGCGTTGGCTTTGCTTGAATTTTTGAATAAAACAAAGTTACCACTATTAATGTGTATTTGAAAGTTATTCTCCCTGCTGAGCTCTCATTTTCGTACGAAGAAAAGATACGGTAACAATTCACGATGTTCAAGTTCGCATCGTTGGAATGTGACGAAAAATATTTATTTTTATCGTTGATTCGTTCAATTTTTAAAGTTATCCAAATTTTTCCAATCGATATATTTTTCTGGGGGCAAAAACCAATCGTTTTATCATCATATTTGAATTCTCAATTGTGACGTTGTCACCTTTTTTCTCGTCCTTTTTATTTGCCAGCGTCGAGCCGCAGCGGGAGTCGCCGTATCCCCGAAAGGGACCGGCTCTCTTTCCTCTTATTTTTCAGCTCTCGCCGACCGAGGAGGACCGAACGCGGCTGACGGCCTTCGCTGGACCAACATCTCGACCGCGATTACTTATGCGAGCGCGGGTGAGCGACCCACCGACCGAGCGACCACCAGCTTCAGTCCCCGAAACCGCCCTGCCTGCTTTGTTTGATTTTTCCCTCCCTCCTCCGCGTGTAAAATTTTATGTTCCCCCCTTAGCCCTGTCGACATCGCCGAGTCGCGGAGCTCGTGTCCGTCATCGTCCCTCCGACAATAGGCTTGTCCGTCAGGTCGGAGGGAAACAGCGAGTTCCGCGGCGTCGAGGCGAGGCCGTCGATACGATCGCGCCACGGCCGTTTTGACAGCCGTGGGCGCCGCCATCTTTTATCGAGCCTCGGTCTCGCGAGGCAGAGAGCGTGGCGCCATCGGTGCGCGATCTCGCGAGGCCGGCGCTCGATATTCGATCGAACGACGGCCGACTGCGACACCGCAGCCTGATTGGCTGCTGGCGCTCCCGGGCGTCGAAAAGCCTCGAACCAGCCGCTATCACGCGGCCGGGAGCTCGAGGAGAGCCCGGAGCGCCACACTTCCGCTTCGGACACGACCGGGCAAACACGCTGCTATCTCTTTCGGTCCAATTTTTGGTTTTTTGTGCTAAGTTATCGTGACCCTCATTTTTCAACGACGACCCGGCTCTCCCACGGACGCTCTCTGGACCGATTGGAATCGTCTTCGGCACCGGATTTTCGATTTTCGTTCGGGAAACGAGAGGACACGTAAGTCTTTCGATTCTTGCCGGGCGTGCGACGCCATTATTCTCCCGTCTTTCCCCAAGTTCCCGACTAAGCTTTCGTTTGCTTCCTCGAACATTTCGTTCGAGGAAGAGTTTATTTCGTCGGTCAGTCGACGCGACGAGTGTTGTGCCTCGAGTCGTTTCCCCGTCCGCCCCCGCGAAGTCACTTTGCCTTTTTTTTTTCTCGTCATTCCCCTTTGTTCGGGCCCGTTCAGTCTTTGGATTTTTCCCCGCGTTTTCGAGCCCGTCATTACATCTTTTTTTTTTTTTGCCAATTCCCCTCGTCGATCGCTCACCTCGTGTCCCCTTTTTCAATCAGTGAGCCCCGTTATCGGATTTTTGTGCATGGATCGAGCGAGGCTTTGCGTCGTTCGGTCAATCGGGTTTCGCCGGCCGAACTCGATTCGAGTGTTCGCGTGGTTCGCTCCACCGCGTGGCTCACTCGCCCGTTCCCCCATTTGTCCGTACGTCACTGGTATAATAAGATGCCTGAGTTTCAGGGACCCGCGGTCCCTGCGTTTAAGATTTTCTAGTTTCTCCCTGAGCCAGCCCAATTAATTACTTTGGATTATTTCACGGATTAAATTCTTTAATATTGTTTTTCTTTTGACCCTTTTTGGGATACTTTTTTGTACCGGTTGCTGGACCGAATAAACCAGCTGGCGCCCTTCTTTTTTTTTTTTTGTATTCCTTCTCGACAATAAATCACGAATTGTTTTATTATTTTTATAACCTTTTTGTGCGATTTATTTTTCCCTTTTTGCCCATTTTCTCTAGCGATTGTGTCGAGCCCGTCACACAATATAAATTATGAACTTTGGCAAAGAAAAAAAGAATTTCGTTGCATTCCGCGATGCAAACTTCAACGTTGTAGCAATTCAAGGATAATTTCGAAACGAGGAGAATGACTGTAGGTTAGATCCCGTTCAAATAGAGAATAGAAAATAGAGAATACAGAATAGAGTGACTACTTTCGTATATTTTAAAACTTTTGAACGTTTTTCTGCTTATCTGATTTTTTTGTGTAATATTCAATTTTACTCTGAAATGAAAAGCTATGAAAACAATTTTTTTGTGTTTTTCAGTGTCACACGAAATTTTGAGCGAAAAAAAACAAAGAGTCGGATATAAATATTAAAACAAGGTAGTAAACTGCAGGGACTAATCTTGTGTTTGAGTGATTGATTATCAATCTCGAAATCGTCCACAGAATCCGTCCAAAACGTTTTCGCGTCTTCGTATTTCTAACTGACAGAAGAGCGTACTTTTAACGATCACATATCGATATTGAGTTCACTGCTCACTTCACTGACAGACGAAGACGCGAAAACGTTTTGGATCATCTGGACGATTTCGAGATTGATCTGTTAAATAAAATGGCGCGAGTGGCGAGAGCCGAGGGATGGCGCTTGGCGCTGTGCGCCAAGGCGCATGACGACGAGCGGCTACGCGCGAGAGAGAGCAGGGTCGAGTCTCGAGTCAGTTCCCATCGGGAAGCGGTGCGAGAGAGACGCAACTAACGCGAGCGAGTCCGAGTGGAGTAAAACGCGAGTGTGGGTGGTCGAGGTTGAGAGCGGGCAGTGAGGGTCGTGTGGAGGCGCCGAGGCACGGTGGTCCGTTCCGGCATTCCGCAACGCCAGGGGCGTGCACGCAACGGGCTCCCGCTGCATCGAACCTGCGGCCATCTTGGCTACGCGACCGCGTGGCTACGCTTAAAATATTCTCTTTATCAACGCGACGGTTCATGCATTCGCCTCACTCGAGCCCCCCCCCCATTTTTCTATATATCTATATTCTTGTAATTCAACAATCAATAAAGAACTATTTTTGCAAACCATTTAAAAATTCAGAAGTGGGATACGTCCTTCGTGGATCGGTCCATCAGAGTAGCCTAAGAAAAACGTGGCGTCAGGCGAATGCCGAGTGAGCGCGAATTTGAGTGGTTCGCAGCAACGCGATTGCAAAGCATGGGGCTTAATCGGACTGTGGGAACGCCGGGTCGCGGCCGCGGACGGGGTCTCGCGAGCGATCGGCAATCGCTGCCCAGGACATCCTTCCAACCCGATTATCCGAGTGAAGGACCAGGAACATCGTCAGGACCGGGACAAAATGGCGGTCGAGCTACGACCGCGTGTGGTGATCCACGGCTTGGACCACCTTTCCCGTTGACGAGCCCGGAAGGGGCGACCGCGGCGGAACATGGCAATCAGGCCGGAAGCCAGCCGGAGGGCGCCACAGAACCGCCCGACGCAGGAGCGCTCCGAGAGCTCCGAGACGAAGCAACATTATACTCCGGATACTTGACCGACGACGGTAGCGTACCATCGGGGCTAAGAGGGGACACTAACTTACCGGCCGGTCAATCGTCGGTAACAGAGGGCGTTCCACCGCCCCCCATGATAAACGCCATACAACGGTTGGTAACCGACGGAAACATGGAAGCGGTTGCGCAACTACTTGGGTCGTTGTTGAGCGGGCAACAGCAGGCACGTGCACAGACTGCACCGCCCATGCCAATGCCACCGTCCTTCCACGTGGTACCCGATCTGTCAGGGGACATCGAGGACTTCACGGGCGAGGCGGACGGAATACGGGCCATGGAGTGGCTCGAGAGTCTGGAGACGACAAAAGAGTTGCATCACTGGTCAGACGATTACATCCTAACAGCGGCACGGCTGCATCTGCGGGACGGCGCGCGTGATTGGGCGCGAGCGAGGCTCTCCGGCCTCCGGACTTGGGCGGAATTCCGACGAGCGTTCAAGGAAACTTTCGTTACAAGAGAAAGTAAATCAGCGCGCTGGTCAAAAATGCAAGCCAGGAGACAGGAACGTAACGAATCATTGACGACTTATTTTCATGCGAAAGTGCGACTTTGCACTTCGCTCGGGTTATCATTTTCCGACCAAAAAGAGGAAATCTTAGCGGGTTTACGGTCGCGCGAGCTTTTCCAAACGGTTCTGCCGGCTGCGCACGACAATTTGGATGCACTCCTACACAGTCTCGTCATATACGACCGGTGTTTGAAGCTGCAGGATAGCGGACGAGGAAATCGGGACTCAGGACACGGGAAACATCGCACGTCAGGCGGCGCGCGAACGAATTCCCCCAAGAGAGGCCAGAACGATAAGTCATCGGACGGAACGCGTGCGAGTCGTGCAGGATCGTCAAAGAGTCGGGAAGCAGAGTGTTATAACTGTAAAAAAACGGGACATTACGCGCGCGATTGCCCGGAAGAGCATCGGTCGAAAAAGTGCGGTAAGTGCAATAAAACCGGGCATGTGACGTCGCAATGCCGGGCAAATGTAAACACGAATGCCACGGTACAGGCCCTGGATCGTGCAAACGACGTGACGGTGCGAAAGTATTTAAAAAACGCTACGGTTAACGGCCGCGAAATGGCCGCGTTCATCGACCCGGGGAGCGCAGAGTGTACTATGCGCCGGGGAACCGTGGAACGGGAGGGCTTGGAAATCACCCCTTCGGTCATGGCCTTGAGACCCTTCGGGCCACCGGAGAATGTGTTGTCAAGCCTGGGAACAGTGCAAGCCACGGTACGGCTCGATAACGTCGAAGTCAAAGACATCGCGATTCAAGTGGTTCCCGACGACCATCAAACGGTCGATATACTCATCGGACGCCCGTTCACGGACCACGAGGACGTGGACTATCACAAGGTCGGGAGCTCGCTTACGTTTTGTTACGCGAAAAAAGACAATCTCGAGCGCGTGACGGAATCGTCGCATTTGTGCGCGGCAGAGACAGTAACGATCCCCCCCCGTTCCGTGTGTTTCGTGAGTGTTTGTGAGCAAAACGCGAACTACGTCGTGCCAATCGCGAACGCAAGTGACGTCGACCGCGTGGTCGTGAAAGGTGACTCGACGGTGCGCGGCGAAGTGTCGGAAATACAAATCGTGTCGCGTCGAAACGCCGAACTGAGTGACCTCGAGATGGACAAAATTCACGTTGGCGACGAGCAACCGGACACAGTGCGTCGCGACTTATTTGAATTGTTGCGTGAGTTTCGTGATTGCGTCGCCACCGGGTTGCACGATTTGGGACGCGCTACGAATATCGAAATGGACATTAAACTTACGGACGGGGCAAAACCGGTGTGCTGCAAGCCGTATCGGACATCGCTGGGCGAACGAGAACAGATCCGAGAAATTATCGGTGGTTGGCGCGAAGCGGGCATCGTGACCGACACGCAGTCTCCGTACGCCAGCCCGGTGCTATTGGTCAAAAAGAAAAATGGTGAGGCACGCCTATGCGTCGATTTTAGGAAACTAAACGCAGTGACAGAACGCGTGCACTTCCCGTTGCCAAATGTGGACGACCACCTGGCCCAAATCCGTGACAGCCAGTGTTTCATCGTCCTAGATCTTGCTCATGGGTATCTGCAGATTCCATTAACAGCAGAGGCACGGGAGAAAACAGCCATAATCACGCCGGAGGAAACGGTCGAATTCACCAGGATGGTGTTCGGCCTCATGAACGGGCCCGCCTACTTTTCACGGGCCATGCACCAAGCTCTCGGTCCGCTACGTGACAAAGTAGCCATGTTTTACCTGGACGACATTCTTATTCCGGGACAAGGGTGGGAGGATTTAAAGCCGAAGCTGCGGGCAGTCTTGGTCGCGTTACGTCAAGCAGGGCTGACGATTAAATTGGAAAAGTGCCGATTCTTATGCTCCAAGGTCGCGTATCTCGGACACGAGATTTCCGGGGACGGAATCGAGCCGGGCCGAGAAAAGATCGGTGCAATACGTGACTTCCCCGCGCCGCAAAACGTACATGAGGTGCGTCGTTTCCTCGGATTAACAAGCTACTTCCGCAAATTCGTCCCACGATTCGCGCAAATCGCGCAGCCCTTATCCCGTTTACTCAAAGCGAATACGGAATTCGCCTGGACCAACGTGCAACAAAAAGCATTTGAAGCGCTTAAAACGAAACTGACGGAGTCGCCGGTGCTGCAGACGTTCGATCCGCGTGCCGACACGGAGCTGCACACGGACGCCAGCGCCGCCGGACTCGCAGGAATGTTGCTACAGAAGGACTCGCAGGGAAACATGCGGCTGGTCTATGCGGTAAGCAGGAGGACGACCGAACCAGAAAGCCGCTACCATAGTAGCAAACTCGAACTACTCGCGATCGTCTGGTCCGTGACGCGACTACGCGCTCTACTTGCGAATGTGACCTTCACTGTAGTGACCGACTGTCAGGCGCTGTGCTTCTTGAACACTCAGAAATCACTCAATCCACAAGTCATCCGGTGGAACGATCTGCTGAGCGAGTACGATTACAAAATTGTACATCGTCCGGGAACAAAGCTCGCTCACGTCGACGCCATGAGTCGTGCCCCCGTAGACTCCGGCGCCGAATGCAGTGCAATCGGAGTGTTCGCAATAACTCGCGAAGAAGACGTGGTTTTTATTTATCAAAATGCGGATGAACAAATAAAACGCAAAAGACAAATACTAGAGAAAAATGTCGCGGAGCGTACACGCGACGAACACGGGAGTGTCAGTGGTTTCGAACTCGATCAGGGAATCGTGTACAAGTGTCGCGAGGGAAAACGACTTTTTGTGGTGCCGCGAAGTATGCGTAAGAGTGTAGTAGTGCGGTTTCATGACCTAAAAAGCCATCAGGGCGTCGAAAGGACAGTGGCTCGAATTTTAGAGCACTACTACTTCCCAGGGATACGTCGCTACGTAAAACGACACGTCGGAGCGTGCCTACAATGCCTAGCAAGTAAGTCCAGGCCCGGACCACAAGCGGGCGAACTTCATCCCATACCCCCAGGAAAACGCCCCTTCGCAGTGATCCACCTGGATCACCTCGGACCATTTGTAACCAGCTCCAAGGGCAACAAGTATATTCTCCTCATAGTCGACAATCTATCCAAGTTCGCGACGATACGCGCCGTGAAGGACACACGGGCGACGAATGTACTGAAAGTGCTGCGGGAATTCGTAAACGATCGCGGAGCACCCGAGCGCATCATCTCCGACCGCGGAACGTGCTTCACGTCGAAGGTATTTGAGGAATTTTGCCGCGAGCACGGTATCCGGCATACCTTAAACTCCCCCCGCCACCCTCAGGCGAATGGCCAGGTGGAGCGACTGAACGCAACGTTGACAGCGGCAATTCGAGCAAATTTGGAGGACGACGAGGGTCGCACGTGGGACAAGCGGCTACGTGAGCTCCAGACCGATCTCAACGAAATGAAAAACGCGAGTACGGGGAAATCGCCGTTCGAAGCGGTCTACGGGTACGTTCCTCGTAGGAACGAGGGTGAACTACGCCGTCAAACACCAGAGACCGAGGCTCACTATCGAGAGCCGACGCTCGTGCAAGATGAAGTACGACGGAACATCATCCAAGCCCAGCAGCGGATGAAGGAGCGGTACGACACGGGAAGGGCAAGAAATATTCACTTCGGGAATGGAGACATCGTTTTTATGAAAACGAACCCGATGCAAACGGGTGAGTCTACGAAACTCCACCCCAAATATCGAGGACCGTTGGTCGTCGTCGGTACGTTGCCCGGAGACACGTACCGAGTGGCAGCCGTGAGAGACGAAGGTCAAGGCCGGCGCTATGCGTCCACCGCCCATGCCTCTCAATTGAAACTTTGGGAACCGCATGTAACCGATTCCAGCTCGGAGGACGAAAGCGACGACGGAGGCCCAGAAGACAGCACGACGGACACCGACCGGATCCACGAAGATAGCGCGCAACAAGTGCCAAACGAAATCGGGAGCGTGACGCCGGTTACGACAAACCGCCAATCTACGCGAGTGAAACAACGGCCTAAACGCTTAGAGGACTATACCGTGTAATAAAAAAAAAAAAAAAAAAGAGAGTGCAAAAGTGTGTGCGTGTAGATTCTACAAAAAAAAAGGGGTGAAAAGAATCGCTCATATAGCGAAGTGCGTTTATTTTTTTTCTTCTTAGTTTCTATGATTCTGAATTTTCGTGTGTGAATTAGTATTAAGATTTTCTTTGTAATATCAACTCTTGGGGACTTCGAGTGACTGGCGAATCAATCAAAAAAAAAAATAATAATAATGATAACCAATACGTATGTCGTCAGCGAAAATCGAACAGCTGATCTGACAGGCTCATGCGACGCTCGAGGACGAGCGCGAGGCAGCGTGGTCGAATGTTAAATAAAATGGCGCGAGTGGCGAGAGCCGAGGGATGGCGCTTGGCGCTGTGCGCCAAGGCGCATGACGACGAGCGGCTACGCGCGAGAGAGAGCAGGGTCGAGTCTCGAGTCAGTTCCCATCGGGAAGCGGTGCGAGAGAGACGCAACTAACGCGAGCGAGTCCGAGTGGAGTAAAACGCGAGTGTGGGTGGTCGAGGTTGAGAGCGGGCAGTGAGGGTCGTGTGGAGGCGCCGAGGCACGGTGGTCCGTTCCGGCATTCCGCAACGCCAGGGGCGTGCACGCAACGGGCTCCCGCTGCATCGAACCTGCGGCCATCTTGGCTACGCGACCGCGTGGCTACGCTTAAAATATTCTCTTTATCAACGCGACGGTTCATGCATTCGCCTCACTCGAGCCCCCCCCCCATTTTTCTATATATCTATATTCTTGTAATTCAACAATCAATAAAGAACTATTTTTGCAAACCATTTAAAAGATCGTTTTAATGTTTATCTCCGGCTTTTTCTTTTTTTTTCGCTAAAAACTTCGTGTGTGACAATCAAAAACATTAAAAAATTGTTTCACAGCTTCTCATTCCGCGGAAACAGATTGGACGGATCATTTGAACGATTTCGAGATTGGAAAATCGAATATTTAACCACAAGGTTAGTCGCTGATGTTTGCAATCTCAGTTTGACCGATTTTCATTTCGGAATAAAATTATGTATCGCACAAAGAAATGAGAAATAAGTAGAAAAAACGTTTGAAAGTTTTTAAATACACGAAAGTAGTTATCACTATTTTCCATTTGAACGGACTCAACCGACGGTCATTCTCCTCGTTTCGAAATTATCCTTGAATTGCTAACGTATTTTTTTTCGTACAAAAATGAGAGCTCAGCACCGAAAAAACTTTTAATAAAAAAGAATAAATGTGACTGTATTTTATTCGAAAGTCCAACCACAGCCAACGCTCATTCCTTCTGTTTTTTAATCATCTTAAGGACAATTCACGACCAAACAAACGATATAGTCAGGCGAAAAACACGAAGTGAAAAATTGAAGATAAGTCAAAAATAAGCGAAATGAGCGTTGGCTTTGCTTGAATTTTTGAATAAAACGAAGTTACTACTATTAATGTGTATTTGAAAGTTATTCTCCCTGCTGAGCTCTCATTTTCGTACGAAGAAAAGATGCGATAACAATTCACGATGTTCAAGTTCGCATCGTTGGAATGTGACGAAAAATATTTATTTTTATCGTTGATTCGTTCAATTTTTAAAGTTATCCAAATTTTTCCAATCAAAAATGAGATCTCAGCAGAAAGAAAAACCTTTGAATACATGAAAATATTAGTAATTTTATTTTATTCACCAGTTCAACCAGAGGCAACACTCATTTCTCTTGTTTTTAACGTATCAAATTTTCCACCTCGTGTTTTTTCTCTGACTACATCGTTTGGTCGTGAATTTTCGCACATGACGCGCGAAGAGAAGGTGAAAATTTGTTTACCACTACGTTGGTATGACTTATTTTAGTGGGATTGCAAACAAAAAATCTCACCGTTCTTTTTCGACCCTAATGAGCCCTCAGTGGACACACTACATTAGTGCACTTATCTAGACACACATGGTTCTGAGGTGCCCTGCCGTTTTTTACTGTGCTTGGACTCTGTTGAGACGAGTCGTCGACATTTGTAATCGCGAACCGAAGAAGGCCGAGCGTAGCCGAGCGTAGCCGAAGGGGCCTGCGTGTCTCGAACGCGAGAAGCGACGCGAGAGAATAAATCAGTTACGAGGAAACTCGATAAGCGATAGCACGCAATATATCTCGTAAGATTTCAAATAAAGTAAAACCAAATTAACGAATACCCTACGAGTCTTTTATCTCTCCTCCAAGAAAGTTGCTCCCCGATCCATATACTCAACAGGTTATGGGCCCAGACAACGAATTCGGGTAAACCAAATCTCGGTCTCGCTGGAAAGAAAAAGTAAGAGTGAAGGGATATCGGCAGTGCGAGAAAGAGAAGCGTGCGGGCTTGTAACTCGAGACGGCCATTGTTGCGTGTCGAGCGAGGCACGTGGTCGAGAAAAGTGAAAGACGCGTGTTCGCGAGACAGGTGCTCAGAAAGAGATCGAAGTGTGTCGAATCTCGGGCATGGGGGAAAAACGAACTAGCGAGAATATACGCCAACGAGTTTCGTGTCGTATCGCGCGCGTAAGCAAACGCGCAGTTTTCGTCTTTCTGGTTTCAGTGTACACGCGATCCAAGTTTTCGTCGCCGCTCGAAAATGGCGAGCGACGCTCTGGTACGATCGGTCAAGAGGTTCGACGGGAAAAATTTCCAAGCGTGGAAGTTTCAAATATCGGCAGTGCTGATGGCGAACGAGATATTTGACGTGGTCGACGGTACCAGAAGGAGGCCAGCGGACACAACAGGTCCAAATGCAGCGCCTACGAAACTGTGGATAAAAGACAATGCCAAAGCGACGGCGATCATCGCGTCGGCTATGGAGGACGAACAAGTAGTAAGTGTACTAGTGTGTGGTACCGCAAAGGAAATGTGGGACAAGCTCATCACAGTACACGAACAGAAATCCGCATCTAACGTTGGTGCGCTAACACAGAGGTTCTACTCGTACAAAATGAGCCCCACAGACACGGCCATCCAGCACGTGAGTGCGGTTCAAAATATGGCGCGACAGTTGATCGATCTCGGAGAAAAGATCTCCGACGCGGCAGTGATCGCGAAAATTCTATCAAGTTTAACGTCGAAATTCAACGTGTTCAGAACAGCGTGGGACAGCGTGGACCCAGCGCGCCAGACGATCACATATTTGCTAGAGAGGCTCATACGTGAAGACTCGAACGAAAATGAAGACGGTGACAGAACGAGTGCGTTAGCAGTTACCAGGCAAAGCAGTTCGAGAGACGGTGCACGACCTAAAGAAAAGGAACATAAAAGGAAAAAGTCCAAGAAGAACATCGAGTGCTGGCGATGTCAGGAGAAGGGACACTACGCCAGTCAGTGCGATAAGCGGAAGAAGGACGGCGACAACAAAGATAATAATAAAGGTCAGTCAAATCCCGGGTGTGCGTTTGTAGTCCAGTCGCAGAAACCAAGCGAACAAGGACAAGCACAGGAGGTGGGGGATCGAGAGAAACAGCCTTCGGCCGAGCAGTCCAGGTGGTTGCGGGACGCCGACAAGAGGGACGTCTGGATTACCGACAGCGGAGCGTCGGAGCACGTCACGTCGCGTCGCGACTGATTCGAGGAGCTGCGGCCGGTAAAAGGGGAAACTGTGTTACTGGGTGACGATGGAGTATGCGAGGTGGCAGGCGCTGGGAGAATCCGCATCGAGAAGTTCGTCAATGGCGAATGGGAAAGCGGTACCATCGAGAATGTGCTACTCGTGCCTCGTGTTACAAGAAATTTGTTTTCAGTTGGAGCATGCACGAACAAGGGGTTCAAAGTAGAGTTCGAAAACGGAGTCGTAGAGATAACGCGAGGAGGCATCGTAGAGGCATCCGGTGAAAAACAGGACAACGGGCTGTATCGACTGTATTTCCGAAGGCCAAAGAACCATCGAAAAATAAACGTGGCAGCCGTGGACTTTAAAATGTGGCACGAGCGGCTCGGCCATATACACAAGCGAGCACTCACAGAATTGGTGAATCAAGAGCTTGTGGATGGTATAAGGTTCAAGAACGTGGAAGATTTTTTCTGCGAGGCGTGCCAATATGGTAAACTCCATAAACTCCCGTTCCACAGAGAGAGCAAGAAAACGGCGAACGCACCCGGAGAGGTCATCCACAGTGACGTGTGCGGACCAATACCGGTACAGTCGTTAGGAGGAGCGAAGTATTATGTACTCTTCAAGGACGACGCGACAAACTTTCGAGTCGTGTACTTCATTCGTCACAAGTCAGACGTGTACGAGCGGTTCAAGGAATTCGAACGCCTAGTGAACAACAAGTTCGGGCGAATGATGAAAACGCTACGTACGGACAACGGCACCGAGTACCGGAACGAGAGGATGAACGAATACATAAAGAAGAGAGGAATCACGCTCGAGACCACTGCTCCATATACTCCGGAACAGAATGGGAAGTCCGAACGAGATAATCGCACGATAATGGAAGCAGCAAGAACGATGCTGCAAGCAAGAAAGTTACCGACGCAACTATGGGCGGAAGCAACTGCTACAGCGGTCTATACTCTCAACAGGACAGGGCAGTCGAGAGAGGGCGGAAGTCGTACGCCGTACGAGATGTGGACGGGGAAGAAACCGGATCTTCGCCACATGAGAGTCTTCGGCTCCGACGCCTATGTCTACGTGCCGAAGCAGAAGCTCACAAAGTTCGATCCTCGAGCGAAGAAATTAATTCTCGTGGGATACGACAGTGAGTCGTCGAACTACAGGTGTTACGATCCTGTTACGAAAGTTGTTTCTATTTCTAGGCACGTAGAGTTCAACGAACGAGAGAGTAGCGAGAGATCGAAAGTACCAGTGTCCGAGGTCAAACTCACGTTCCCGCTGGAGAGAGAGATCGACGATCAAGATGCAGAAATTGGTAACGGAGCCGTCGTTGGCGACCAAGCCGACGATGTGGCCGCCGAGAACGTGACAGCAGACGACGATGCAGCAGGTGACGAGACCACAGAACCGGCGCAAGAGGCCCCGGCACCAAGAGAATTGCGCGATCGAGCAACGCTCAAGCAACCAAAGAGGTATGAATTGTGTCTCGTAGAATACAATGTTCCAGAAACTTACCAAGAAGCTGTATCGGGTTCGGAAGCTAGTCAATGGGCGGAAGCCATCGAGGACGAGCTCGATGCACATCGAAAGAACGGGACGTGGAAAATAATACCGAGGATCCCGGGCGGAAAAACCATAGATTCGAAATGGGTTTTCAAAATACTACGCGACACGGAAGGAAGCGTCGTCAGGTTCAAGGCACGTCTGTGTGCCAGAGGCTTCATGCAGCGAGAAGGCGTGGACTACTCGGAGACGTTCTCGCCAGTCGTCAGGTACGACTCGCTCCGAGTACTCCTAGCAATCATCACGGAAGAAAATCTCGAAACAGTACAGTTCGATGTTCGAACTGCATTTCTCCATGGACTTCTCGACGAAGTCGTAATGATGGAGATTCCTACAGGACTGGAGGTAAACAATCGAGACAAAGTGGTGTGCCGTCTCGAGAAGGCTCTGTATGGCCTAAAGCAGGCACCGCGCTGCTGGAATCTGAAAATCGCGAGTGTCTTAAAGAGATTCAACCTGAAAGAGACTAACGCGGACAAATGTGTGTTCGTGGGTACGTATCAAGGGTGTAAAGTGTATCTCGCGCTGTTCGTAGACGACGGGATAATTGCAGCGAAGTCTGCGGATGTAATCCAGAAAATTGTAAGCGAGTTAAGTAAAGAATTCGAGATAACATTCGGGGATTGCAGTAGCTTCGTCGGAATGCAAATAAGTCGAGATCGCGAGTCAAAGTCGATGTTCGTACATCAAGAGACCTACGCGAAGAAAGTCATTGAGCGTTTCGGAATGACTCAAGCAAAAGGGGTTTCCGTACCGGCGGATCCCCATACAATTTTACAACCGGTAGAACTAAACAAAAGGCAAACGGTGCCGTATCGCGAAGCAATAGGATCGCTAATGTTTCTCGCGGTAGTAACACGACCGGACATAGCACACGCGGTAAATTCGGTTAGCAAATTTCAAAATGAACACGATGAGAGTCACTGGAGAGCGGTGAAGCGAATCATTGCATATTTAACCGTGACATCAAAATTGGGAATCGAGTTCCGAGCATCGGAGTCCGGAATCGAACTCACGGGTTACTCAGATGCAGATTTTGCGAGCGACATTGTGTCCAGAAGGTCAACAACGGGATACGCGTTCTGTCTAGCAAACGGGGTCGTAACATGGTCGTCTCAGAGACAAAAATTAGTATCAATGAGCACGACGGAATTGGAATATATCGCGGCGTCGACAGCGGCCAAAGAAGCCGTATGGCTACGCGCATTGTTGAGTGAACTAGGGCATCTGCGAAATGAGCCGACAAAATTGTACGTCGATAACCAAAGTGCGATTCGGTTAATTCATAATCCGGAATTTCACAAACGCACGAAACACATTGATGTAAAGTATCATTTCATTCGTGAGAAAGTTCAGAACGGCGAAATTGATGTAATCTTCGTGCCCACCGAAATTCAACTAGCGGATATTTTCACGAAGGCGCTACCAAAGAGTAGATTTATTGAATTATACACGAATCTTGGGTTGCGCATAAAACGCTCCGACGGCGGAAGTGTTGAGACGAGTCGTCGACATTTGTAATCGCGAACCGAAGAAGGCCGAGCGTAGCCGAGCGTAGCCGAAGGGGCCTGCGTGTCTCGAACGCGATAAGCGACGCGAGAGAATAAATCAGTTACGAGGAAACTCGATAAGCGATAGCACGCAATATATCTCGTAAGATTTCAAATAAAGTAAAACCAAATTAACGAATACCCTACGAGTCTTTTATCTCTCCTCCAAGAAAGTTGCTCCCCGATCCATATACTCAACAGACTCGTTTAGAAAATCTGAAAAAAATCAGGAAAGTAGTTTCGTATCTATATAAAGAGAGCCTGTACTGGGTAATGGGAAAAAAGATGAATTGAAGCGATAGAATTCGTCTATCAATATTTTTCGTGTCGTTGAATTTTTCTCACTTCGAAAAACTGGCGAACAATCGCGTTTCATGCACTGAAAATGAAATTAAAAAAAAAATCCTCGATATTTTGTTGAATACGGTCAACTAAATATTTTTCAATAATTTCAAAATTTTCGTTACTTTGGCAGCATGTTTGGTTTCTAACGGAATTTTCAGCGAAATTTACGAGTGAAACGACTAAAATTTCCGTCCAAAGAGACTTTATAAACCTTTTTTTGCTGCAATGACACAATTTTTGTGATTATTCAAAAAAACGTTTAGTTGAACGTATCGAACTAAATATCCATCATTTCCAACAAAATTTCGCTTTCAGTGTGTTAAACGTAGTCAGACGAAAAGCACGAAGTTAAAAAATTCGAGATGATTGAAAAACGGAACGAATGAGCGTGTGCTGTAGTTTGACTTTTGAATAAAATGCAGTTGCCACTATTCTTGTTTATTAAAACGTTTTTTTTTCTGCTGAGCTCTCGTTTTTGGCTTTCCTTATGAATCTCGATTCTGAGCCCGAGGTAGACAGTAAAAAACAGTAGCCCGAGGTAGACACACGTTCTACTGTTTTTTACTGTACTTGGGCTCGCCCCCCAAGTGCACCACATTGTCGTGGTTGGGGGGCTTGAGTGGCACGAGACCCAAGGAGCTATGCCGGCGGGGGCTTCGGCCCCTGGCAGGTTTAACCATGCCGGATTGGTCCGCGGCGAGTGTCGAGACAAGCGGTGCAGACGGGTGCGCGTATCGCACGGTTGGTAGGAGCGTCCCTGTGTATCCGGCGGGTGGAAATCCAACCCTGCCCGCCCGGTGCGCAGGGGCGCAGCGTCGAGTGTCCAATGGACGTTAAGAGCTGGGCGGTCTGGACCCAGACCTTAAACGGGCGTTGAGAGGTGCCGAGCCGTTCCGCCTCATGTTGTGTGTGGTGTTGACTTTACACACCAACAGCGGCGGCAACGGCTCCGGCACGGCGGGAGGGTGCGGAAGCACGTCAGGTGGCGCGTTTGGTGGGAACGTTGCGGTGAAGGGTCGTTCGTCGACCGTCGCGCGCCGTGTGTGTCTGGGCTGCACACGCGGCTGTGGCGGCGGCGGCGACGACGGGCCGAAGAGAGTGCGATGGCAAGCACGGAGAGTGGAGGCGTTTGTTGGGAACGTCGGAGGCGGTGAGTGGAGCTCAGAGCGGTCGGGGGATTGTCAACCCAACCCCGAAGAGCCGGAGCTCCACAGTGAGGTGTCGGAAGGAAAGTGGGTGCCGGAGAATGGTCCCACTTTCCACGGTATATGATGGTGGTGCATGGCGCAGGGGAGGGTCGGGGCGTAAGCCCCGGCCCTTTCGGGCTTGGCGACCCCGCGAACCCGAGCTGGGTGTAGAGTACCCGCATTGGATCAGAAATCAGAACTTTAGCGGGACATGTTGGATCGTGAACGTCCGACCAGTGGCGGTGATTGGTACCATGGGGGCCGGGGGCCCGGTGGTGCTTGCGCCACTCCCCGGCCAATTTTGAGGTTGGCCTCGTGGTGGCAGTAGTACCGACATGAGTGAGTTGCATAGTCCCAACTCGGGTGCGTTCCTGCAGAGAACGTAGGGGGTTTTAAAAGTGCCTCCCCTCTAACCAAGGGGCCGCGGCTGAGCTGATTACGAGGTCGTGGGTTTGGTAATCACCCGACCGGGTTGGCAAAATTTATTTTGCCATTCTCGTGAGTCGCGGTGGTGCGTCCTGTCTGGCGTTAATTCTCACACCTCGCATATGGGTGCCGTGTCATATATGCCGGGAGGCGGGGATGGCACGTTAAATACAACCAGGAGATATAGTGTACTTGGGCTCGTTTAAAAACCGGAAAAATTTCAGGAAAGTTGTTTTGGCAAAAAAATATTTTTAATTGACAGGATTTAATAACGCAGTCTTGACCATAAACGATGCCACGACGAGCTAAGAAAATGGAGGAATGGTCGGCACGTTATCTAAGAAAACTCAAGAAAAGATGTCCTGCTGACTCAAGTAGCGAGAGCGGTGATAATTCTGTCGATGAGTCTGATGGATCAAACGATCTCGGGCGCAATGATGGAATCAGCTGTTCGGA
Organism: Hyposoter dolosus; assembly: GCA_963921915.1. Lineage (NCBI taxonomy): Eukaryota > Metazoa > Arthropoda > Insecta > Hymenoptera > Ichneumonidae > Hyposoter > Hyposoter dolosus. Next base: position 23,299,028 of record OY998130.1, on the reverse strand, counting down.
ACCCGAAACAGTTCCAGTTGAGGTAGATAACCGGACCGTTGAACGAGACAATTCTATTTCTGGATCTTCATCTGATGAAAATGAAGTTTTTCGAGAAGAACATGCGTCGGCTTCGTGTCCTACTTTCGACATGAATGAAACTGAATTCGATGAACCAATGACGAACGACAGTTCGGACGATTTCGATGAAAATTGTTTTGCGGACGATAACGAAGCATTTGGCGAGAGAAATGAGCCTCTTTATGAAGGAGCATCAATCACAGTCGCTGAAAGTCAGATCGCAATCATGGCGATGGTTGTACGGCATGGGCTAAATCTTCGAGCATTCGAAGATCTTTTGAAGCTCGTGGCATTGCACTGTCCACCAGAAAATAAATGCGCAACCACGTTCTACAAGTTCAATAAAAAATTTCAGCAATCGAACATTCCACTGGTTCGTCATCATTATTGCAGTGTGTGCTACCAAACAATCGAAGATCCGAGAGTGGACTGTCCCACGTGCATGGAGCAAACAAAAAAAAATTATTTTGTAGAAAACGACGTTAATCGTTAATCAAAAAGGAGAATTTTTCCATAGAGGAGTTCGCGTATATCCATACGAACGCTTCGATTTACGAACTGATGAGGGAACTGATCAGCACGCGCGGGAAGCTTCTACAACTGGAATTGCTGTTTGCGGAGTGAAGGGACCTACTGCTATGAAATATATCGTGCATGAATACATTCAAGCATTAGCCGTCGATATTATGCATTGTGGTATCGAAGGAGTTACGGACGATACTTTAAATTTCTTTTTCGACCCAAAATTCCGTGATCATCCCGCATCGATATGTAACGTGATTGAGGCAGTCAATGAGAGGTTTCTCTCCGTCAATCCAACGTCATTCGTGCAAAGAATTTCGCGATCAATCGAAGATCACATCAAAATTTGGAAAGATCACGAAAAAAACTGTGGTTGCTGTTTTACTCCATCCCCTGCCTTAAAGGTATACTGGCGGATGAATATTTTCAGCACTACCTACTGCTCGTCCTCGGTATTTCTCTACTGTCCCAAAGTATCGTATCCCCAGAAAATGCGGGCCTCGCTTCGCATGCTCTAAATGAGTATGTAAAGAGGTATGAGCATCTGTATGGTCGACGATACATGAGCAACAACCTTCACCAGTTGCTACATTTGCCAGAAACCGTTCGACGATTCGGCCCTTTGTGGACAACGTCGTGTTTCCCTTTCGAAGATTTAAACGGAAAAATAAAAAACCTCGTGCACGGAAGCAATTCTGCACAGCTGCAGATATATACGGCAACATCGAAATTCATTAATATGGCAGCCTTAAAGCACGAATATTTGCGAGAAGGTGGATTAGCCGAGGAGTTTTGTAAAAGAATAAGCTCAAAGTTCGGCAGGATGAAACGCTTCCATATCGCAAACGGGGCTTACATCGTTGGGAAATGCACCGAAAAAAAGCTCCCTCCAGACGTTGCTGAAGTTTTCCGGAGCCATAATATCAATGGCTTCAGAAATTTTACCTACAAAAGATTGTTGAAGAACAAAATTTTGTATTCGTCGGTGGAGTACGAACGTAGCCGAAAAATTGACAGCTCTTTCGCAGTTTATTTGGCTCATGATGGCTCCCGGAAAATTGGTCGTATAAGAGTCTTTATACGAACTACAAATTGCAATTGCCGTCATCTATGCGAATGTTCAGCCTGTGATTGCGCAATGATACAGCCATGCACACTGGAAAAGCGAATCGCATCGAATATTCTCAACTGTCATTTTGAAAATATTCACAATCTCGTTGATTTTCGCAGTAGCATTGTGCCTGTTGATATCTGGAGAATCCAGTCAGTGTGTTTCCACTTGAAAATCGAAGCGACTTTGGATGAATATCTCATCGAAACGCTCAACTGCATGGAATTTGAGTGATGCTCGCAATCCCAGACAATTTTTGTTCATTTACCTGATTCAATAAAGAATTGTGAATAGTTCATCCTATTTCGCCTATAAATTGAATATTTAATTCATTTATTGCACTGATGGAATCTCATGGCGAGATTCAAACAGAGACTTTTGAAAAGTCTCGGCGATATTCTCGCACAGACTTTTGGAAAATCTCGGAAATTATCGCGGCGAGATTCTAACGGAGACTTTCGGAAAGTCTCGGAAATGATCGCTGCGAAATTCCCGGCGAGATTTCAGCAGAGATTTTTAAAAGGCCTCGGGAATGGTCTCGGCAATATTCTAGCAGACTTTCAAAAAGTCTCGGAAATAATCCCTACGAGACCCTGACGGAGACTCATGAAACGTCTCGGAAATGATCGCTGCGAGATTCTCGGCGAGATTTCAGCAGATATTTTTAAAAGGCCTCGGGAATGGTCTCGGCAATATTCTAGCAGACTTTTAAAAAGTCTCGGAAAAAATCTCGGCGAGATTCTAAAACGGACTTTCGAAAAGTCTCGGAAACGGAACTATGCGAGACTTTTGCGAGATAGCCGGGCACGACATCTTGGCGAGACATCTCACCGAGATCAATTTTTTCTGCGCGGGAATTCATAACCGCGAATTGAACGACACATGTATGAAAATGTATTCGTAAACTGACACCAACAGCTTTTCCTCGAATGGGAATCGATGGATATGTCGTCAGTCGCGACCAATCAGAAACACGAGAGGCACACGGGCCCTTTCTCTGTGTTGTATACATACACGCACGCACATTTCGATCATCGCATAATTTTGCCCGTGCAAAGTTTTTTTTCAGCAATTACGGTATCAATCGGATTGATTTATGGCTCAATCGAAGGGGGATAACTTAATTAGTCTCTAGTTCAAATTTTAGAACATGAGATTACCCCTGGGCTTCGTAATTCAAGAAAGTGTCTACCCCCACCGTCGAAATCGCTTTATTCAGAGATAATATACTCGGGTGAGTCTCGGGTAAGCAAACGACGCTGTCAAGTGTACTTGTTCCGAGACTCTGCAGAGTCTCTTGATAATCTGTCCGAGTGATGGCTCGAGAACTACTAATGCCGGCAAAACATCCGCGCCAAGTATGGCTGCAGAGTACATAATAAAGAAACACACAACATTTTACACAATGATATGCATTTACCTTTTTTTCCGTGTAGCTATCAACTTCTCGAACATCTAAACTACGCCGACTTGTAGAAGCATCACCCAAGCAACTATTTTTCGAAGAAATATCCATCGCCGATAAACTTAAGTTGAATTCTTCGTCGCTGGAATTTTTTATGACACTTTTCTTTTTTTTCGCGTTTCAGTGTTCGGTATTTCTGAATTCGGTACGACATGACTGTTGGGCAGCGAGTGAAACAATGAAGTCGATTTCGGTTGGATGTCGCTGTCAGCGATTTCAAATTGGACGAATAAAGACTAGATATTTAGTTGATTTTTCATCCGCGATGTCGCGTCGAACTTTAGCAGGACGTAGGGGGAAAAGACCCACTCGTCAGTCTCGTTCGTACAGCGGTTGAAGAAACTCGTGTATCACTGTGAAAAAGTGTTTTGTGTAATTCCAGGATGGATTCTTCAGAAAACGAGGCCGAAAAGGTAAGACGAATAAGAATAGAATACTATATCTTATTCGTATATATACAGGGTAATTCAGAAAGACTTCCCGTCCAGGTAGCCTCGGGTTCGGAACGATATTCGAAGAATTCCTACTTACCTGTTTTGAAAAATTTAAGGTAGTTTTTAAATGGCAGGCAATCGAATTTGAGTTTTTTCAGCCAATGGAAAGGTCGCTCGCCGCTATGTGCTTTCTTTTTATTCAAATTTAAATCGGACCGGCATCACACTGTCATCTGAATCAAGATTTGACATGTTCTCCTTGGTATTTTAGTATAAAGACGCTTCGTATAGCGTAATATCATCGGACGACATCATGAAAGCTTCCGGATGGATAACGAAAATAAAGTGGAGAAAAAAATATACGACGGGCGTTTATTGGCCAAATCAGGTAAGTTAGCGTTAGACATTTGAAATCATGGCAATTCCCCTTCACGGGGAAAAAGCCCGGACAAGTACATTTGTCGATCGCACGTCTGCATTATTCCTTAACTCCGTTCATAAGAACTCCTACATGGAAAAAAAATTTTGTCGATTCAAATAAATATATTCAGTTGATAAAATTTCAGTTAATTCAACCAAATTATATTTAATTAAACTGCATCACTGTTCAGTTAAAAAAATGATGAACGTTACACAAACAAAATTAGTCAACAATTCCGCTTATTTCAAAGGACCATTATTGTTTTAGTTGCCTATACAAATGCTTAGTTAGTGGCAGAATATATTCAGTCCAACATGGTCACGAAAATAACTGAATGAGTTTGTTTAGGTGAAATAAATATTTTGTTGTTTCAGATGAAATGGTATGCCTAAAATGACAGTATTTTTGTTGACTTAAACGATTATGTTCAACTAAATAATTTATTCAAAGTAACCAAACGATTTTGCAAATGAACATGTTTTAAAATTTGTATTGAGTACATATAAAGTTGATTGAAACGAACCCCTTGTTGTTTAAGACTGATTAGTTGTTCGAATATTTAATTATTTTGAACGAATATCAATGTTTGCGCAAATGTTTCTTGTAATATATAACCAAACCATTTGTTCAATGAGAGCTTATAAATAATCTTTTTTCATTGCTTCATGTCCTCTTTCTATCAACTGAACTACTAACGTTAGACGAAAGTTAATTTAGTTACAGCAACCATATTCGGTCCGGAACGATATTCGAAAGATTCCTATTTAGCCGTTTTGAAAAATTTTAGGTAGTTTTCAAATGGTAGGCAATCGAATTTGAGTTTTTTCCGCCAATACGAAGGTCACCTGCCGCCATGATGTACGACGCCTCAGTGTCGTCTGACATAGGGGCTAAGACGGGGCTCTCGCTCGCATTCAGAGCAAACATTTTTGCCGATTGTTTTCGAAGGCAATGTCACACGACATGATTTTCGCGTGAAAAGTATCTTTGTGTCATGTACAATCGGTAGGTACGCTAACTAGCAAACATCATCATTTGTCGATATTAATTACATACGTACCAATTAGAATAGAATTTAGCACACATTCTAATCCGAATCCTGCATATTTCTCTATATATTACATAAGACAGAGTGCAACGGAAACCCTTACAATGCACCCGTTGTCTTTAAAAGTAACACGTGCGCTCTAGCGTACCCGACTTTCCGTCACCAAACACCCTTCAGCTGTACGCTACGGAAAATCTTGAAAACACATAAAATTTAAGATAAATGTTTTCCTTTACATCGTCTCTAATATTATTTTCTCTGAAAAACTGTTAAAATTCGATATCTAAGATCAAGCACATCCGAAAATATTCCCATACGCCTAAAGTCGTAAAACTCGCTCTCCTACAGTCAAGATGTGCACGTGCAATTACTTGCATCTAGAGCAATCTCGCCCTTTTTCTCGGAAGTCTAGGTGACAGTCTAATTTTAATGACTTTTTCTCCAATCAAAATTCTATCTTTGCCTAACGTCTAAATGCTAACGACTTTTCTTCCAATCATATTTCCAGAAAAGTCCTCGCTTCCAATACAAGCCAATCACAGATTAACCACACCAAAAATAAGGACTTCTTAACCTATCCTCGTATTTAACTATAACATAATCAATCCCTTCCACAACATCCTATCCCCAGAAAATCTAGCAACTCCGAGCTTGAGACAGAGCGAAAGAAAATTACTTTAGTTAGATAGCATCGAGAGTCAGAGTAATAGACTTCGTCTACTAAATCTTAAATCTGCGGCAACGAATAATTGTACGCAAAACTCAGAACTAAATCGACTCTCGTAAAAATCTAAATCGTAAATATCAACCATTGTTAATAATAGCTAACTCAAAAATATCATTCAACATAAAAAAAGTGTAACAAAACTCACAATCAGTGTAAATCCAAGTGTCAAGTTCCATCAACAAGAATAAATAGACATTTATTATTTTGTTCTAATAATAAAATAAGTGTCCGTCCTTTATTCAAAAGGGGTCTACGAGGCTCCTGTGGTCAAGAACCCTCTAAAACCTCATCTACCGAAGGTAAATAGTATCAATATAGTAAACGTCAAACGGGAAAACGCAGAGATCAGTTCAAGAATTCTCAAACCATCGATCGAACAGATTTCTTCATCTCGGTAAAATCCTCGGCTCTGCGAACCCCCTTGATCCCAACTCTCGGGACGTAACAAAATACTGTATTAAAACTGGTGGCAGTAGAAAACCTTACGGAAAACCTTACGGAAAGCCTTACGGAAAATCTGAATTCAAGAAAATCATCGCAACCTCAAATCCGCAAAAACCTTACCAGTTTCAATTTTATATTAAAACTGGTGGCAGCGGAAAAACAACGGACACACTTCTGAACACTGTAACGTAGATTTTCTCGGAGGGGTCCATCTAGTCCCTTCTCGGCTCATATCGCCCCTCGTGCAATCCCTCGGCCGCGAGGGTGGACCGGGCGCCAGGTACAACGTACCGCCGACCAAGGCCGACTTCTGATTCGCCCACCCTCGCGCATCGAATTTGGCCGGGATGCACGAAAGACGATTATGACCGAGGCGGTCTGGCCACTCAGCTCCATACTGACATACTAAGGGGTAGAGGGGGTGATTCTTTTGGGGAAAGAGTAACAGTGGGATAGGGAAACAAAACGAAATAATGGACTCTAGACGGCAAAAATAAAAGTTAACAAGGGCATTTATTTGAATAATATTTCGGAAGGATTACAAGAGACATTTGAACAGAAAATCGGGACGGTGTATCGCCGGCTCGTTACAAAGAAAATCATAAAATTGCGCGAGTACTGCCAGGGCGGCAGGTCTCCGTCTGACGATGGACGGAATTAAGCAAAGGCAAAAGATCACATCGGTACTGCAGCATGGCGATCGGAAGGTCGGCGGCGCAACGCCCAAAAAGGTACGGCAAGGTAACCGCCGCCAAACCACCGATCGACCAAGAGCTAAGGCAGGCAGCTCCGGCGATTCAAGAACACAAGAATAAGATAGAAAACGAAAGCGGAAATGTCTCACGTATTGCCAAGTGGTAACGAAGGTAGCTAATGTCGAACGCTATTCTGACTGTGGCCAGGCGACTGCTGTGTTTGTAACGCCGTGCCAGGAAGGCGCGCAAGGTAAAGCAAAGGTAAGACGTCATCAAACTCACAGACCACCATGGCTAAGGTAGCAGCTCAGAACGACGACGACAGGTAAAAGGTAATCGGCCCTAAACACAAGGCAATACGGAGATAACGCAAGGTCTCGTAAGGCAAAAGAAACACAACGAAAGTTGAGGCGCAAGAATGCAAAAATTACACATCGTCAGTCGGGCCTCGAAGGCGAAAGCTCCTGATAGTAGGTAAGGAAAACCAACGCAACGAACTGACTCGAAATAATTATTAAAGCACAAAAGAATACTCGAAAACGCACGACACGTGCAAAGATAAAATAAAGACGAAACCGAGCTCGAATCATCGGAATATCGCCAGACTCAGTCGCAAACAATAAACTCTACGCCTCGCCGTAGCGATCGTAGCTAGGACACGAGAGCGAGAGAGATAAAGGGAAAACAAACGTGTGCGCGCCGGCCGACTCGAGGCCACGCGCAACAAAGGACTTCTCCGAGCGACGACTCGAGCACAACGAAAGAAAATATAATTTTCGTCGCTCGAAGAATCCTACGACATAGGAAAAACCGAGATCAAAATTAATTAACTAAAATACACGACTCAAGATTATGCAAAAACTCTCGCGAAAACATACGAGACGCTACACAACGAAAAGCGAAATTATTCGAGACGCCATCGCTTAATAACCCGCCTTGTCTCATTCGGCCGCGAAAATGACTCGAATGAACGGGGGAAAAGCCAAGGACGGATAGCTGGTAAAGCCCGAAAATGTCAACCTGCTCTTCCCGCGAACGCAAAAACTCTAACGAAATAATCTCCCGGAATCGCCGAAAAATTTCGCCATTCCGGGGATCGCAATACAACATAAATGCCGAATAAAACAATCGAGTACGGAGAGATCAGAACAGGCTTACCGAGAAACTCGTGGTCCAGGTGACGACAGCAACCAAGGCAGCGAAAGCAAAAGGTAATACGGTAGCAAGGCAAAAAGGCAGCAAGGCCACGGAATTCGGTCGAGGAAGGTGTCACCACTCCGGACAGGCACTTGTCGAAGACTGATTTGCAAAGGAATTCGCAAATCTCGTTGTTCCCGATTCTCGCGCTGTCCCCACCACCGCAACAAGTCTCACGCGCGGCAGCGCTAGCACGCTCTAGGCGCGAACTAGGCTGTTGCCGGGCCACGTGATATTCCGCGGCGAATGGAATGGCGCGTACCGCCGATTGCAAAATCGACCGTACGCGACTCGAAAATTACGAACTGGCCTCTACCTTACCGCTGACCGTCTCTCCTTCGAAAATCGTCCCCTTACGTCCTGCTGAGCCGTGCCTCGGATACGCTTCCTCTGGGGATCCGGGCGACGTCCCTGACGGGGAGGAGGGGAGCCCTCCGTCGCGGCTCGCCGACCAAGCAAATCGCGGTGGGCCCACACGCCAACATGGGCAAAACAGCATCTTCGCCCCAAGATTTTTCCCGAATCCCACTAAGACGAGGCGCCAGGGTTAGCGGACCGTGGCACCCGAGGGTACGGCTGTGGGCGGTGCAACTACTCGGTTGCTTCGGCGAGGAGGCCACGGGGGGCATCAACGAATGGCCACGGAACCAGCGTGTGCCTCTGAACGTCCACCAGCAGCCACGACGATTGCGACTGGAACGTCTAACGGGGGCGAAAGCCTTGAGAGAAACGGGGCGGTAAAGCAAAGCACGAGACAAAATGTTTTCCCTCGCGAGAAACCCGCGTCGGGGTGAGCGCACGAGAAACGCAACAACACAAAAGGCAATGGTTAGGAAGGTAATATCACGTCTCAGGTTTCTCGGTATTCTCCAGCCAACTACGGAAATCTCGAATAATTAAAAATAACGAAATAAACTAAATGGTCGATCTCGGTAGTTCGCGATAATTTCTTTAGCTTCGCGAAGGTACTTCGATGATCGAGCTGGGCTCGTGTACAATTCAATAAAATAACGTCGTATAAAATAAAATAATAATAAAAGATTGTAATAATTACGACGCCTTGAGTCTCCGCAAATGCCCTGTCCGTTGTCTCGACGAGTGGCCATCGAAAGTTGTGTCGAAAACCCGGTCCACTGGTCGACAGGCATTCGTGCGAGTGACGTGACAAAATATTACGTCACAACACAAAATACCAGTTTCAATTTTATATTAAAACTGGTGGCAGCGGAAAAGCCACAAAAACCAAAATCACGAAATCTTCTAAATCTCGAAAATCCTAATTCAAACGCCAGTTTTAACACTATATCAAGAGACTCGGCAGAGTCTCGGGACAAGTACATTTGAAAATAGCTGTGCGTCGTCTGCTTGTCCCGAGCGCTCGCCGAGTCTATACTTTCTCGTAGTAAAGCGATTCGCGGTGGTGGGAAAATAAATTCCGATGACATTTCAGCTAACCGTAAAGCCCAGGAGTCCTCTAACGACCTGAAAATTGACATGGAGACTAATTACGCGATGCTCTTTCGATTGAGCCTAAAATCAGTACGATTGATCAAGTAATTGCTGAGAAAAAACTTTGCATGGGTTTAGTCCTATCTCAGCCTTCGTCAGAACCACGCTACATCGAAGGATTTGACGTGTCTGTATATGCGAGCCCGAAAACACATTCAAAGGGGTCTCCGTGCCCATTCTAGCCAATCCCTGGCAACGAAATTTCTGATTGGTCGAGACTGCGATGATTCCAATGGATCCGTCGCGCACACGACAGTGCAGACGAGCGAGCGAAAAATGTCAGCTGATATTTCGAAGGGCCATATTGACGCGAGTGTGAGAGAGATAGCCGAAATAAGTTCAAATTTTTCTTTTCCGCCCTTGACATTTTTGAGAAAATAACTGTTACAACTTGTTCCTTGTCGAACAACGAACGTTGGCTAACCAGTTATTTGCCCGAGAATGCAAGGTTATGGGAGAAGAATGTGTGGCAAGTTTGTTGGTTCCGAGTCTGAACGAATACAGCTTTGACAACTCGACATAACCTCACAAATTCTAATTTTCAGCTGGCATATTACCGACATGCTCCGATGACGAGAGAAAATGCTCTATGAATGAAAATGCTCTATATCTATTGACCTATTCCTACATCCAATATTTTATTCATTTACAGCATGACTTACATAATAACTCTCAGCGATATAAAATCTTGTCGCTGATTTGAGCCACATGAAAATCTTGTCGCAGTGGCACATGAAAATCTTGTCGCTGCAACTTATCTGAAAGCCCTAAATAACTCTTAGCGACATAAAAATCTTGTCGCTGAGCCACATGAAGATTCATCGCTAAGCAATAATATCTCTCAGGGAAATAAACTCTTGTCGCTGAGCGAAATAAACTCTTGTCACTGAGCGACATAAAAATTTTGTCGCTGAGCCACATGAAAATCTTATTGCTCAGGCAAATGAAAATCTTGTTGCTGCGAGGGCTTAGTAACTTGAAAATCTTTTGGCTGCGAGGGCTCAGTGACATGAAAATCTTCTCGCTGCGAGGGCTCAGTGACATGAAAATCTTGTCGCTGAGGCAAATCAAAATCTTGTCGCTCCAAGGGCTCAGTCACATAAAAATCATGTCGCTTATGTGAGTCTTGATTTTCTGTTTCTTGAATTATGATTTCGTACTCTGATTGCTTATCAGTTTCTTCAGTTGATAATTTATTAATTTCATCCTCAGATGATAATTGAGTGTTGTTTTCAAGAATTGTTACGTTAACGTGTTCTAAGGATTTAATTTGTTCACTTTCCGGAATAATTTTTTCGTCATTCATGATTATAGGAGAATTGTCTTCGATTTGATTCGTTTGAGTCTGTACAGTCGTTGGAGTTATGTCTGAAGTTATTTCGGATGCTTCGTCAATTGGTTTTTCGACGAGTCTTTTCTGGCGTACACGTTTCTTGGTTTCGTGCGTATGTTCTCCGGTTTCTGTACAGTACATGCATTGTCTTGGTTTGGGAATTCTTGTCGACCTACGGACTGGTTCTAGTGGTGGTTTTCTCACCCTTTTTTCTTTAGGAGGTTCTGGAATTTTCCAAGGAACTATGGCTTCGGCTTCGGTAGGAATCAGCATGAAATTTTTATTTAATTGCCTGTCCACCGGTGATTGCGATATTTTTGGGTTTTGCGTAGGTGCAACGTCGTCAACTGTTCTTTCGCCAGTTGTCAGAGGGTCTGAATTAAATTTTTGAATGATATTTGGATTTTTAGGAGGAACTCTATCTTCTGATCTTTTTTTTCTGAAAGGTTGAGGTACTTTTGGCACAAATGCGGAAACAAAAACATCCACAGTTTGTCCACCAGACGTAAGAGGTTCCGAGGTTATTATTTGTGTTTTTTGTTTAACACGTCCTGAAGGAGATGGAGTGAATTCCGCTGATTTTTGTGAACGCTTTTCGAGAATTTCTTGAGCTAGGCTACGTTGGAAATGATTCTTTCCTTGAACATTACGATTTTTTACTACTGGGCTTACCTGCAGATTAACGTCAGGTTTATTGCTAGACCCTGGTTGAGGAATGTTCGTACAGTGGGTCATTGTGTCTGCCATCTGTTTCTCAGGAGTTTGAGTGCTTATAAGCATTCTAAAGGATTCATTGACCTCGCATCCATTTCATGTCTGAACATGGAATGGATTTTTCTCCAGAGGTTTTTGCAGGAAACACTTGGGGTGTGTTTTCCTCGTGCTTGTCTGATGAAGACGAGGATTGACTTTTCGAAATATTTTTAAATGGTAAATATCTCCTGACACGATCTTTCCTTTTTATTAAGACTTTTCGTTTTTGCTTATCGTAAGCTGAATAAAGTGCTTGACTTTCAGAATTCTCTACGGGGAATTCTCGATTAGGTTTAAGATTTTGTGATTTTGTTTTTAAGCCTTCCAAAGGGCTTTTATGAGGTTCTAAATTATGTCTTTGACGCTCTCAGTTTGGTGATTCGCGTTCTGAAGGATGTTCTGGATTTTGAGTTTTCTGATGCTCTGGCAGATGTTCTGATATCGTATTTTCCTGATGTTCTGACGGATGCTCTGAGTTTTTGCTTATTTGATGCTCTGAATTTTTATTTACTTGATGCTCTGAGTTTTTATTTACTTGATGCTCTGAATTTTTATTTACTTGATGCTCTGAGTTTTTATTTACTTGATGCTCTGAATTAATTTTAGACGAGTTCATATCTTTGAGTTCTTGATCTGATATCTTTTCCTCACTAACTTTCTCACCAAACTTGATGTGAATTTAGGGGTTCGTCTATTTTATCCGGATTAACGCACGAGTCATTTGAATTTTCCGTATCGCTCTAATCCGTTAATTGTGGCGATAACTTGGAATTAGAGGGTGCCACTGGAATTTTTACTGGACTCAAATTAGAAACTTTCGGTTTCTTTCTATTTTCGCTTGAATTTGAGGAGGAAGGGTGAGGTCTAGCCACACCTGGGTTTAAATTGAGTATTTTTCTCCCCGTATCTGTTTCTGAGATACGCCATTTGAATTTAATGGGAAGAACTATAGGATTGCGTGATAATGCATCGGCATTAGTGTTTATTCTCCCTGGCTTGTACTGAATTTTGTAATTTAATTCTTTTAGTCTTTCTCTCCACCTTAATACGTGTGAAGTAGGGTCGTTCATGGAGTTGAGCCAAACTAACGGTCGATGGTCGCTTAAGAGGGTAAACTCTCGACCGTAAAGATATGGTCTAAACGTTATCAATGCGTAGACTACTGCGAGCATTTCCTTTTCGGTGGTGGAATAATTCTTTTCAGCTTTGTTAAGGACTCGAGAGGCTGCTGCAACTATACGGTCATTTCCAATTTCACCTTGCGATATAATTGCACCGAGAGCGACATTGGACGCGTCGGTTGTCACGATAAACGGGTCTGAGAAATTTGGATATTGTAAAATTGGATGAGTGCACAGATTCTTGCGTAATGTTTCGAATGCTAACTGATGTTCTGAATTCCAATGAAATTTAACATCCTTTCTGATCAAATCTGATAATGGCTTTGCTATTTTCGCGAAGTTTTCTATGAAACGGTGATAATAACCTGCGAGTCCTAAAAATTCCCTGACATTTTTGCCCTGACGTTTCCCTGACGTTTGCCCTAAAAATTCGCTGACGTTTTAAGAACGTTGAATTTACTTAAAGCCTCGATATTTTTTGGGTCGGGTCTTACCCCTTCCGCTGAAATAAGGTGACCTAAGTATCTTACTTCTGTTCGCAAAAATTCGCATTTATCAGTTTGAAGTGTTAAATTAGCATTTCGTAAACGTTCGGCAAGTTTTTTGAATTTGGCATTGTGTTCGTCTAGCGATCGAACGTAGATGACTACATCATCCAAATATACGAACAAGTCAATGCCTTGGAGGCCCTTGAGAACAAGGTCCACTAAGCGCTGGAAAGTGGCTGGTGCATCTTTCAGTCCGAATGGCATTCTATTGAATTCGTAGTGACCGTGAGGGGTCGTGAATGCTGTTTTGTGTTTGTCTTCTGGGTCCATTTCTATTTGATGAAACCCAGATGCTAAATCGAAAATAGAGAAATACTTCGCTCCACCGAGTTGGTCCAATATGTCAGTAATTAGGAGTAGAGGGTAAGTCTATGACAAGTCTCCATTTTTCATTTCCTTTCGAGTCTGCTTTCTTTGGAACTATCCACACTGGCGAATTATACGGTGAACTTGACGGCTCTATTATATTTATTTTTAACAAATCATTGATTTGTCTTTCTATTTTCGGGCGTTGTAACGGTGGATGACGATATTGACGCGTGTTAATCGGTTTATCATCTACTGTTCGAATTTTGTGTTTGCTAACACTGGTCGATCTAAGAGGTTCACCCGGTAAGTGAAAGAGATCTGCGTTTTCTTCAACAAGTGTTGTTACTGCTTTGAGCTCTTCATCGTTAAGGTGGTCCAAACGCAAGAGGTTTATCACATTTTGTGCACGACTTTCACGTGTCCGTGAAGGTGTCTCATGCAACTTAGCTTTGCCTAAAGCAGAATTACTATTCTCTGGATCATTCTCGTCTGTGCTCATCTCGAATGGATAGAGTGTAACGACGGGAACATCTACTTTAACGTCTTCGTTCAGGGTATTGATAGCGTAGAGGTAAGCTTTGCCGTTGGTATTATTAACCAATGCTTCGCCTACGTAAACGCCTTCTGGAAATGGTATGCGAGGCACATAGCCAGTATCTAGTGCGTTTCCCACTCTAACGAACATGATCGTTTTCTGTCTTGCTTTAAGAAGAAACGATTCTGCGTTTATAAATGGGACGTCCACATCATTGATTCTTGCACACCGTTGTTTCCAGTCAATTTTCCCTTTACTATTACCGATTGTCTCATGACCGAGGATTGCATCAAATTCGACAGGAAATTTCCACAAATAGCGATCTTAATTTCACTAACAAGGAAGGTCACCTTACTGTACCCCTACAACCTGGGTCAAAAAAATTATATTTTGTAGTTCACACCAAAGTATAAGCCCTCACAAAAAATTAGCGGCCCACTCGCATATTTAAGGGGTGAAATTAATTCTCAAAAATCGGTGGTTTTTTCGTTTTTCGCTGATATCTTCGAAACAAAAATAGATACGCCAAAAGTTTAAATAGCAAAGTTGTTCATTTTTCAGTGCTCTACAATAACATGTAATCGAAAATTGGAATTTTTTTTTTATTTGAAAAAAACGTCTTTTTAAATACATTTTTCGTCATTTGATCACTGAAAAAGTTCTTATTTCGCCTGAAAATTAAACAAGGTTGACAAATCCGTCAAACGGAATATGTTCATATTTATATAGAGGTTTATTAAATGCACAGATATGCTGCTCCATCCTTATCGTAGAATACTCATAAATCTTTTACATATAGCTTAGTTTTGTGCATTGTGACGAGTTCGACACAAGCGCAAGAGAATTTTGAGGGGGAAAATAAATAAACACTGCGAAAAATGAATTAAAATAATAAAAACAAGTTTCGGATTTATTTAGCAGATCTTATACAATGGAAAATTCGGGGCGCCAGCTGGTTAACTCGGTCCAGCAACCGTTAACAAAAATGGTCAAAATTGTCAAACGAAAACAATAATGAACTACGTTAATTAATCAACATTAATGGAACTGGCTCAGGGAGAATCACGATAATCTTAAACGCAGGGACAGAGGGTCCCTGAAACTCAGGCGTCTTATTATACCAGTGACGTCTTAACGGGGACGACGAGCGAGCGAGCCACGCGGTCGAACGAACCACGCGGACGCTCGAACCGGGCCGCCTCGGCGGAAACCGATTGAATGAATCGAGCGAAATCTCACTCGCGTCACACGCGAAAACACGAAAAATGGGGCTAAATTAATGACAAAGGGACGCGAGGGGGGCGATCGACGATGGGAAGGCAAGAAAATATGACGACGGGGCTCGAAAACGCGAAATAATGACTCGAAAAATTACAGGAGGGAATGACGAAACAAAATGGGCAAAATGGCTTGACGGGGAATTTACGGGGAACGAACTCGATGGCACAACACTCGTCGCGTCGACCGACCGACGAAATAAATCTTTCTCGAACGAAGAGTTCGAGAAAGCTAACGAAAATGACGAAAATTTGGGTGTTTGGGAAGAGTCAAACGACAAGGGGAAAATGGCGTCGCACGCCCGGCAAAAATCGAAGGACTTACTTGCTGTCTCGGTTTTGAGAAGAAACACGAGAATGCTATGCCGACGTAATCCAGAAAATGCTCAGAGAGTGGTCCTTCGGGAAGCCGGGTCGTCGTAAATATGGTTGATCGCAAATTGAACACGGAAAAACTCGAAAAAGGCACAAAAAAACGGGACACGATGTTGACCGTGCCGAGTCCGAAGCGGAAGAAGAGAGGCACTCCGGGCTCTCCTCGAGCTCCCGGCCGCGGGATAGCGGCTGGTTCGAGGCTTTTCGAGGCCCGGGAGCGCCAGCAGCCAATCAGGCTGCGGCGTTGTAGTCGGCCGTCGTTCGATCGAATATCGAGCGCCGGCCTCGCGAGATCGCGCACCGATGGCGCCACGCTGTCTGCCTCGCGAGACCGAGGCTCGATAAAAGATGGCAGCGCCCACGGCTGTCAAAACGGCCGTGGCGCGATCGTACCGACGGCCTCGCCTCGACGCCGCGGAACCCGCTGTTTCCCTCCGACCTGACGGACAAGCCTATTGCCGGAGGGACGATGACGGACACGAGCTCCGCGACTCGACGATGTCGACAGGGCTAAGGGGGGGTCGGGCTGAGGGGGGGGGGGGGGGGGGGGCATAAAATATGACACGCGGGGGAGGGAGGGAAAGACCAATTAAAGAGGGCAACGCAATTTTCGGGGTCGCTCGATCGGTGGGTCGCTCGCCCGCGCTCGCGTGAATAATCGCAGTCAGGATGCTGGTCCAGCGACGGTCGTCAGCCACGTTCGGTCCTCCTCGGTCTGCGGGAGCTAGAAAATAAGAGAGAAGAGAGCCGGTCCCTTTCGGGGATCCGGCGGCTCCCGCTGCGGCTCGACGCTGGCAAAAAAGATAGAAGGAAGAAGTGACAACGTCACAGCATCCATTTTAGTACAAGCGAATAACTATCACATGATATTTTTTTAATTTATATAAAACTTTATTTAAAATCCATGTCGTTTTTTTATTTACTAGAAACCTTTAATTCATATATAGCTATGAAAATGTCTGGTACTCATGACAGGAAAAAAAAGCAGACAATGCACTTATCAGTTTCTTCGCTTCGTATTATGGAATGTATTCATTGCAATAATGATACTCCTCAAAGAAGTGTTTGAGACATAAAGGTTTTTTGCACCACGAACATGTTATAACAGCTAAATCACCACAAATGTGACATCGTGGTTCCGAAGTATCTCCAAAACCAAACGTCACCGGATTGATGAACTCAGGGGGTGTTTTTTCTATGTACCCGCTTTTGTACCATGCATATTTAAGCATATCAATATAATGTGGGGAAGACAGTTGATTGTGAACAAGTGACTGCAGTTTGATGATGTTGTTCCTTAAATGCAGATTTATATCGCTACCGGAAAGAATTACTATATCTGAAAAATGCCGAACAAAATTTTTCCATATTCGAAAACCAAACACATCTAATGGTTGTATTTGTCCTGTTGTTCCTTTTGGAATTCTTTTTAATGCAATTTTTTTGTTAGGAGGAGTTACTACATCAACTACTTCTGAACAGTGTCCACTCCAGGAGTCGATTAAAAGCGCACTGTTGTCGCCAACATTCGGAAAATAGATTTCGGTTAGCCACTGTTTGAAATGATCTGTCGAAAAAACGAAAGGAATATTTAATTTGATTTGGTTTGCAATATTTAATAGCCACAAGAATGTAAAATTTAAATGGTTCTTACCTGATGTTAACTTTCCAGATTTCGATGCCGAAACAAAAACGTTTGAGGGTTTGAATAACGTTTTTTCTACGCGTGGGCCAAAGTCACCACCGATTTCTTTTAATACAAGATATAACGGTGAAAATAATTTTCCATCGGCGGATATCGTTGGTTGAATGGTATAAGAATGAGTTGTTGAAGATATTGATTGAACAACGCATTCAATTTCTTTTGATCCTTGGTTTGCAAGAGTGCGACCAGAATGCATTTCAAATTGAAATCCACTTTGATCTGAATTGTAAACGTTTTCCGGACCAATGTCGTTGATAACAGATTTCACGTTATTTGTAAACTCTTCAGCCATTTTTTTAAGATCTTTTGAGTCTTCTAAAGTTTTCCGAGTAATAAATTTTGTAATTTTCCGAGACATAATGCGATGTGCTCTTTTGAACTTATTCACCCATTTTTTTGACGCTTTGAATCGTGCATCGGAATTCATGAAATTTTTATGTGCGATCAAAGCCCATCGTCGCAAATCAATATCGTGTACTATCTTGCCACATTCAGTTGCTTCAATGAAGCGATTTAAAGTATATTGAGATATCTCATTTAATTTTTCTTTATGAGTCCCACCTTTATTGATTTGATGAGCCCAACGCTTCAATTGTCTTTTAGAAATAACTTTTTTAAAACGGTGTGCAACTGTATGAATATTGTAACGGCACCGCCAGGCTCGTGAGGCGATGTGGTCGGCTCGGCGGCTGACGCTCGAATGAGCTAGCGCCGAGCGGACGGCGGCCCAACTAATCGCCGGCCCGCGGTGAGCTCGCGAGTAAAAGTGGGGGTAACGAGCCCGCTAGCGAGCGCGGCCCGGGACTCTGGGACATAAGTGGGGGTAATAATCATAATATAAGTGGCGTACGTGACTCTCGGCGAGCGTAATGCGCAGACGCAAGCCACGCCTAGCGAATAAAATCCGAGCGTGAGTGAGTGGGGGAAGCGCATAGCCAGTGATCTCTAGCAGCGTTCCCACCACTGTAAAACAAAGCCAATAATATTTAAGTTTATTTTTAGAATTCCGCGAAATCCGAGAACAAAGGATTTCGACGGTATAAAAGCCGGTGCCGTCCAGCACTCGGGGCTCATTCTCTCTCGAGATTCCGAGACCTCAGCGTATGGACTGAGTATTAGGCAAAGAGTTTCTCTACTTCCCAAAACCTAACCTCAAATTCTCCTGTACATTCGACGACGGAGTAGTTCGGTTACGTTCGACTCCCGCAGCCGGTGTACTTCCCAAACTTAACCTTTCTTTTTGCATACGACGACGGAGTGGTTCGATTTCGTTCAACTCCCGCAGCCGGTGCAGTTTCCTAACCTTTCTTTTTGCATACGACGACGGAGTGGTTCGATTTCGTTCAACTCCCGCAGCCGGTGCAGTTTCCTAACCTTTCTTTTTGCATACGACGACGGAGTGGTTCGATTTCGTTCAACTCCCGCAGTCGGTGCACTTTCCTTTTCAACCCTCAAAATTTACCATAACCAAAAACGAAGTAGAGAAACTCAACGCAAGTTTGAAATAAAATTCATAAAATTAATAAATCATTATAAAAAGTCACTTGGATTTTTATATCGTCAAAATCCTTCACAAAAATTGTCAAAATTAAACAAAATCCATTAAAATTATATCGAGTCAAAGAATAATCGTTATTTTTGTGTTAAATCAAATAATTTCAACAAGTTAATTATAAAAGCGTAAAATTTTGTATTTTCACCGTTATTTTGGGAAAATAACCGCAATTAATCACGAAATTTGTTTTCTCGAAGATCAGATCGATCTTATTTGTGTTTTGTAACGAAAATCATTATCAATTCGAACAAATTGAATAAATCGTTTATAATTTAACGTTTTATAGTAAAAATTCTTGTTTTTCTTCATTGCCTGCTCCTTTTCCACGAAGCTCGAACCGACGCGTAACGCGAGGCGTCTTTGAGCCTATTTCGTACCGTTACAATATTTAAATTTTTTGTTTTTCCACTTCTCCAAAACTCCACAGCTTTTTTCTTGTAATCGAATGAAATCTCATCTTCATTTTTTGTACATTGAGAGTTATCTGCCTCATCAGATGAAATTGAATCCCATTCCAATTCACTGTCTTCTATACTTTTAGGCTCATGGTGTTTGAATTGTTCTTGAAAATCCAAGCTTTTGTCTTCTTCAATTTCGATTCTCGTGTATGTGTTTATGCTTTCAATTAAAAACTCTTTAATTGTATCTGCTAATTTCATTTCACTCTCATTCACTGGTGTTTCGGGCAAATTCATCATCATAAAATAAGTCGACAAAATATTTATGACATTCACGGGATTGATATACATTTTTGAAAACGTCCACAGTATTCAATATGTTCTTGATAATGCACTCCTATAACTACAGAACTTTGATGAACGGAAACCGTCAATGCTAACTTAAATGTGGCAAGAGTCGGTTTATATAGAGCCTCATTTTTTACTGATATGACGGTTTTAAACATCTCAAATAGGATATCATGAAAAAATATAATGTATTTCAAACAGTCGAACTCACAGTTTGATTATGATAAGGAAATGTAATCAGTCCAAATCTATAAAAGATTTTGCGTTTGAAAAAAATAACTTCCCGGTTCCATAATCTCTTGAGACGTAAAAAACAAATGTAGATTGATATCATTAAATGTGGAGTCGGAACAATTACGTTTTATTATGAAAAGATAGAGAAAGATGTGTAAAAAAACCCGTTTTTTTATGAAAATGAAAAAAAAAAAATTCTATATAATTTTCGACTACATATTATTGCAGAGCACTGAAAAATGAACAACTTTGCTATTTAAACTTTTGGCGTATCTATTTTCGTTTCAAAGATATCAGCGAAAAACGAAAAAACCACCGATTTTTGAGAATTAATTTCACCCCTTAAATATGCGAGTGGGCCGCTAATTTTTTGTGAGGGTTTATACTTTGGTGTGAACTACAAAATATAATTTTTTTGACCCAGGTTGTGGGGGTACAGTAAGGTGACCTTCCTTGTAAGAGTTCTTGGTTTGTCCGTACTTGAGATTCCGTATAGTTCGTAAATTACTGAATCATTTATTAAATTTTGATTAGCGATGTTTTCAATTGTTACCAGATTTAATTGGGATTCTGAGTCTGCTAAGAATAATGTATGCTCTTTAATGAAATCTTGAGAGTCTAACATTATTGTTGATGCGTTGTAACTGTTAGAAATTATGCTCAGGGTGCAATTAGCCCGAAGGATTTTCTGTATTGATTTTACGGGTCTTTCGAGTTCGGGTGCGTTTATAAGTTTTCTGGCCTCCGGGCCGAAAGCGGCTACTTTCGGCCCGCTGCGCGGGCCGAAGTTGCCGTTTTCCGCCTGCGTCGGACAGAAAAATCGTATACACACCTAGGTGTGTAATATACTATTTGTCCCGTCGACGCACCTGGACGAGGGATCTCCTATTCGTTTCCCGCTTGAGTTTGGTTAGATTGGTTTTTCTTGTTTTCGTTGTGAGCTCTTTTACGACAGTCGTTTAGTACGTGTCCCGGTTTTTTACAGTAATTGCAAATGACTTTACTCTTGTTACTCTCGGTCGTGTTTGAATTATTCTGTCTTTTGAGTGCGTAACAATCGTCCGTCACGTGATTCATTTTCTTGCAGAACTTGCAAAATTTGTCTGATTTTTTTGAGAATTGATTAGAGAAATTTTTAGAGTTTTGATTGTTGTTGGATTGATTTATGGGTAAACACGCTGATTGGTTGGTATTTTTTGTTTCAATCGGCCCAACCATTTTCTCGATTTCTGCCGCTTTCCTATAGATGGGGCATTCCATGCCAAATCACCGAGGTTTCGGCCCGACCCCCTTCGATTTTGCTGAAATTTTTTTCTCATTTTCTACCCTATCAAAGACATTTTTCTGAATTTTTTCAGATTTTTTTACCCAACCCAAAAAAAGTTACGAATTTTTGAAAAAAAAACGCTCTTTTTTTCAAATTCCTATAACTTTGACACAAATTGACCTTTTGGCACTTTTTTTTTTTAAGTTTTGTTTTTACCTGTAGTTTTCAGGAAAAAAATACAAAAATTTTTTTAACAGTCAGGAGATATGAAATATTTTCGTTTTTTCAAGAAAACCGTAATTTTTTTGAAGTTCGACACCTTCGATTTTTAATTTTTTTGTCCGAAAAAAAACTTCAACTAAGATAGTATTCAACCCTCCTATTTAGATTTTGTGCCGACTTTTCTTTCTATTTTTTTTTTCGATTGAAAAAAAAAAATTCTAAAATTAGCTTACTTTACATAACTTTGCGTTAAATTTTTTTTTGATTGTTTTTAAAATCATAAAAATTGAAAAATATTGTACAAAAACAATCGTAAAGTGTATTTACAGCCAGGATTAAGTTATTTTATTAAAGGATCGTTTTTACAATGTTGAAAATTTAAATATTATAATTATTTTCCTCGATTTAACGATGGTTTTCTTGGTTTCTTAACTGTACTGTGTTGTGTGGATTGTTCCGACAAAGAAAAAGACTTAACTATTACAACAAAATTCAATAGTGGAGTAATTTGATGAATTTTTTGTGTCGCTGGTATCGCTTTAGCATTTTTGAAGCGTTCCTCTAATTTCTCTTTCATAGAATTGTATTCTTCAGCTTTTGAAAATCTAATATTAATATTTGGCAAGTTTTTTAAAGCCCACTCAAACAATTGTGATGGGGTTAGAATTTGAAGATGAGGTGGCAATTGTAGGCTAGCACGTGCAGCCAATCGTTTCAAAGTACCACCTATTCCATCGCATGGACCTTTACCATGTGCCGTAGCAAAAAAATTCCACTCTACGTTTATTCCGAATTCTTCATTGTAATGAGATAAATTAACGAAATGTTTGAAATTTTTATACTGCTGTGGCGCGCCATCTGAGAAGAAAAAAATTTTACGAACTCCAAATGACAAAGATTTTATGAAATCGATAATGACCCCAGAGTAAAGATGAACAGCAATTGCATCATGATTCAAGCAATCAGAAATGATTGCCATACTCTGATGAGTAAGTTCATTGTTTTTTTTTATAATAAATAACCACAGTATAAACCGTCGCTTGGTCGTTATTCCAGTGAAATCCTGGAGCAGCATCTTGTACCACGAACGAATAGTTTTCGGCAAAGTCAACTATGACTATGAATTCGTCTCCTTTTAAACATTCTTTCACTTGTCTCAAGTATGCTGCTTGCTCTTTGGCGATGAAATTGTGTGGTAAAAGAGCCTTCAATTTTTCACCGAAATCATCAACAAAATCATTTGTGTTCTTGATTGTTGTTTCAAGGGTTACTCGTGGAGTAGAGACCCATTGCTTATAATTGATTTCATCAATTTCATTAGCTTCCATCAAAGTTAACAGATGTTCTTTCACTTTTTCGACGCCTGGACATTGAGAACAATTGTTAAGAAAACACTTAGCTGATGGTTCTTGACATACAATAGAACTCAAACAATCACTGTAGGATTCTAATGATAAATCCGTGCCTTCAGTTAAACGTGAAAAGTTGCCGCCTGTTGGAAATATAAGAAAGTGATAAAGATGCGAATAAAAACATCAAGTCGATTAAATTAATTAAAAACGTTCTAAGTACTGATTTGTAGTAGAAGAAAAATTTAAATCAGTGGCGTCAAATTTATTTCTCTACTTCTTAACTTACCTAAGATCATCAGTTTTATATTTTGATGAATGGAGCAAACACAAACTGTATGAGTGCCACAACCGCCAGCTAAAATACAATACTTTGGACGTAGCGATGCAAACGATGAAAATCCAATTTTGATTTCTGGATATCTTGACTTGAAGGTTTTATGCAACTCCTTTAAATTGCAAAGCACTAGACGTTTTTGACACTGAACTTTAGTACCATCATCGTTTCGTAGTGAAATAAAATCTTTTTTTCCTGGCATCATACTACTCATCTCATCGTCATTATAGAAATTTGTCACGGTTGAAACTACTGTAGAAGATAATTCACGTCCTAAAAATTTGAATACATCGAAGAATTTACTTGTTAATTATTTAAAACCTTACTGACTTCTGGTTTTATATCTTACCAGTTTTTTTTGTAGGTACTGACAAAATTCCATCGGCAGCAACTAAGTTTTTCGCTACTCGCACCATATGCTCACTTGCACCCATGACTTCCATAACTTTATGAACGCTCCAACTCGATGGTAGTAAAGACAATATTTGTATGCGTATGGATCTACACGTATTATCAGCGTTAAATTTTTCTCTCAAACTGTTTATCATTTCAGTAGCATCCATATCACTGAATTCGGTTTTCATACGATTTTTCCCTCCTAAAGCTTTTCGCAAATTTCGAGCGACACGAGTGACTTTGTCATCCAAATAAGTTTCATAGATTCTCCTTTTCGCAGAAACAGGAGATTGATTTAATAATACTAACGCTTCTTTAATGGTCGGAAGAGTAATACTGAGACTCATCTCAGACAATGAAGAACTACTCTGTTGAATAAGTAATTCGTGGCCACTTGATGATGGAGCTAGAAAAACGAATAAGGTGTAAACTGAAAAAAAAGAAAAAAAGAAAAAAGAAAAAAAGAAAGATGTATACTTGAAGCAAAAGTATCTGGCGATTCGTCAACGTGAACTCATCAGCTTCCAAACTTTCATTAGATTCATCATCAGTATGTTCAGTTAAATTATCTGCATATTGCTTCAGTAATTTTTTATGACATGAACTGCATACACGGTCATCAGTTGATAGATGGAAATGAGTAGTCAAATACTCAGGTAGGCTTCGTAGACATTTCGTCTTATGATGTTTTTCATGATTCATTGGATTACAGCAACGATCAAAAAATTTCGGCATTTTAATTCCTGTTAATCAAGAAATTAACTTAAAATAATTTTTATTTAATGACAATTCGCTTATTAATACTTGATACACGTTAGAAAACGAACTTGTCAATGAGTTGCAAGAAGAACACTAACATTGTTCAGAAAACATAACCTTAAAATGATTAAAAAAATAAGAAGTTACCTTCATTATCGATGGTAAGTTTTTCATCGGTGATATCAGCAGTTGGCAAAAAATTTCTTATTTTAAAATTTGAAATTTTAAACTCATCATCACGCGGGGAAAACAAAACTGAATAAATAGAGAAAAATTAATAACACTCTACGTTAATAAAATATTTTACGCTGTTAAAAATAATTTAATACTTGCGCAAATACAATTGTTTTTTTACAATTTTTTTCAAGTTTTATGATTTTAAAAACAATCCAAAAAAATTTTAACGCAAAGTTATGTAAAATAAGCTAATTTTAGAATTTTTTTTTTTTCAAGCGAAAAAAAAATAGAAAGAAAAGTCAGCACAAAATCTAAATAGGGGGGTTAAATACCATCTTAGTTGAAGTTTTTTTTGGAACAAAAAAATTGAAAATCGAAGGTGTCGAACTTCGAAAAAATGACGGTTTTCTTGAAAAAAGGAAAATTTCATATCTCCTGACTTTTTAAAAAATATTTGTATTTTTCTCTGAAAACTACAATTAAAAACAAAACTTAAAAAAAAAAAAGTGCCAAAAGGTTAATTTGTGTCAAAGTTATAGCGATTTGAAAAAAAAGAGCGTTTTTTTTTTTTTAAATTCGTAACTTTTTTTGGGTTGGGTAAAAAAATCTGAAAAAATTCAGAAAAATGTCTTTAATGGGGTAGGAAATAAGAAAAAAATTTCAGCAAAATCGAAGGGGGTCGGGCCGAAACCTCGGTGATTTGGCATGGAATGCCCCAGATGCTTTCTAGCGTTTCGTAAACCATCCAGGGGATATGAGGACGATAAGCGATGTTAACGCCCTTTCGAAACTGATCTATCGCAATGTCTCGAGCTCAATCTTTTGCGCCCTGGGGATTTTGCACTTTCGATAAATCAATTGCTTGATTGGTTTGATTTAAATGGAGGTTGACTCTACTATAAAAGGCTAGTAACGACTCTTTATCTTTTTGTTCGAGCGTATGCATTTCGGTCAACCACGCAAAGAGTGGTCTCGACGCGATAAATCTGTTTCTCAGGATATCGATCAGTTCTGCTTTGCTTTTTAATAATGTGACGATTGATTTTTCTGCAATTATCCTATCGTATTCCCGAGCTGATTCGCAATAATTGCTAAATGTGTTTAACGAACAAGTTTTTGAGGTAGCATCGAACTCTGGTATATATCTAGTAAAATCTCGATAATTAGCGTGCATAGGGTAAGTTAAATTGTCGTACGTTTGATTAAAGTTCGGAGGATTTTGAGGATTTTGTGGGTTTCGAGGATCTTAAATATTTTGACGACTAATACGCTCCGCCATCTGTTGAGTTAGTCTATCCCTATCTATTGTTGTGTGTGCTGGGTTCGGTTCGTTAATTCCACCACACGCACCGCCTGCTGTAGAGGTTTCCATGTTTTCGGTGTCGTTTGGCATAATGAATTTTTACGACTTACGAGTTGAAGATCTAGCTGAGCGTTGTCGCGTGCCGTTGAACCTGCTGTTGAGATGTCGTGTTGAGTCCTCTTGAGATTGCCGCTGCTGGTGTTTTGACCTGCTCTCCGGCGAACAGCTGGTTTATGGCTTCGGTTTCGAACGTTGACCCTACTTGTGTTGGTGTGAACCGAGTATTTCGTTTCACAAATTATTTCAATATAGATTGAAGATGATTTATTTGATGTCTTTCACGATGTTCACGAGTTCGATGATTATCTGAATTATTCACTACCACAGTTTTCATATAGTATTGGGGATAGTGAGTGCAGCGATGTTTGGTTACGATAATTGTCCGTATTTATCACGGCTACAGTTTTAACATAGACTTAAAACTG
Organism: Hyposoter dolosus; assembly: GCA_963921915.1. NCBI lineage: Eukaryota > Metazoa > Arthropoda > Insecta > Hymenoptera > Ichneumonidae > Hyposoter > Hyposoter dolosus. Next base: position 23,272,609 of record OY998130.1, on the reverse strand, counting down.
GATTTCCGAATTAATAACGATTCGAAAGAGTTTCTGTCAATTTTCGTTGTTATCCGCAGTCACCGATTTAATATAAAATTAAAAATGGTGTGATTGGCGGTTTAAAGATTCAATTGATTTTCCGGAGTTTCTTGTTGCCACCAGGTGTAACCTTGCCAAAAATCCCCTCCACGGGGAAAAAAGCTCGGACAAGTCCATTTGTTTGTGCCCCCGTTTCCATTTGTTTTTACAGGAAAATCTAACCCCCCTAAAAAAAATTAAAACCTCCAATAAAATGAAAAATAGGAAAAAAACCCTAGAATAAAATGGCTCCTAACATAATGTAAAAAGACTCAAGAATTACACAAAAATGTAAATCGCTAAAAAAAACCCTCCTGAACAACTCCCCTCAAAAAAATAAAGCCCCCAAAAAAATGGAGAAAAGCCCCAAAAAAAATCAAAGGAAATTGAAAAAAATACAATAAATGTGAAAATGGTTAAAAAAAAGTTGATAATTTTCGCTCAGCAATGAAAATTCTTGATATCCATGAAAGGACAAGTATTCCATTGATGGCTGAAAATAAATTAACGAGAAAAAGGGCAAACTTCCGAAAAGACACGTCACAAAATAAAGAAACCCTTAAATAGAAAACGCTAAAAAAAACCCTCCTGAACAACTCCCCTCAAAAAAAGAAAGCCAAAAAAATGGAGAAAAGCCCCAAAAAAAATTCAAGGCAATTGAAAAAAATACAATAAGTGTGAAAATGGTTAAAAAAAGTTGATAATTTTCGCTCAGCAATGAAAATTCTTGATATCTGTTGACGAGGTCACGTAATTCGAGACAAACACACGCCAGTTTTAATATATAAAACCGTTTATTTTAAGTTGAGAAGATACAGGAGAGAAAAATTCTGAATGCGATGTTGAACGCGCTTCTCTCTTCTTTTTCCAAAACAATAACAAAAGAACATCGAGAACAAAAGATACGGGGATCGGTGACTATCTTTATCAGCCGCAGCAAGAAGGACGGCGCTGCGCTACAAATAGGTCGTGCACCGACTGGTCAAGTCGAATAGGTGGCGACGCATCGCGCTGTTTCCGATCGCACTGAAGCGTCTCCACACTCGATTTAATACTCCCCCTCGATTCAGGTCGAGAGGATTCCGGAACTCCGATATTTGTCATACCGAGAAGATCCAAACAATTAACGTGTTTCTGCTTCGATATTCCCTTGGTTAGGACATCTGCCGAGATTTCTGTAGTAGGCGCATACACGATCTTGATTTCGCCGTTTTCGAGGACTTCACGTACGTAATGGTGACGTATGTCGATATGCTTGCTTCTGTTGTGGAAAACTGGGTTTTCAGCAAGTTTCCGAGCGCCATTGTTGTCACAGGATATCTTAATTTCCCCTGATTTTTCAAATCCGAGTTCAGCAAGAAATCGCTTCAAGTATGTAGCCTCTTTCGCAGCCTCCGATAGGGCCATGTACTCGGCCTCGGTCGACGAGAGTGCCACGGTCCTTTGCTTTCTAGCTTCCCACGATACCGGGCATCCTGCGAGAATAAATGCAAAACCGGTATACGACTTCCTGTCGTTTGGACAATTAGCCCAGTCCGCATCAACAAATCCTTCGAGCGGCTTTCCTGTACGATGAAATCGCAGTCCAACGTTCCGAGTCCCGACTAGGTACCTCAATACACGTTTCGCAGCTACCCAGTGCTCATTTCTAAAGCAATTGTTAAACTGGCTAAGATAGCTGACCGCGTAGGAGATGTCCGGACGAGTACATACACTCAGGTACATGAGCGCTCCGATTAACTCACGATATGGCAGTTTCTTTTCCTCAAAACTCGGTTCTTCTGCGCCTGCTCAATCGGTTATCTCCCTCTCCCTTGTGATAAGTGCAGGGATCCGCGGAAGACTTCTTCGCTCCATACTTCGCTAATTCTTTGTCGATACAGGGCTTTCTTTAACTGACAGACCTTGTCGCCTTTTTCGAGCTCGTTGAGCATCCTCGACGCATTTCTTCCGATCTCGCTGCCACGCGGTTCGCTTAGCACGATCGTTTCCAGGGCTTCAGCTGCATATTCCGGTACTTCCATGAATACTTTTTCTTCGAGGATTCCGTAGAGATACGCTGTGGTGATATCGAATTGATTCACCGTCATCCCTTCTTCGGCGGCAATTGCTGTCATCGTCCTGACCGATCCTATTCGCGCTACGGGCGCGAATGTCTCACAAAAATCTGTCCCGGGACGTTGCGCGAATCCCCTCCCCTCGGATGTAATTTGATGTGCTTATCGCTTCACCCCAGAAGGATGGAGGGAGTCGTGACTGGATCAGAAGACACCTCGTCATGTCCATTAGCGTCCGATTTCGTCTTTCCGCCACGCCGTTTTGCTCCGGAGTGTGCGTTACCGTCAGCCTTCGTCGAATACCATTCTCCTTGAGAAACTTGCTGAAATTCTCGTTCAGGTATTCCCTTCCGTTGTCTGATTGGATAAATTGTATTTTGCATCCGTGTTGGTTTTCAACGAGAGACTTGTACTCCTTGAAAGCTTCGAAAACTTCGTCCTTTCGTTTGAGCAGCCGTATTTCACCCCACTTGGAGTAATCGTCGATGAAAGTCACGATGTATCTCGCCTTTCCATTTGACTCCACGCGCATTGGCCCGATAACGTCGCTGTGGATTATTTCCAGCAAACTCGAATTTCTCGCGGGATTTTTTGGGAACGGTGTTTTTGTCATTTTTCCACGGAGACACACTCCACAGTGAGATTCCAGCGGTGATTCTTCGATCTTTATACCTCGCACCGTACCTTCCCGATGGCACTTTATGAGGTCGCGAATATTGAGATGCCCCATTCTTTGATGCCACTCGCTCGCCATGTATCCCTGGTCTGCTTCGTCGATGTTGTTGGTTCTTGTTCCGTGTTGGTCGTCCGACTCGCGTACGTAGTACAGTCCCTTTTTCCGATCCGCAATGAGTACTGTATTTCCGTCTTTGTCGACGACTTCCGCCTTTATTCTGTCGAATATCACGACGTTACCTCTGTCCGCGATCCGGCCAACGGACAACAGGTTCGTTCGTAGCTTGGGGACTCGCAGTACGCCACTGACCTTTATATTTTTCAGTCGACCGTCGACGTTTGTGGCTATGGACACCGACCCTTTTCCTTAAATCGGCGTACAGGCTGTGTCGCTCGCGAGTTTTACGTTTCCATCACAAGGTTCGATGAAATTTCCGAATTTCGCATCGTCGTTTCCCATATGTGTCGTACACCCGCTATCAAGACACCATTTCTCGTCGTTTCGCGCGATTCTTGCTTCAGCGGTCTCGGTATTAATCGTAGGTTCCGTGTCTACGTAGAGGCTGGCCTCGTCCGCCTTGTTCGCGCTGTCGACGTCCTTCTTTGACGCGGTGCAGTCGGCCGATTTGTGACCGACTTTCCTACAACGGTGACACCTGTACCTGAATGGCTCGCGTTTTGTTTTGTTTTCGACTTTTCCCGGCTCCTTGTGCTCGTTTCCAGATTTCCGCGTCGCGCTTTGCCGTTTGGCCCATTGTTTCTTCGCGAACATCGCGTTATTTCCGACATCGCGTGTTTCGTTCTTTCTCGCGTCGTATTCTTCGATAACTTTAACACGTAAAGCTTCGAGATCCGGTAGCTCGTCACGAGACTCAATGGCACACCGAAAGTTTTCGAACGATGACTGGAGACTATAGAGTAACATCACGGTCAGTAGATCGTGATTTATCTCTACTTCCATCTCATTCAGTTTGTCGACTGTGTCGAAGAATTTTCGGAGATGCTCGCGCACATCGTCATTGTCAGCCATCCTGTGTAACGTGAGCTGCTTCAGCAATGTCGCTTTTCGGGCTGGCCCGCTCGATTGATAAATCGACTTTAGTTTCGACCACACTTCCTTCGACGTATCGCACCCTTTTATTCGTTTTAGCTCGGACGGTTTGATTGACAAGACGATATCTGTTTTCGCCTTTTGATCGTCGATCTTCCATCTCGCGGCTGCTGCCGCGGATGCTGCGTTTTCCGGCACAATTACAGGTTTCGGTCTTTCACCGTTCACAAACCCCCACGCGTCGTTTTTAATCAGGATCGCTTGCATCTGGATTTGCCATGTATCGAAATTTTCCTTCGTAAGAAGTTCGATGCGCACCGTATTCGACGACGCCATGTTTTTGGCTTCACGAGGCTACAGGAGAAACCGCGACGCACTATTCTCGACCGTAATTCTCTCGTGCTGGTCTTTTGTACTATTTTGATTATTTCCGTGTGTCTGGGCCCATAACCTGTTGACGAGGTCACGTAATTCGAGACAAACACACGCCAGTTTTAATATATAAAACCGTTTATTTTAATTTGAGAAGATACAGGAGAGAAAAATTCTGAATGCGATGTTGAACGCGCTTCTCTCTTCTTTTTCCAAAACAATAACAAAAGAACATCGAAAACAAAAGATACGGGGATCGGTGACTATCTTTATCAGCCGCAGCAAGAAGGACGGCGCTGCGCTACAAATAGGTCGTGCAACGACTGGTCAAGTCGAATAGGGGGCGACGCATCGCGCTGTTTCCGATCGCACTGAAGCGTTTCCACACTCGATTTAATAATATCCATGAAAGGACAAGTATTCCATTGATGGCTGAAAATCAGTTGAATCAATTAACGAGAAAAAGGGAAAACTTCCGACAAGACACGTCACAAAATAAAGAAACCCTTAAATACAAAATGGCGAATCCACTGAAAAACTTCATACAAAAAATAAAAAACTCAAGTTTGCCATCGCATGTTGAGCAGTTGACCGGATGCGCACAGAGTACTTGTCCGGCCCGAAAATTTTTGTATTTGCTTCCCCTATTTATAGGTAGATAGAACAACTCGGTTGTATTTTTGAGAAAAATGATGAGCGTTATACAAACGTCACTGAACTGTATACATTCAAATGAATTAGTACAAATTCAAAGTTAATTAATTATTTACGCAGTATTAAATACGCTATAAATTGACTATTTACCCAGTAAATTAACTATTACGCAGTAAATTAATTATTTGCGCAGTATTTTGCACGAGTATGGATACGTAGAAAAATAACAACTAATGACTAATTAAGGTGCAGTTAGATATTAGATTTAATGACCCGTAATGCATCGGAAAAAATTGCACTTCTAGCTATTTTTTGTATTATTCGGTTTAGGAGAGAACCTTGATAAACTCGAGATTTTCACCGACCTTTCACGTGTATTTCTAAAAAGCTTTCTGAGACCAAACAATTAATTACATTATGTCAAGTTCAACTTCTGTGAACACTTCCAAAAAAAATTTTCGGGCCGGACAAGTACTCTGTGCGCATCCGGTCAATTGCTCAACATGCGATGGCAAACTTGAGTTTTTTATTTTTTGTATGAAGTTTTTCAGTGGATTCGCCATTTTGTATTGACGGGTTTCTTTATTTTGTGACGTGTCTTGTCGGAAGTTTTCTCTTTTTCTCGTTAATTGATTCAATTGATTTTCAGCCATCAATGGAATACTTGTCCTTTCATGGATATCAAGAATTTTCATTGCTGAGCGAAAATTATCAACTTTTTTTAAACCATTTTCACATTTATTGTATTTTTTTCAATTTCCTTTGATTTTTTTTGGGGCTTTATTTTTTTGAGGGGAGTTGTTCAGGAGGGTTTTTTTTAGCGATTTACATTTTCGTGTAATTCTTGAGTCTTTTTACATTTTGTTAGGAGCCATTTTATTCTAGGGTTTTTTTCTTATTTTTCATTTTATTGGAGGTTTTAATTTTTTTTAGGGGGGTTAGATTTTCCGGTAAAAACAAATGGAAACGGGGGCACAAACAAATGGACTTGTCCGAGCTTTTTTCCCCGTGGAGGGGATTTTTGGCAAGGTTACACCTGGTGGCAACAAAAAACTCCGGAAAATCAATTGAATCTTTAAACCGCCAATCACACCATTTTTAATTTTATATTAAATCGGTGACTGCGGATAACAACGAAAATTGACAGAAACTCTTTCGAATCGTTATTAATTCGGAAATCCAGTTTTAAGTCTATGTTAAAACTGTAGCCGTGATAAATACGGACAATTATCGTAACCAAACATCGCTGCACTCACTATCCCCAATACTATATGAAAACTGTGGTAGTGAATAATTCAGATAATCATCGAACTCGTGAACATCGTGAAAGACATCAAATAAATCATCTTCAATCTATATTGAAATAATTTGTGAAACGAAATACTCGGTTCACACCAACACAAGTAGGGTCAACGTTCGAAACCGAAGCCATAAACCAGCTGTTCGCCGGAGAGCAGGTCAAAACACCAGCAGCGGCAATCTCAAGAGGACTCAACACGACATCTCAACAGCAGGTTCAACGGCACGCGACAACGCTCAGCTAGATCTTCAACTCGTAAGTCGTAAAAATTCATTATGCCAAACGACACCGAAAACATGGAAACCTCTACAGCAGGCGGTGCGTGTGGTGGAATTAACGAACCGAATCCAGCACACACAACAATAGATAGGGATAGACTAACTCAACAGATGGCGGAGCGTATTAGTCGTCAAAATATTTAAGATCCTCGAAACCCACAAAATCCTCAAAATCCTCCGAACTTTAATCAAACGTACGACAATTTAACTTACCCTATGCACGCTAATTATCGAGATTTTACTAGATATATACCAGAGTTCGATGGTACCTCAAAAACTTGTTCGTTAAACACATTTAGCAATTATTGCGAATCAGCTCGGGAATACGATAGGATAATTGCAGAAAAATCAATCGTCACATTATTAAAAAGCAAATGCAAAGGAATTGCTTATGAGAGTATTGAAAGTTTTCACGTTGAAACAATTACGGAACTGATCGATATCCTGAGAAACAGATTTATCGCGTCGAGACCACTCTTTGCGTGGTTGACCGAAATGCATACGCCCGAACAAAAAGATAAAGAGTCGTTACTAGCCTTTTATAGTAGAGTCAACCTCCATTTAAATCAAACCAAACAAGCAATTGATTTATCGAAAGTGCAAAATCCCCAGGGCGCAAAAGATTGGGCTCGAGACATGGCGATAGATCAGTTTCGAAAGGGCGTTAACATCGCTTATCGTCCTCATATCCCCTGGATGGTTTACGAAACGCTAGAAAGCATCTATAGGAAAGCGGCAGAAATCGAGAAAATGGTTGGGCCGATTGAAACAAAAAATACCAACCAATCAGCGTGTTTACCCATAAATCAATCCAACAACAATCAAAACTCTAAAAATTTCTCTAATCAATCCTCAAAAAAATCAGACAAATTTTGCAAGTTCTGCAAGAAAATGAATCACGTGACGGACGATTGTTACGCACTCAAAAGACAGAATAATTCAATTCGCAGTGCCCTTTGACAACATGTTGTTACAGTACCGATAATGGTCGGTACGTCCGATTCTTGGCTGCTACCGAAACCAATGATTTCAATTTTTTTTGCTCGTTCAATTCTTGAATTTTACACGTAAGAATTTCTCTGGATAATTATTGCAGTGGCCGTTCGTAGGGATTGTATTGTATTGTATTTCAGTATTTACCGGGCGCTCAGTCCTGATGGACCATTGTGCCCGGGCCCCAAGAGGGGGCAACCCTTATCATGGAGTGCTGGGAAACAGGCCGGCGCTCTTCGCAAAGCGGAGAAGCCTGCCCACCCTACCAGCCTCCAGCTTGAATTCCTCGAGCGCCCGGGACCCGAAGGCCTCATATCTGACGCCCTCTAGTCCCTTGCAACTCAGTATAATATGCATAGGAGTCTCCTTTGCTTCTCTGCACCTCGGGCAGATTGGTTCTTCGTTGAGACCCATCCGCACCGCGTGCCTGCCCGTGAACCAGTGTCCTGTCACCAGTCCAACGACCACTCTCAGCTGTGCCCTGTCCAGGTTTGTGAGTGTGGCGCTTAGTTTCACCGATGGGCCTGTCAACAGTGCCCTCGTGTGTCTCATTTCGGGTCCTCTTGCCCAGAGGTCGGCAAACCACTCCTCCGCCCATCTGTTTGCCTCCCTCTTTACGAGCTCCGGTGAGGCCCCTATTTGGCGTGTGTCCGCCGTTACTTGCCTTGCGGCTCCACATTCGGCTAATAGGTTAGCCTTCTCGTTTCCCTGGATACCGTTGTGGCCCGGTACCCATAGCAGCTTGACCCTGTTGTCTCTGGCGATCAGTGACAACAGTTCCGCACAGTCCTTGGCCAGCCCAGGGCTTACTGTAACCGCGTACAGTGCCCTGAGCGCGGCCTGGCTGTCGCTGCAAACGTAGATATGTTTGTCCTTGTACCTCTTATCCAGGATGGAATGAGCACAGGCTTTGATCGCGAATAGCTCGGCCTGGAGTATCAAGGCACTAGGTCCCCGAGAGAAAGTTATTTCTGTTCTGGGCCCGTCGCTCCACACCCCGGCCCCCGCTCCTGTCTTCGTTTTGGCCCCGTCCGTGTACCAGACTAGTCCTCCGGGAGACAGCAGCGCTCTTCAGTTTATCCTCCAAGCCTCTCTTTCGGGGATGAGGACTTGGTAGTTGTGGTGGAAGCGGTAAAGCCGGGAGCAGGTGTCCCCTCCGAGGAGACTGACTCTTCTCAGAATCGTGTCCGCCCTCAGAGCTGACGCGTGTCCCGTCCACGCCTTCTTCCACTTTCCGTTGAATAGCAGCCTGATGGCCGCTTTTCGTGCTTCTATCTCCGCAGTCATGTGAGGAGGTGGTAAGTTTACCAGTGCGCCCAGAGCCAGGGTTGGGGTTGTGCTTAAGGTCGTTCTGTATGTACACGTATCAGCCAAAAGTTTCGATCGCAGTGTACGGTAAGATGAACTGCTTATATGGCGCTGCTGGTCTCGAACTTTTGACAAAGCTTGTACGCTCTGAATGTCCTACACAATCGAACCTCATGCATGAATACGTCCCCTACACGTATAGAGAACAGCGCTATAATCGTGGCAACACCGCAAGTTTCCAGTAAGCTCCGACTGTCAAACTGTCAGAGTTCACTGAAAATTTATACTGTTTTTCGTCAATGACAGACCTTGAAAATGGCATCTCGGTTGCGATTCGAGGGTCAGTTCATAAAGAAGACAGTGCGTGATGAAAGAGTGAAAGCTGTTTCCGCTATGTGTCGAGCAAGAGCTGGTAATCGCGACAAAAACCCACGTAACCTCGACGATCAGCAACAAAAATTTGCTTTCGAAGGACGCCGGATCGTTGATCTAAGATATCTCGCTGAGCACTTGAAGTGTATTCGCTGTTTAAAAGATATTTTATTGAGAAAAACAGAGAGGGAAACCCGAATGGGATTGAATTCAATTTTATTCATTTTCTGCGACGAGTGCAGTGCTATATCTCAAGTACGCACAGGCAAATTACACGTGACGTCTGAAAATAAGACTCGTGCTGACGTGAATACTAAAGCTGTATTGGCTAAGCTATTTGTTGAATTATGCAAAACATAGAACCTAATTTGAAGAAATGAACAATTAGTCAAGTGCATATAAGACATGCATAATGACAAGATGCATTTAACAGGTGCAGTTGATTCGGGCATTGGAGAAACTGCGCTCAACAAATTGTTGAACTGTTTGAATATTCCAACCGTCGGTTCTCATGTTTTTAAAAAATATGAAAAAGAGATTGGTCCAGTGTTGGAAGCTGCTGCGAAAGATTCCTGCCAGAGAGCTGCTCGAGAAGAAAGGGAATTAGTCATAAGGAATGTGGAAAACTTGTGTCAAGAATTGTGAGTTGTCACTAAAAAAATCCATAAAAATCTCACATTCCTATAACGATCGTAATTAATAAAAACAATAAATTGGAGTAAAATGGAATTTTACCATCTATTGATAGTATGTTACTCGTTCTTTAAATTATCAGGCCGCAAGATATAGTTGACAAGATTTACCCTTTCATGCGGACCCTCAGCCCTCTCACTAATCCTATCCTCCATCCTGATGCAATTGACAATGACGTGAACAGAAGAGAGACATTTGATGCAGCAATAGGGAACATCGTGAACATCGTAGTTTCATATGACATGGGCTGGAGCAAGCGGGGCAACGGCAGGACTTACAATAGTTTGAATGGCTATGGTACAATTGTTGGATTTCTGAGTGGAAAAGTGCTTGACTTCGCAGCTCGAAATCGAAAGTGTAAACTGTGTGCTAACGGCCATAGCAAATCCGATCACGATTGTAGGCAAAACTTTTTTGGCAGTGCGAAGGCGATGGAGCCTGACATAGGTGCTGCTCTCGTCAACGAAAGTGCAATCCTTAAAGATGCCGGGCTCAATGTTAGAGTTCTGATAGGTGACGAAGATAGTTCGACGATTGCAGCAGTACGACAGGGAAATCTCCAAACAATTTTCAAGTTGGCCGATAGCAACCATTTGAAGAAGGATTTGAAGATTTCTTCATTTGAAGAAAAGGCTACAAAGAAATGAGGGACAAGGAAGTTATCCCTCACCTGAAAAAAGGTTTTTCTTACGCACTCGCGCAAAATAAAGGAAATAGTATTGAGCTAGCTAAAAATATTCGCAATATCCTTGAACACGTTTTTGGCAAGCATGAAAATTGTGGAGTTTGGTGTAAAAGTACACATAAGTTCGAGCTAAAAAGTCAGCAATTGTACGATAAGCTTGCAGAAATATTTGGAAGATATGCTGACAATGGTCCAAAATTTTCTCCCGTTGCCTCGAGTCAAGCAAATGAGAGCATAAATAACATCATGGCTCACAAAGCACGCAAGAATTGCTGCTACAGTCTTAGCGAATCGGCCGACTACAGGTTAGCTAGCACTGTTTGCGCTAAAAACGAAGGCGAAAAACATATTTTGGACGTGAACTTGAAACTAAATATGTCACCGGGGAAACATACTGCATCTTTCGCTAAGGCATTAGATACGAAAAGGGAAAGTCGTGCCATAAAGTCAAAATTTCCAACAACAAAAGCTCGTAGAAATTTACTAGCGCGAAACAAGAAAGCATCCAGGAAGTCAATGGAGCAATCTGAAGGAACTCAATACGAAACCAACTGTGGCATCAACTCAACTTTTACGGATACCAGGGAAGACGTTGATTTTCGACGTCTTTCAAATATGTTACCAACCATCTCATTATTCGTAGATAGCTGTAACATTATATATTTCGATTTGGAAACTTCTGGGTTCTCGAAAGACTCTGAGATTTTGCAAATCGCAGCAAAATTTGGCAGTTCTACGTTCAGCGTTTATCTCCATCCTTCCAAGTCGATTGATGCTGATGCTTCCAGGGTTACGGGGTTGAAATATGTAAGGGGAAAACTGTATTTTCATAGCAAAGAAGTCCCGACAATTGCGCCTCGTGAAGCTTTAATTTCTTTCCAAGAGTTTCTTCAAATTTCATCCAAACCATGCGTTCTTGTTGCTCATAACGCATCATTCGACTCCTCTCATTTACTGCGTTATATAATAAATAACGGTATGATCGAAAGTTTCCAAAATCTCGCGAGTTTTTCCGATATCTTGGCTGTAATGAAAAAAATTTTGCCTGAACGGAGAGCCGAAAAAAAAAATTTCAAGTTAGAAATTCTAGCGACTTACTGAATTTCGAATCGTCCGATCGATTTCATGAAGCTCTGTTCGATGTTGAAATTCTCGAAAAACTGTGCGAGACTTTGGCCGAAAAAGAAATTTTTTTAGCAGTTTGTAAGCGTTATAAACAACTCGTGATGGTAAAACTCCTGTCACCGAGCTTGAAAAATTTGAAAAATGTGATATCGAATGAAATGATGTTGAAAATAGCCGGAGCCGGAATTGATTTTGACATTTTAAAAGAGGTTTACTCAAAAGATGGCGAAATCGGAATCAAAACTTTGCTATCCGAGAAAACGATCTCAAATAATAAACCACGGGTTACACAAGCAAAAAAAATTATTGAGAAAGTTGTTGAACATTTGAGAAACAAGTCTTAATTCTGTTTTTCAAGAATTGAAATTTTGAATTGCAATAGTTAATTGAAGTGGTTTTCATCGTTATTGTTAATTGATATTTTTCATTATTATTGCTATCGTCATTTAAAAAAATATGTTTATGCATTAAATGTATATCCGGTTTATTGGCCATTTTTGTTTTTTCTAATATTATGTTTTGTGACGGGCTCGACACAATCGCTAGAGAAAATGGGCGAAACGGGAAAAATAAATCACACAAAAAGTTATAAAAATAATAAAACAATTCGTGGTTTATTGCTGAGAAGGAATACAAAAGAAAAAAGAAGGGCGCCAGCTGGTGTATTCAGTCCAGCAACCGGTACAGAAAGTATTCCAAAAATGGTCAAAAGAAAAACAATATTCAAGAACTTAATTTAGCAAAAATAATTCAAAGGGGCTAACTCAGGGAAAAATTAGAAAATCTTAAACGCAGGGACAGAGGGTCCCTGAAACTCAGGCGTCTTATTATACCAGTGACGTACGAACAGAAGGGGGAACGGGCGAGCGAGCCACGCGATGGAGCGAACCACGCAAACACTCGAATCGAGTTCGGCCGGCGAAACCCGATTGACCGAACGAAGCAAAGCCTCGCTCGATCCACGCACAAAAATCCGATGACGGGGCTCACTAACTGAAAAAGGGAACACGAGGTGGGCGATCGACGAGGAGAATTGACAAAAAAAACTGTAATGACGGGGCTCGAAAACGTGGAGAAAAATCTAAGAACTGAATGGGCGCGAACAAAGGGGAGTGACGGGGAAAAAAGGCAAAGTGACTTCGCGGGGGTGGACGGGGAAACGACTCGAGGCACAACACTCGTCGCGTCGACTGACCGACGAAATAAGCTCTTTCTCGAACGAAAAGTTCGAGAAAGCAAACGAAAACTCAATCGGGAATTTGGGGAAAGTACGGGAGAATAATGGCGTCGCACGCCCGGCAAGAATCGAAGGACTTACTTGTCTTCTCGGTTTTGTCGAATAAAACCGAGAATACGGTGCCGAAATATTGCAACTGTCCAGAGAGTGGTCCTTCGGGAAGCCGGGTCGTCGTTACAGATTCAATTTCACTAAATCACAAGAAAAACTCGAAAAAAAGGAGAGCAAATGCAAGTGGCTCTGTGCCTGGTCGTGTCCAAAGCGGAAGTGTGGCGCTCCGGGCTCTCCTCGAGCTCCCGGCCGCATGATAGCGGCTGGTTCGAGGCTTTTCGAGGCCCGGGAGCGGCAGCAGCCAATCAGGCTGCTGCGTTGCAGTCGGCCGTCGTTCGATCGAATATCGAGCGCCGGCCTCGCGAGATCGCGCACCGATGGCGCCACGCTGTCTGCCTCGCGAGACCGAGGCTCGATAAAAGATGGCGGCACCCACGGCTGTCAAAACGGCCGTGGCGCAATTGAATCGACGGCCTCGCCTCGACGCCGCGGGACTCGCTGTTTCCCCCCGAACTGACGGACGAGCCTATTGTCGGAGGGACGATGACGGACACGAGCTCCGCGACTCGACGATGTTCACAGGGCTGAGGGGGTCGGGCTGAGGGGGGAACATAAAATATTACACGCGGGGGAGGGAGGGAAAAATCAAATACAGAGGGCACTGCGATTTCGGGGACTAGATCTGGTGGTCGCTCGGTCGGTGGGTCGCTCGCCCGCGCTCGCATAAGTAATCGCGGTCGAGCTGTTGGTCCAGCGAAGGCCGTCAGCCACGTTCGGTCCTCCTCGATCTGCGGGAGCGGAAAAATAAGAGGAAAGAGAGCCGGTCCCTTTCGGGGATACGGCGACTCCCGCTGCGGCTCGACGCTGGCAGAAAAAAAAGGATAAAGAAAGGTGACAACGTCACAGTTTTTATTCGCTATATCCATAGCATATATATGTGAATGAATTAAATAAATTGAACTTGTCGAGAGAATACTTTGAATCCTTTCCATAATCATTAAAACCTAAGAAAAAGTTTAACAATTCCGGCCTTTACCACGCGCTCATTTATTCACGGCGGCTTACGCTGTTGCCATTTCGTCACAGCTGATCCTATCTTCGTTCCGTGTCGAGTCAAATTAATATTTTTCGCCAGTCAATATCTCCGAAACTAAATGGTCAAAAATTACCATTTGTTTTAACATTAATCCCAGAATAATGCTGAATATTGGAGTGTATTTTTTTTAAGTCTTAAGTTCTGTTCAGCGTCTATAATGAAATATGTCAGGAAAGTCCGTGCTTCCACGTGTTGGGTATAGGGCTCGCAGATAAAAAGACCCATTCGTAATTACCTGTATCTGAAAAACTGGATGGTGGATCGATTTAAAAATTTGTTAGTCGATTCGTGGAGGTTATTTTCGGACCATACAAAAAATTCAGGCGATTCCTAAGATAGGCAAAAAACTACAGAACTACCTTAACCCTAGACCTTATGTATCTCTTTTTCTGCCCTCAACCTCATGACTGGGGTTCGATCGCACCCCACGCGTTTTTCGATCATAAAACCGGCCCTATGGTGATAAAAATACTTTTTCATACACCATTCTCTTCATTTTTTCATAAGGAAGAGAACGGTACCCGGAACATCTAATTTTGTACATATTTAGGTCACGAAAAACCCATTCGAAGACTGAAAACCGGAAAACATAAGCGAAAAACTCATTTTTTAAATAAAAAATTGGGGTGCGTTCTCACCCCACTCATGAGTTCTAGGGTTAAAGCTCCTGTTGTCCCCAGTTCTGTCAGCCTGTACACCCTGTCCAGCGTCTTTCTGTTGGTTGCCCGGCAATGAGCGGCCCACCACACTATGGACGCGTAAATGAGTTGAGGGATTACAATAGTTTTGTAGATCCATCTGACGATCTTTGGTTTAAGCCCCCAAGTTTGCCTAAACATTCTTCGGCAGGCCCAGAAGGTCGCTGTTGCTTTTTGAGCCTGCCTATTGATATGGCTCTTCCAGCTTAGCTTACTGTCAAGGGTCACACCCAGATAGCGAACCTCTTGAGAGAGAGCCAGCTCGCAGCCAAAGATAGAAGGGGGCCTCATAGTGAAGCGCCTCTTCTTAGTAAACAGCATCATCTCAGTCTTGCTGGGGTTGACCCTCAATGCCTGTGACGTGCACCATGTTCCGACAAAGTCAAGTGCTTTCTGCATTTTGTTTGTCATGTGGCTCGGATGATCGCCGCTCACTGCTATGCAAACGTCGTCCGCGAATCCTATGACCTTCACCCCCAGTCTCTCGATCCCGGCCAAGAGCCCGTCCACCACCATCAGCCACCGCAGAGGGGAGGTAACTCCACCCTGCGGGCAGCCTCTGCCGACCCGGGCCCTGACGTCGGTGCCGCTGAGACTGGCGGTGACTGTCCTGGTTTTTAGCATGCAGTGGATCCAGTCGATGATAGTGTCATCCACTCGGAAACCTCTTGCCGCGTCGCAGATAGCCTCGAAGGAGGTGTTATGAAACGCTCCCTCGACATCAACGAAAACGCACAGAGTGGCTTCTTTCCTGGTGAGGGCCCCCTCGATCTCGCCAACGAGATCGTGTAGTGCCGTCTCTCGGATTTGCCCGTCTGGTACGCGTGTTGAGACAGCTGCACCGGCATGAGTGCCAGCGCCCCGTCCCTTATGTATCTGTCCACTAGCCTTTCTAACGATTTCAGGAGAAAAGACGTTAGGCTGATGGGCCTGAACGATTTCGCCTGATCGTAGCTGGCTTTGCCTGGTTTGGGGATGAACACTATGGTCACCTCCCTCCAGGCTTTGGGGACATATCTTAGCGCCAAGCAGGATCTGAAAGTGGAGGTCAAGTGCCTCACTAGGTCCTCCCCGCCCTCCTGTAGGAGGGCTGGGAAGATGCCATCCGCTCCTGGGCTCTTGAATCTGTCAAAAGATTTAACAGCCCATTTGACCCTACTTGGCGTTACGACTTTGGTGGCTGTTTCCCAGTCAGCGGGTCTGAACCTGGCGGGGGCCCCCTCCGGGAGCACCCCGTCCCGTCCGTCTCGAGCCCGGGAAATGCACCTCAATGAGATGGGCCAGAACATCCTCATGTTTCTCGACCGTTGTACCCCCCGGCAGCACTAGACCACCGGGTTTGATGTGTGGCCCTGTTGTGAAGATTCTGCGAAGTCTGGCCACTGTCGGCAGGGCCTCGACTTCAAAGCAGAACTTCCTCCAGGCGTCCGTTTTGGATTTTCTGACGAGCCGCTTATAGGTTCTTTGGGTAGACCTATAAGCGATCTCTGTGGGACTAGCAGAGCAAAGTCCCAGAAATGAATTTGCCATATACCAAAATTAAGTGCTTTTAATGTGCTAATTATGTGCTGCAAACAAAAATTTTGTGCCTTTTTTGGTTTATCAGAAATTAGAAAATCAAAGTGCTCGGTTAGCTTATCATCAAGCCAGCAGAGCACGGGATATATATAGAATAATCCAAATGAAATTAACGTCAAATTTACGTGCTAATTACGTGCTCACTGATTATGCCGGTGGCGAACCCAAAAATCTAAAATTTTTCCGAATAACACCCCTCTAAGCTCCAAATGGCCCTCCATTGCGGATATAGACTGTTTAAGCGATATCGTCAATACTAATAACGATACATTTATGTGCTAATTATGTGCTCTCAAAGAATCACTAACGCCAACCCCTGAATGGTCAAATTTTCGGAAAAAACACCCCCAGAAGCCCCAAACTGGCCTTTGTTGAGAACGCGGACCATTTCTTACAAAATCGTCAATTTAACTTCCGACACATTTATGTGCTAATTATGTGCTCACAAGCTATCCTAGACGTCAGGCCCGAAATCGTCAACTTTTCGGAGAGAACACTCCCAGAAGCCCCAAACTGACCTCTGTTGAGAACGCGGATTATTTTTTACTAAATCGTCAATTTCAATTTCGACAAATTTATGTGCTAATTATGTGCTCTCAAGCTATCCCAGACGCCAACGCCGAAATCGTTGATTTTCCAGAAAGAACACCCCAAAGAGCCCGAAACTGCCCTCTGTTGAGAATGCAAACCATTTTTTGCAAAATCGTCAATTTAAATACCGACAAATTTATGTGCTAATTATGTGCTCTCAAGCGATCCCAGACGCCAACGCCGAAATCGTCGATTTTTCGGGAAGAACACGTCCAGAAACCCCAAACTGACCTCTGTTGAGAACGCGGACCATTTTTTACATAATCGTCAATTTAAATTCCGACACATTTATGTGCGAATTATGTGCTTTCAGGCTATCCCAGACGCCAACGCCGAAATCGTCGATTTTCCGGAAAGAACACCCCCAAAAGCCCCAAACTGCCCTCTGTTGAGAATGCAAACCATTTTTTGCAAAATCGTCAATTTAAATACCGACAAATTTATGTGCTAATTATGTGCTCTCAAAAAATCACGAACGCCAACCCCTGAATGGTCAAATTTTCGGAAAAAACACCCCCAGAAGCCCCAAACTGACCTCTGTTGAAAACGCGAACCATTTTTTACAGAATCATCAATTTAAATTCCGACACATTTATGTGCTAATTATGTGCTCTCAAGCTATCCCAGATGCCAACGCCGAAATCGTCGATTTTTCGGGAAGAACACGTCCAGAAGCCCCAAACTGACCTCTGTTGAGAACGCGAATCATTTTTTGCAAAATCGTAAATTTCAATGCCAATACATTTATGTGCTTATTTCGTGCTCGGCTATCATCCCGGCACCGACCCTTGAAACTTTTGATTTTTTCTAAAATAACACGCCTTCAAGCCCCGAACGACCCTCCGTTGAGAACGTAGACTTATTTAGTGATATCGCCAATTAAAATTACGATACATTTATATGCTTTTATAAGCTATTAAGAAATCCCAAACGTGAAACCCATAATCGTCAATTTTTCGAAAAGAACACCCCAAGAGACCCCAAACTGTCCTCTGTTGAGAACGCGGACCATTTTTGCAAAATCTTCAAATTAAGTTACGACACATTTTTGTGCCGATTACGTACTCGGCTATAATTCCGGCGCCAACCCCTGAAAATTTCATTTTTCGAAAATAACGATCCCCCAAGCACCAAATGGTAGAACATGGACTGTTTCAGCGATATCGACAATTCAAATTACGTGCTCTCAGTCAATCCAAAACTCCAACTCCAGAAGCGCCAATTTTTCGGAATGAAACCGCCACAAGTCCTGAACTGTCATCTGTTTAGAATATCAATTATTTTTACAAAATTACCGATTTTAATTACGACAGATTTATGTGCTCATCACGTGCTTAATGATGATTCCAGACGCCAACATTGAAGCTGTCAATTTTTCGAAAATAAAACCCCTACTAGCCCCAAACTGCCTCCTGTCGTCAATGAGAATTGCCACACAATTATGTGCTAATTACGTGCTTGTTGATAATCCGGGCGCTGACCCCTGAATCGGCAATTTTTTGAAAAAAAAACACCCCCACAAGCCTCAAACTGCTCTATGTTGAGGACTTGGACTGTTTCATAGCGAGATCAATTCAAATTACGATAGATTTATGTGCTAATTATGTGCTCTTCAGAAATCCCGGGCGCTAATTCCTAAATCCCCAATTTTTCAAAAGAATACCACCACAAGCCCAAAACTGCCCTCTGTCGAAAAGGCGAACCATTTTTGCAAAATCGTGAATTGAAATCTCGACAGCATTGTGTGACTATTCTGTGTTCGGCAATAATCCCAGCGCCGACCCCTATATCGTCATTTTTTCAAAAAAAATAAAAATAAAAAAAGAAAAAACACGCA
Source organism: Hyposoter dolosus (assembly GCA_963921915.1). NCBI lineage: Eukaryota > Metazoa > Arthropoda > Insecta > Hymenoptera > Ichneumonidae > Hyposoter > Hyposoter dolosus. The sequence continues at coordinate 23,253,898 of OY998130.1, read as the reverse complement.
AAAGCCTCGAACAACCGTCTGTTGAGAACGCCAACTGTGTAAGCGATATTATTACTTCACAGTACGAAATATTTATGTTCTATTTATGTGCTCTCAAAAAATCCCGAACGTGACCTCTAAGTTGTAAATTTTTTAAAAAGAACACCCCCACAAACTCTAAACTGCCTTTCGTTGAGAACGCGAATCATTTTATGAAAATTTATAATGAAAATTATAATACGTTTATGTGCTAATTACGTGCTTTTAGTCAATCCAGGGCTCGAACTCCTGAATCATCAATCTCCTGAAAATGAAACCTCTCCAAGCCTCAAAGTGCCCTCGGTTGAGAATACCGATTATTTTTGTAAAATCACCGGTTTCAATTACGACGGATTTATGTGCTTATTACGTGCTCAACGATGATCGGGGACGCCAATCGTGAAGTCTTCAATTTTTCAAAAAAGGTACCACCACAAGCCCCAAACTGCTTTCTGTTCAGAACGCGGACCATTTTAGCAAAATCGTCAATTCAAATTGCAACACAATTATGTGCTAATTACGTGCTCGGCGATAATCCCGGCGAAGACCACAAAATCGTTAATTTTTGCATAAAATTTGCACATTTATGTCCTCATTACGTGCTCTTAAAAAATTCGGGACACCAATCTTTAAATAGTTAATTGTTCGAAAAGAACACCTTCACAAGCCCCAAACTGCCGTTTCTGAGACCATTTTATCAAAATTTCTAATCATAATTACGTCACGTTTACGTGCTTATTACGTGCTAATTACGTGTGCTGAGATAATTTGAGACGCCAACTCCTGAATTATCCATTTTCCGGTAAGAATACGACCACAAGCCCCAAACTGTCGTTTGTTGAGAATATCGATTATTTTTGCAAAATCGTCAATTCAAGTTGCGACAAATGCATGTATTAGTAACGTGCTCACTGGTAATCCCAGACGCTAACCGCTTAATCGTGAATTTTTCGAAAAGACCACTCTCACAAGCTCCAAACTGCTCACCGTCGAAAACGCGGATCATTTTATCAAAATATGTATATAAAATTACGACACGCTTATTTGCTAATTACGTGCTCACCGATGATATCAGCACGTACTAACCATTTTCAAAATCCTTGCATATCCGGAAACACTTTATAAGAGCTTAGTTTGAACCCTTACAAACAGTTGTACCAGTTCTCTGATTTACAATGTTCCACTTAGAGATAAACTTCCGAGAAAAAATGTTGCATTATTTTTTTTTTGCATCTCCGAATTTAATTTATTATTTGGAAAATGATACTTCCAATTGACCAATGAAACAGTCATATTCGTATCATAGCATTAAAATTTTCTTCATTGTGTTCGAAACTCCCACAAATCGTCATCGGTATGAAGTTGCTTCCAAATGAAATCTTTGTAGGTTACGATCACAATCAGTAGCTAGCCAGCTATCCTCTTCGAGGTTCGTGCAATGTCACTGGAATCATCGCCAATGAACGCGCCCTTTCGCGCACGCTGAAAACGGTGAATGGTTCACCGACGGTCGGTAAGAGAAAAATCTGTTTATCCTGAGATGGTAGCACGTCCGTATACGTACATTTGTATGTATGAGAAGTATTTATAAAAAATTTTTTTATATCACGCGGTAAAATTTCGTATAACACGCGGAATGTTTTAGCAAACGTTTTTCGTTCATCGGGCTATTTGAATACACTATTGTTGGACTCTACATTCTAGACGTTTTCCAATCGGTTCTTGTAACCAACTTCAAGTAGCGGGGATATTTGCAGCTCGGCGTATCTGTCAAGTTGGCAACAGTGTTCTCTTTGTGTAACGTTCCCGGCTGTAATTGCTTCGTACTGTCGATCGAGAATACGAAAATCAATATTCATTTTCTCGACACGGTCAAGTTTACTGCCTGAGAAAGGATTGTTTTTTAAGTACTGTTCGCAAAAGTTTTGTGAATCAGTGTGTGAGTGGTGCCTCGAGATATAATGATTGCGGAAAGTGACGCTGAATCATTAAAAGGTGAAGTGAAAAAACGTGGAAGACCTCAAAAAATTGACAAAAACATAGTTTTTAATGCTTTCGCGAAATTTTCTAAACGAATTAGTCCGAACGAAGATGGCCAAATCGTTTCAAAAAATGATTGCGTGTAGAAAAAAATCGCGGAAGCAATTCACCACGCCAAAAAAGCAGAGGCACTGTACACGTACGTCGTGTGCAATCAAGATGGTATTAGGAGTCACCTCTGGAACAATTTCGTGAGAATTTCTGACAGCGATGATTCTTGTGAAATAGACAAGAATCAAAGCTTATTGGAAAATTCGACGCTACATTCCATAACCGAAGTGAATTGTGCTTTTAATTTCACGATCCATATCCCAGCGAGTCAATTTAACCAGCTGATAGAAACACGGGTTATTTATCTAAATAAAAAACAACCACGGAACGTGAAAAAATTTCGGAAAGGTAAAGTATAATAGTCATTTGGGAATTATTAACGGCAGATAAAATATTCCGCTCGAGAGTTGATTAACAAGATGGCGAAGCGTAGAGCGCGCGAAGCATCTGTCGAGTCCAAGTGTGATATTTTTTCGCCATGTGTGATATTCTTTCATTATACGAATCGTAGGCAAGGATCGAAGACGTCGTGCGAGATTTCAAAATTCATTCTTCCTTTCTCAACTTTTTTGTAATTTTTTTTTCGTAGCGAAACTTTTATTCTCCTGGTCCCGAAAAGCGACTTTTAATGACGTTGAAGTTTGCATCGTTGGAATGCAACAAAAGTCATATTTATCTTTGCCAAAGCTCATTATTTCAATTAAGAATTTAATTGTAATGATAAAACGACCGGTTTTTGTTCCCAAAAAATATATTGGCTCGAAAAATTTGAATCATTTTAAAAATTAAATAAATGGTCAGGAAAAATAAATATTTTCCGTTGCATTCCAACGTCGCCAACTTCAGCATCCTGACTTTTATCTTCTCAGTGTGCAATTTTATATCCTTTGAGTCAAATTTTTTACAACACTGAAGCTTGCATCGTTGGCATGCAGCGAAATTCATTTTTATCTTTGCCAAAGCCTATTGTTATAATTAAGAATTTAATTATGATGATAAACTGATCGGTTTTTTTTCCCAGAAAAATGTCGGCTCGAAAAATTCGGATCATTTTAAAAATTAAATAAATGGTCAGGAAAAATAAATATTTTCCGTTGCATTCCAACGTCGCAAACTTCATCATCCTGACCTTTATCTACTCAGTGTGCAATTTTATATCCTCTGAATCCAATTTTTTACGACACGTTTGTATCGTTGGAATACAAGGAATTTTTTTTTTTAAGCAGATCTGAAGATTCTCATGCGCTATTCGATAAAGACAATAGAACGATCTTTCGTAAGGATTCAAACCCGAAACCGGTACAAAAATCGATATGGTTTTTGAAATTAAACAAACAATTAGTAGAAACAGGTATTTTTTGTTGGATCCCAACATTGCGAGCTTCTGTGTCATAAATCTTTCGGGTGGCTATAACCATTCTTCAGTTAAATACGCGACACTTAATTGGCTTGATGTTTTTGCGTCTGACGCATTTAGGCTCATCCGGTGAATTGCGTGTTAATCAGATTAATGGTAACTGGGAATTTCATATGTCCGCAATACTAATATTCATATGAATTGCTTTTTAGGAGAATGGCAAGAGTATATCACTGCAAAAATCTGGGAGAGTACGCGATTGAAGTGTGCTTATAATTTTCGCCATCATCACCTCAATACAGAATGTACTTCCGGAACCATCACTGGTCAGTGCCGTTGCGGGTCTGAAATAAGTTGTGTCATAGAACGCAACGAGAACGACGTTGTGGCAATACATTGTTCCACTACCGCTTCAAAGAATGACAAAGAATGTGGAAAGCGGTATGTGCGAGGATCCACTAGAGCCAACCTCGGTGAAAAATTGCAAGCGAAGTCTGCACATGTGCTCCGATGTGAAATGGCGAATGGAATGATGAACGATGGTGATTTTGAGCCACCGAATTTGCCTTCAACTGATGTCATGCGCACAATAAAATCGCAAAGTGCTGCAACTCATTACCTACACCCCAATCCAATCGTAGCTCTTGAAATTCTGAGTACGTCCGAAATGGAGCAGGAAATCCCGTGAATTGGACACAAACCTTTTTTTGTCCATTACTCGACGAATCACCAAAGGACTCTTTATCGATCTGCGGGCGAATCGAAACATATCAGTCTTGCAATCGATGCCACAGCATCTATTATCATCCCAATCACCCGAGTAGACAGAACAAAGTCGGGGCCAATATTTTTATACGTCGCTGTTCTCAACACTTCTTCGAGCCCGCTGTCTGTCGCGCAAATGTTGAGCGGACGACAAACGACAGGGGCGATACATTTTTGGTTGACGCAATGGATCGAGCAGTGGGCATTGTCGCCGCCTAATGAAGTGGTCTGCGATGCATCCATAGCTCTTTTGTCATCAGCAGTTCGAGCATTCACTACTAAAAAAAATATTAACCAGTACGCAGACGAATTCTTCACAAATGATTTGCCGGCTTGCTATATAAGGATTGACGTCGCTCATTTTATCAAATTATGGGCCAACTTGATGCGAAATGTCCGAATTGAAGTCGGCAAATTTTACAAAGTTGCTATCGGAAAACTTGTATTGTGCAGAAAAATTGAAGATGCCGAACGGATTGTTCGAGCTATACTGACAATCGCTCGCAGTAAAAATGATGGTGAAACGAAGGACGGTAGAATGTCATCATGCGCTAAACAAAAAGCTTTCATGAGCCAAGTTATCACAACTAATGTCTTAGACGAACTTGATCTCGATGATGAATAGAACGAAGAAACAGAGGACGAAGCCGATCGTGCTGTGACATCTGCTCGAAGTACAGCTGAGGCAAGTAAATGGCGTCAATGGGGCGAAGCAATCGATTCTTCTGTCCTCAAAGATATAAAAAAGGCTGCAGGAACAAACGTTAATGCGCACTGGTTGCCACTTTTCGCGGATCGCCTTATAGAGCAACTAAAATGGCTTCCTCTGTGGAGTTGCATTGTGCGTGATCGATATGGGTATGGTCGTTGCTCACCGTCTAGTGCACATGTGGAAGCGGAATTTCGAATAATAAAAAATCTTCTACTGAAAGACATGAATGCACGACTGCGCCCTGATGTTTTTATGCAAAAGCATAAAAATTATATCGATGGAATTTGTAAATTGGACGAAGCTCAAATGATGGCCGAAAGGGAGCGACGCAGGCGTAAACAAATTCAAAACGAAGACAACAATAATAATTCTTCTCTTCTCGCTTCTGAACCTTCGAAAGATGCAGCTACACTCGACGACTATGATCATACTTTGGTAAGCATGTCAGACAAAAGCGTTCTATTTATAAAAACGTCACGCGGAGACCAGGGCAACACCGTTTCAACTTTCTGTTGACCACGATTCATAAAGATCATATCAAAAATGAACATTGCCTCAGAAATTTTTTTCTATTTAAAACGAACATACAAGCGTTAATCGTATGCTACAGCTATTGCTTCAATTCACGGATTAGGATATCCTGTTTCATGACTGATTGGTCTTAAATTTCTTTTCCTTGTCATTGCAATAAGGATGGCAGGTTTGGTAATCCAGCTCATAGTTCATCGGTCGCTGATGCAAGTAGCCCAGGATTGAATACTGAAGTTCAAAATGTTGAGAATGCAACACCGACAATAGGCTGTCCAGCGTGTCGAGATGGTAATTTACCAGGTGGAACACACCGGTGCATGGTGCGTATTGTTCTAAAACTTGTACAAACTATGATGTAGTTGACGGTATTTATTCCTTATTGTTAATGTATACTTCGATCATTGTAGATTTGTCGACGTGGGGTGCATATTTTCGACACGTGCTCATTGCCAATTGACAACAGCGAAGAGGGATATGGAGAAAAACGTATCTGCATCGACTGCGCCGGAAAACTAAATGCTCACTACTTGATCGAGTCCTGTGCATACGAAAATTGGCGTAACCAAGCAAAAAAGTATGAAGATAAACGAGCTCGCTGTACAACTGGCAAGCAATCTAACGTGCGACTAAAACGACAAAAATCTGATGCAAAAAATCTTGATGATAAACAATTTCAAGACGAGAATGCGAATGAAGAAAATCATTGTACAATCACCGAAAAACTTCCGAGTAACGTCGCGAAAGATCGTGAAGAAACGAGGCCACGCGGCAAATACCTTCAAGAAACGTATCCTGTGCAGGAGTTTCTTCTAACTGATGAGCCTACTTCAGTACCGATACTAAAAAGTGGAGACGAGACTACCTTAAAACCGATCCGTAAAGGGGAACAGAGAATCGATCTCACTCACACGTGTGCTTTTGATAGTTTTTTTCAGTTAATGTTGACAACAGCATTCGACTCAATCGTTTTTTTTTCAAAACACAGTTACGGCCAATATGACTGGTTCAACATTTTTCGGAATGATCTACGATGTACACGAGAAAAAAATAACACCCACAACATATCGTAAAAGATCAGATATTCTGTGTGAATACTTTGAGAAGTATGGCTATCCGAAAGTAAATTGCGTCCTGATAGATTGCAAAACGACAATAGCGGGACTGTGTCACAAACTATTAAAGGATTTCCCTTGCTTCGAAGAGTCATCGGTTTGCACGGCCAAATGTTCACCATCGATAAAACATTTTCCACTACTCACCATCAGTTTGCAATCATTGACGGCTTCTTCGCACAACGTACAAATCGAAGAGGAAATTATTGTTGACCGATACAGGCAATGCCCATCAGAAGGTTGTACCGGCGAACTACAAACCGATTTGCATAATGCAGGTGGGTCGCTGGCATGAGCATTTGTTGAACAGATATTAATTGATGTATTAATTTATTTTTAATTTACTATTTTATGTTACAGGTGACTACGTGATATTCGAAGTTATGGTGGGAGATAACGAACGCAAAATAAAACTAAAGGAGATTCCGGAAAAGCTGAAACTCTCTTTCATGGTTGAAGAGTATTGTCTCCGAGGAATTATCCATTTTGATGAACCTCGGATTTTAAGGAATGTTGCTAGTGTGAGCGGATTTAACGATCCAATCGGACATTACACAGCTTTTTGTTTACGCAATCGTAAATGGGTTCAATTCGACAAAAAGCTGAAGTCACGATCGGCTAACTATAGTGTATCCCCACAATTGGTCATGTACTCGAAATAATCCATTATCACACATTAATAAACGATCCAACGAACTGACTGATATCCTAAATGTAAATAAATGAAATGTAAGCTTTTGTAGTTCCGTGGGGTGCAGTAGACCTCGACGATTTTCAAACATCGCAATTCGTGTTAATTCACGGTTTTATTCCTTATATTAAAATTGAAATTTACAATACAGAGCCAATTAACCGTCTTATCTACTGTAACGGAGATTTTCCTGTCGGGGTCCATCTCGTCCCTTCTCGGCTCGTATCGCCCGGGGCGGGGTTGAAATTCCGAACTTTAAATGCTCCGACAGTTCAGAATTACTACTTAAAATTTTTCAGAAACCACATTTTTATAAAGATTATACCAGCGACAGTCTAAACAGATGAATGTGAACAGTACAGAACGGTAGGTGTACCGATAGAAAAAGGATACGAATATGGTTTGTTGGACGAGGGAATTTCCAGAAACTTCATGAAGAAGATCGACGCTTGATTCGAACGGCCAGTAAAACGACTGTCAAAATTCCGAAAGTGCAGTATTACGCATACCACAAAATTCGGAATTTTCTAGAATAGAAAATGAGCTACATCAGAAAGTTCAAATATAACATAAGATAATAGAAGATTCTTCGGGTCCGTGAAAGTTTTGAACTTCGGAAATCATAGCTTCGATACATACACTTCGCGAAAACTAAAGTTCAGATTGTCCCAAATCCCGATCGAAAATGTTCAGAACGTCCAAAATTCCGAAAATTCACTAATAAGGCCGCCAGCGAGTTAGCCCGACGAGTATAGATGGCAGCACTGTTACCAAAGAAGATAGATGATTTACCATATAATGTCAGTCAGGAGGTCGGCTGGTAAAACAGTGCGACACCCTGGCGGGGCTGCATGGGAGCCATCTGTACCCAACGCCCTGAAAAATAAAAAAAAAATAAATAAAAAATAGATGATTTACCGCTGTCGGCTGACCCCCCGCTCTCGTGTTGTCTCGCTTACACTAATACAACTAAAAATGCATGCCTGAAGCCTGGAAAGGGATCTCACTGGGGGTCCTCGCGCGCACTCTTTGGCAACCAGGGGTTTTTCCGTGTTTGGGGGTAATAGTGCGCGCTCTCGCATGCTCACACGCGGTTTGTCGGGCTCGAAGACTCGGGGCCCTGATGCGTACTAAATATTTTTGCATTCGTCGTAGTCGCACAAATGATCACATGAAAATATTCGTTTTTTCCGCTCAATGAATGTTCATTCAATACGAAATATGGGCTTTGATTCATTTCTGAAATTGAAAGAGTTATCTATTTTTTTTCAGATAACAATTATAAACATTCAACAAGTCTTTCCCTATCCGAGTAATCAAGATTTATATTACTTTAAATATTTTAAACAATATTCATAAAACACACTTCTGTAGATATCAAGCCTTCTTAATGGATGGGGTTGATAAGGTACATGATCGATCTAATGGTTGGTGTGGTCACATGGTTATCGTTGCAGGATGGTGTGACGAGGGTCTGGAGTTCGAGTCCCCACGCGGATGTTTTTTTTTTTTTTATGTTAATCAAATGTCAAAATTTCGTAAAATAAAATTTTTGGAGCTAAGGCTATATTTTTTCATTATTTTGTTTCGGCCGACAATTCTTATTGAATCATGGCAAAAATAATCATAGCATAGAATGAAAAAAAAGGTTCTACCCAGTGACTCGAACCCCAGCCTCTCGTCGCAGCATCCTACAACGGTAAACAGGCGATCACAGCAGCTATTAGAGGGAATATTCAACCTATCGATCCCATTCATCAGAAGAGCTTGATACTTGAAATAGTTTCTCTTATTGAGAATATTATTGAAAATATTTGAAGTAAAGCAAATCTTAGTTGTGAGGACTAGAAACGCTTGTTAAATGTTCAGAAGTATTGCCCATTTATTTCCATTTCAGTAATTGATCAAAGCCTATAGTATTTATTGAATAAAGTTATCGAGCGAGAAAATAAACAGTTTCATGTTATCATTTCCCTCTGGCTGCTCAATGCTGTAAGACCACCATAAATTGAAAAAACTGAATGCATAAATATATAAAACGCATCAAACCCCAACCACCCGGAGCATGAAAAAATGTGTGAGAGCAAGCAAGAACGTACTAACGCACTATTACCCTAAGCACGAAAAAGCGCATGGGTGCGCGAAAGAGTGCACGCTATGTCCCCAGGGTCAGTGTATTCGTTGTGAGCGCGCCCTCATATAAATCTTACTGTGAAAATGACGACCAAATTAAGCACTTTTTTCAGGCAGTCCCGAAAAATTGATACAAGAATAATTCGATGACACTGAATCGAATGGGGATAATTTTTTTGCAATCGGATACCGAGCTGTTCCAGAAAATAGTTTAGAAGGGAAACCATGTTATCTGAGAAACGAAACATTTAATCGAAAAAAGTTTCAATCAAAAGTTGTAAACAATTTAAAAATCTATGAAAAAAAGTTGTCGGGTTCGTCTTCGTATTTGCAAAAATGAACACAAAATATTGGAGAAAAGATTTTGAAGCGTAATTCTGAGAGTGGAGACTACTACATTACTTTTAGTCCTATAAGAAAAAACAGGAAGGAAAAATAGTCGAATATTTGTTGCATGCACGACGACATAGTTTATCGAATATTTGAATATTAACGGAAACATCTAATGGATCGTGTTGAATTGCATTGGATACAAAAAGCATCTGGTATGCCTTTCTCACTGGGTGGTTAAGATCGGTTTTATCAAGTGAAATTTCATCGGATTGTCAAGCGCACAGGTAAGTATAAAAGGTAAGAAGTATTATTTGCTGTGACGTGAAAATAAGACTCAAAATACAATATCGATATGTCGCCCGATTACAAACGAAAAATCAATACTTCTTTCGAACACTTGCCGCCGAGCTGCTAACGCGTCTCTTGATGTCTACGACTACAGCATGACTTCCATCCCATTACAAAATAGCAACACGAAGGGAGAATGTTAAAAAATCTGTTGCACTCAGAATATCAAATAATTAAATATCATCCAATATTGGAATATTAACAAAAATATTTACTAAATCGTGTGAAATTGCATTGGCTGTCAGAAGAGTCTAGGCATGCGATCTCACTTAGTACTTGAAGTTTTTAGTTCATATCGGTTTTTTTTCGGAGAAAGCTTTTCTTACAAGTACATACGAATGGTGAGCTCAGGATGTTCGCTGAAAAGCGTAAACAACGGAAAAAAGAGAGCCTCATAAAGCTCATAATTTTTCATGAGATTTTAAACCACACATATTAATAATTCTATCATGTCTACGCCTACAACATAACTTCTGGTCCATCAGAAGAAAGGAATATGAAGGAAAAATAATTAAAAATCTGTCATATTCAGGATGGTCGAGTTTATTGAACTTGGCCGTTACTGTGCCTAAGATTAGAATATTAACAAAGAATCGTGTCAATCGTGTGAAATTGCACTGACTAGTGAGAGAGTCTGAGATGGCATTCTCACTCGATCGGTACTTGAGATTGATATTATTAAGTAAAGCTTTTTTTAAAGGTAAGTTTACAAGGTAAGTATAGATTGTTCACTGAAACTCGCTTATAATGGTAAAAAAGAGGCTCATATAGTTAGGGAGATAGAGAATGGATATCAAGCACTAAATACAGAACTTCTCCAATGATAATCGACCAGATCGAAAGTAATGCACATGACGGAAACAGTTCATGAAATTAGTACTTAATCCTGTTGCGCTCGCATAGCAACCAATTCAATAAAAATCAAGACATTAATCGCCAGCAACAGGAAGTTGACCTGTCGTGCACGCGCCGTTCAAAAGCGCATCCCTCAGCAAGTTGAATAGACTTCGCTCCAACTTCGAGGCCATGTCAAAACGCTGACGATTAAACTCAGCATCGACCGTTCCGATCTACCCGTACAATAACCCCAAGGCATCGGACGATCGATTGCCCACCACTTATCATTACCACCTCCACAAATAATTGTTAACCCCTAACTTTATAAAAAGGGAAAGCAACGCCCAAATCAGGCACTCTGCGATCAGACACCGAAACATCAGATTATTATCACGACATTGGTCTCGAGGCAATTAACTCGATTGTAACGAACTACCTTTAATAAACTTAGAGTTAAAACTGAAAGTATTGGGTTGGAGATTAACTCAACCTTGGCAATATCCCGAATAAATCAGTCCCAACCAAACTCGTCCCCACGTGACGGTTTGCACGGGCACAACATTGGTGGCAGCGGTGGGATTGCCACAACTCAAGAACTCGACTACAATTCTGAGGTGAAAAGAAGAGTTTCACACAACGCCAAAAGAAGGACGACATCAGTCAAGTACCCGAGGACCAGCCGAACAAGGACAACGGGCGCCCAAAGCTGTTCAAACTCGACACCCGGAGAACGACAACCGTCAACCCGAAGAACGGACCAATCGAGCCAAGCAGATTCACCAGCTTCGAGAGGAAGCCAGCTAGCGGATCGATCAGCAGCAGCAGCATGCAGATCTACCAGACCATCATACTGTAAGTGACGGAACAATTTCTCTTATAACCCGCCAAAACCAGTCGCGAAAATAGCGAGCGAACTATATACGCATGTCCAACGACGAGCTTGTAAACCGTCTAAAACTACCAGGCGCGCGCTCATTATCTCGATCCCTAGACTCAATTTTCAATCGAAACCTCACTTTTTCGCGTTCCCCCAAGAAAGAAAATTCCCCGTCAGTCAAAAAGATCAAACGTAATCGAAGCACAGATACTTTAAATCGGTCTTTCGACTCGGAAGAATCCTTTCGAGACGCGGAAGAAACCGATAGCTTCAATAGAACAGATTTGCCAGAGCTTTCTTTGTCTATTATCCCGCATAACGTCAATATGCCAGAAACCGTAAATCTAGAAGATACGCACGCCGGTGGCGCGGGTGGAAGCGGTCAACACGGTGTCCTTCAAACCCCTCCAAGAAGGGCAAGAGGAGGAATGTCCCTAAGCGAAGCACGAGCAATTATTCCCGTATTTGATGGCGAAAACCCTAGACGCGCGAAAGGTTTACTTGACGCGTACGAATTAGCCTACAGCTTAGTAGACGATTGCGACAAAACCACCCTTCTGAAACTCGTACTAGCGACAAAACTGACTGACGACGCACGGGAAGACGTTCGGTACAAAACGATAGAATCATTCGAAGCATTTAGACAACACTTAACGGAACGATATGGGGCGAAACGAACCGTGGAAGCTCTACAAGTAGAGATGCATACGTGCAAACAAAATCACAACGAAAGCATAGCCGACTTTGGGAAAAGACTACAAATCCTTACAATGGAACTGATAGAAGCGAGCATAGAATCCGAATCTTCTATAGTAGAAAAACTCGCGGTAGAACGCTACGTGAAAAAATTAGCGTTATCCAATCTCGAACGAGGACTCAAAAAGGAGTACCAAATCCTCGTGAAAGCTAAAGGGTACCCAGATTTAACCGCAGCAATAAAAGGGGCCCAAAACGAAGAAACAGTCCTGCAGGGCTACGAATCTGTAGCAAAACAGACGCACCCCGAGAGGCGTCAAGAATTTTGCCAAAAGTGCAAAAAACCCGGACATTCGGCCAAAGACTGCCGAAGCCCAAATTCGCCAAACGGACGAAGCAATTTACCCGTTCCCACAGGTAACATAGGAGTAATAACCTGCACCTACTGCAAAAAATCAGGCCATCATTGGAAGGAATGTCGCAGTAGGCTTAGGCAACGAAACCAGGGCCAAAACGGTTCTGGACAGAGCCAAAATAACTCCCAGCAGAGAAATTCTGGAAGAAACCGTGGAAATTTCAACGGATGAACCGGAAATAACAACTATAACCGTAACAACAACAACCGTTACAACAACAACCGTAACAACAACCGAAACAACAACGGAAACAACAACGGAAACAACAATGGTTCCCGCAATACGACAGGTGAAACGTCGAACGACCAGAAACCTACAGTAGGGTCATTCACGGTCAGCTCCATCGAGGCTGGCCAGGAATTCACCGTTAGCACCATTGCCGAGCAACGAGCTACAGGACAGCTCAAAATTAATGGGTCGAACGTAACCCATGCAGGTATCCAAATATGCGCCATAAATCCCGAGGATTCGGCGACCGATGTTTACATCGCATCACTGCAGGCAAAAGATTGATTGATTGATTGATTGATTGCATAATTTATTAAAGCCTTGGCCTGAGGCCTATAGGCAAGTAGTTCAGTGTAGCTTGACATGGGGGGAGGAAAAACCTCCAAACGCAGTTACAAGAGGTGAAGTATATGCTCAAACTCCTACAATTAGAGTAGAGGAACAGCACGACAGTGCGAAATGACAATACGTAGTTATACAGAAAATAACAGCAGTGATGTAAATTTCAAAAATTCGCACGCTGAGGAATCGCAAAAATTCGCACGCTGAGGAATCGCAAAAATTCGCATGCAAGGAATCACTCGGTAACCGGAACAGTACGCCAAAACAATGTATATTATAATCACAGAAAATAACTGCTGTTGTCTAAATATCAAAATCACTCACTGAGGTGAAATTCGATGAGTAAAGCGCTTTGGGGAAACATGTTAGAATTGCTCCGTGACGGCCGAATAACAATGATACGAGATAAACACAGCGTGGATGCAAAAGTAAGATCGATCGATAGATGGCAGAGAAAAGAACAGAATGGTTATCGTCATTGGATAGTTCTAATATGACATACTCTGGCTCGTTTAGTACGGTGTTTGACGAAAGCTCGAGCACCTTAACCTTCAATGACTCATGTAAATAAACAGCTATACCACCCCCACGCTTAACTTGTCGGTCGTGACGTACGAGTACATAGCCATCGAATCGATCCAAATCATCAGAGATAAGTGGGTGAAGCCAGGTCTCGGTGATCGCGATCACATGAAATTGACCAGGAGCGAAGTGGTGTAAGAAGATATCGAAATGACCAAGAAGAGAGTTGGCATTAAAGTGCGCAATCCTCAGTTTAGCCAATTCTGTTGCGTGGGTGAGAGTGGGCTGATTATCAATAGTGCATGAATCACTAGAGGCCAGGTTAATAAACAGTCAGTCGAGCACTGCTAAATCTGCTTCGGATGAAATGAGCACCTCGGGAGCACCATGCGTTTTTCGAACATGAATTAAACCTCCACGCAGCCAGACACTGCTGTGGGTTTGTTTAGCTTTGGCTTTAACTTTGCGATAGAGGTTATATGTTGCTTGCGGTAACACTTCATTTATAAAAATCCGACCCGGATGACTTGGATGGCTCGTTGACCATATGTCTCTAACAAACAGTTGCTTTTTATTTCTCCTAGTACTTGCAACCCGATCGCGTTGAGTCTGAGAAATCATGGTGACCATGATGGTACCCGAGTCACTCGCAGGAGCAGAGTCAGCAGAGCTACTGTTTCCGATCGGTTCAGGTTTATTAGCTTTCTTAGGGATCATGCTGATTTCATCGATCTTGCTAATCGCTTCTGGAATCCCGAGTGCCGTGAATACTTTCTCAACTACTTTTTTGGGGCTGTCCCCAGTATCAAGAGGCACACCCGCAATCGAAAGCTTATCGGAGTCGATGATTGAGGTCTCGAGTCGATTTACACGATTTGCTAAATTTACAGAGGTACTTTCAGACGCTTCTAAGTGGGTGACACAATTTATCAAGTCTTCCGAATTTGCCGAGGTATTTTCTAAAATAGTCACACGATTCACGACATCTTTGACTTCGGTTGATAGGGAGGCGAGACCATGGTCTAGTTTACTATCAAGATTGTCCATACGTCGGCCAAAATCTTCAACATTATGTTTCATACAATCATGCACAGACGCAAATTGAGAGGCCATCATTGTACTCATTAATTTCATTTGGGCCAAGATTTCATTGAATCTCACGTCGTTATTATTATCATAAGGTTGTTGAGCATGATTTTCAGTTATACTGATGCGCTGAGAGCCGGTGGGAGTACGAGGGGTAACAGAGGACCGTTGCATAAGGCATAGGTCGCAGCGAAAGTCAATGGCGTGGTCGGGATCGGCAAGGTTCAGCCCAAACGGACGCGCAGCACAAGACGAGTGAAAGTGCTCACAACAGTCGCCGGTACACACGAGAGAATCTTCTCCTGATGAGATTGGGAGTTTACAAATTTTGCACGAGTGAGACGTGCAAGCCCCGCATAGAAAGACGGACTCATCGTCGAGGGACGAAACACTAAGCTCAAATTTAATTATCGCGCATTCCGAATGATAGCGTTCACCACAATCACCCGAACAGCTAATTAATCTATCGTTTTTCTTGCCAGCTTTCTTACAAATGCTGCAACGGGCCGCCATGGTGTTGTTGACGGTATAGAAAATAGTCGATAACGATAGATGAATCGAACAATTAAATCAGTCTCGCGGGTAAAACGCCTTATTGCGACGGTAGGTAAGACAGAGAGTCAATCACCGCAGCGATGGTAACGAGTATTTAAAAGATAATGCGATGAGAGGCACGCAGCACGCACGCTGGCCAAATGCGATGATCGATAATCGGTGCTAATGGCCCGATGGTAAGTGATATGTTGTTATGAGACTTGCGTAGTGCGTAAGCAAGTAAACGACGTTGTGATAATACTTGCGTAGTGTTTGACTGGCGAAGATTGGTGGCAGCAGGAGAGAGAAGACGCAATATCAGTGAGGCATAGTGGTGTAGGTAACGAACCAGTTTACAACGATAGAGTTGGAATACACGTCTGATCCATGCGGTTGCGTAGCGGGGCCCGGAGTGACAAGCGACGATGAGCCTCACATGTGTGAGTGAGCCGTGAGTGTGTGTGTGTATGGCGAGACGACGGTTAGAGATTGTTCGCGGGTCTCTCGGCGATAGATCCGAGTGAGGTTAGGAAAAGTGCCAGATTTTCATCAATTATATCTCTTTAGTCCAGCGATTTGATGCCGAGGCAAGAGACAAAATGATGAAAAGCAGAGTTTCGCATGCTTTAGGCCTAAAACAAGAGCAGCCCGTAGGCAGGACCAAGCAGTATCGCCAGAAAGAGAAAGGCAGAGCAGGAGCACAAAATACACGTCTGATTTACTCACCGGTAGGAGAGAGGGAGAGGAGAAAGAAGAGAAAGTTCTCACCCTCAAAGGCGATACAGGAGCACAATGCTGTTTGATAAAAAAGGGTGCAATCTTTCCCGACGCCAAAGCATACAACGAGACGATCGAGCTGAAAGGGGTCGGAGGAAACGTTTTCCACGCAATATGTAAAGTGGACCTGGTGTTGGAAACGCCAGCAGTAAACGTGCGCCACGGATTCTTCGTCATCGACCACGCGATCGGAATCAACACCGACGGAATCCTGGGCATGGACTTCATAAAAAAGCACAACGTGGACATTCTCGGTGGCCGTTCAATAAAAATTTACGGACACACCGAACCATTGATCGACGGAAGCGCAAAGCTGAAATTACCAGCCCGTTCCGAGAGCGTACACTACGCCAAAACCAAGCAACGAAAAGTAGGTTGCGTAATCGCCGCAGAAATATCTCCAGGCATCACTATGGGCGGAAATACCGCCACAACAGGACTCGCATGCCCTATTGTCCTGAGGAAATCCCTGGAAGAAGAGGTCGAAATAAACCGGCCCACCGTGGAAATCGAAGAGTTCCCAAACGAGCCCAAACCGGAAACCAAACCGGAAGAAAAAACTCCTGAAATCAACGCAATAAGCAGACAGGAAAGACAGGAAAAACTCTGGAAGGAATTGGGAAGTCAGGCACATCTCAACCCGGAGGAAGAAAAATTCCTAAGGGAATTTAGCAACGAATATTCCGACGTATTTCATCTCGAGGGAGAAATACTAGGGACAACAGATCTTGTGAAACACCGTATACATATACGGGAAGGCACCGTGCCGGTAAACATACGGCCATATCGGTTACCCGAAACGCACAAGACCGAAGTGATGACACAGGCAAAAGAAATGCTCAAAGACGGAATCATACGTCCGAGCAAAAGTCCATGAAATGCGCCGTTACTGGTCGTTCCAAAAAAGGCCGACGCCGAAGGCAACATTCGCAAACGGGTCGTAGTGGATTTTCGGAAATTAAACGAAGTCACAGAGGGAGATTCATACCCTCTCCCCAACATTTCCGAAATTTTAGATCAATTGGGTCGGGCAAAATATTTCACCACGCTCGACCTCGCCTCTGGTTTTCACCAAATTCAGATGGCCGAGGAGGATAAACAAAAAACAGCCTTCTCGACGCCCATGGGACACTGCGAATATAACCGCATGCCTTTCGGACTCAAAAATGCCCCACCGACGTTCCAACGACTCATGGACGCGGTTTTGGCCGGACTACAAGGATTAAAATGCTACGTCTACCTCGACGACATCGTTATCCACGGATCATCCTTCGAAGAACACAACGATCGACTACGAGAAGTATTCGACCGGCTACGAGAAGCCAACCTAAAAGTTCAACCGAAAAAATGCCATTTTCTGCGAAAAGAAACGCAATATTTGGGTCACGTCATCACCGAAGTGGGAGTGAAACCCGATCCTGAAAAAATAAAAGCTGTAAAATCATTCCCAACCCCAAAAAACGTCAAGGAAGTACAATCATTTTTGGGTCTTGCAGGCTACTATCGAAAATTCATACAGGATTTCTCAAAATTAGCCAAACCACTCACAGACCTCATAAAAAAGGAGAAAAAATTCGAGTGGACAGAGAGCGCACAACAAGCATTCGAGCAACTCCAAGAAACGCTGAGCACAGCACCGATTCTCCAATATCCAGACTTCACCAAGCCGTTCGTAATTACCACGGACGCTTCGGATAAAGCAATCGGAGCAATTTTGTCACAAGGAAAAATAGGAGAAGATTTACCTATTTGTTATGCCAGCCGAACCCTAAATAAAGCGGAAAGGAATTACTCCACAACGGAAAGGGAAATGCTAGCCATCGTTTGGGCAGTCATACAATTTCGCCCATATATTTATGGTACGAAATTCATTATCGTCACCGATCACAAACCCCTCACCTGGCTTTTTAACGTAAAAGACCCAGGTTCAAGGTTAATGCGATGGAGAATTAAACTGGAAGAATATACATACGAGATCCAGTATAAAGCTGGAAAAAAGAATACAAACGCAGATGCACTCAGCAGAATTTATGAAATAATGCTGACTCAGGCCGAGCAACGCGACTCGACCGAAAAGCGAGGACGGGGAAGGCCGCGCAAGGCCGCGGGACCGCGGCCATCATGCATTCCAGAGCCGCGGCCATCATGCACATCAGACCCCGCCCCCCCACATGGTCAGACGTCGAGAAAAGGACAGTACGAAAACAAACAGAAGGAACAGCTGTCAGCAGAAAACACTTCGCCGGAGACGGGCGAAGGAGAGAGTGAGAGCGAAACCGAGACACCTGACTCCAGCATAGAACGAACGTGCCCGAGCGAGACGGAGAGAAAGATAATATTAAAAGAATATCACGACGCTCCACTCGGCGGACACCCAGGAATAAAAAGAATGACAGAAAGAATAAGAGAGAAATACACGTGGCCTGGAATGGTAAAAGAGATACAAGAGTACGTATCTGCATGCGATAAGTGTCAGCGGAATAAATTAACGCGAACGAAAGATGCACCCATGGTAATTACCGACACCCCTGATCAAGCGTTTGAAAAATGTGCAGTAGATATAGTAGGACCGTTACCAGAAACAGAGAGAGGAAATAAATACATCCTTACTTTCTAAGACGCGCTTACAAAGTACAGCGCCGCCGTACCTTTGAAAAATCAGGAGGCAAAGGAAGTCGCTAAGGGTCTAATTACAGAAATTATTTGCAAATTCGGGACCCCGCGAACAATTCTATCGGATCAAGGGACAAATTTCCTCAGCGACCTGTTTAAAGAAATGTGCAAACTCCTACAGATAAAAAAGATCCAAACAACGGCTTATCACCCGCAATCAAACGGAGCCCTCGAAAGGTCTCACCGTACATTAGCGGAATATTTGAAAAACTTCATACAAGAAGACCAAGCGGATTGGGATGAGTGGCTACCGTACGCTATGTTTACGTACAACACCACCCCCCACACCGCGACCAAATATTCCCCCTACGAACTCGTTTTCGGCAAACGAGCAGAGTTACCGACAGCCCTTAAGCAGCCCCCCCCGTACTACATATACATACGACGATTACGTCGCCGAATTACGGGAACGGCTGCGAGCGACTTGGCAAGTCGCAAAGGAACAATTAATCACGGGAAAAGAAAAGGTAAAGGAGTGCAGGGACAAAGCCGCCGGTAACCCAGAGTACCGCGTTGGCGACAAAGTCCTCCTGCACGATCCCACGGTGCGGCGAGGCAGATCAGCAAAGCTGACCCCCAAGTGGACGGGGCCCTACACAATAAAAAGCAAGGAGTCGGCCGTTAACTACATTATCAACCGCGGACGACGTACAATGCGAGTACACGTTGATCGCATTAAACTGTACGTTGCCCACTAGCCGACAACATGGCCGCCGACAATATGGCCGCCGACAATATGGCCGCCGACACCTGATCCATACCGCACACGCGAATATTCGCATAAAATAAATAAAATTGAAAAAAAAAAAAAAAAAAAAACGCTGACGCGCACACACGGACTCACGACGACCGCATGACCCCATGAAATAAAAATTATAATGAAATAAAATCGAAAAAAAAAAAAAAACTATTATTTCGAAAAAAAAAAAATGAAAAATATCAAAAAATAAGAAGAAAATAAGAATTGGAAGAAAACTCAAAATAAAAATGATACTAAAGGAAAATAACAAACAAAAAACTAAACTAAATTACAAAAAACAAACAAGAAGAAAATTGAAGCAAAATCTTGAAATAAAATAAATAGAAAAAAAATATAAATAATAAAGAAAATAATAAATAATCGATTCAATTAAAATAAATAAATAATAACTAAGAAAGGCAGGAAAAAGGAACGGGATCGAAGAAATAAAATTGAAAAAACGAAGAATTAAATTTTTGGAATATATTGTCACATTCAAGACATTCAAGAAATTACACTGTTACAATGTATTAATATTATGCATTAATTACAATTTGTCAACTCTGAACATCGCCGAAAATGAAAACGATCGGGGCCGAACAGCGGCCACAGCTCCTCGTCGCAAGGGCCCACCACTGGGCCCGGAAACGCCGGCATACCGAAGAGTCGACGTAGGCCCAAAACGTCCCCGGGAACATCATCGGCGTTCCAGAAATCAATCTCCCGGGACCAGGGATCTTCCCTCCACAGCCGCGCCCAGGCCAGGGCGCAATCCCGACGCCGGTTCCTCACGACTTTGGCAGCCGCGATGAACGGCGCCATCCACAATTGGCCAATTGGCCCATGATACGCCGATTTGGGAACTTTCTGAAAAAGAAAAACAAAACAAAAACAAATTATTATAAATAAAATAAAATAATAACAGAAATAATTGAAAAGAAAAAGAGAGAGAAACAAAAAAAAAAAAAATTTTATTACACATAATAATAATAATATTAATAATAATAATGAAAAAAATACGACACTTACCATCCACCAAAACTTGCCGTCCCTCCAGCAATGCGCTACTGCGCCGAACGACACCGTACGGTTCCGTTTTCCCAATGAGGACATGATCTTCTGGAAAAAAAAAAAAAAAAAAAAAAAAAAAAAACACAAATAAATAAATAAATAAATTAAAAAAAAAAATGGGAAATAAATAAAAATGGAAAATAAATAAACAGAAAATATTCAACACAAAATACTAATAAAATAAAATAAAAAAAAAAAAAAAACAAAAGAAAAAAAAAGGGATTCAAATTAATAAAATATAATAAAAATTAATAAAATATAAGAAAAATTAATAAAATATAAGAAAAAAAAATATAATATACAGAAATTTCAAAAAATTTATAACAAAAATAAAATAAAATAAAATAATAAAATAATAAATAGAAACGTCAGTCGAAAAAACTCACCGTTTGATTCAGGACGACGTGACACGTACGACGAAAACTGTGGTAATGAAGCGACAGACCACTGCACGAGATTTTATAGAAAAAAAATTAGCAAACAGAGAGGACAGATCTTAGAAAAAGACACCCCAGACTCTAGCCGTGACACAGAAAAAAACAGATGAATTCACGAGTCAAACTCGCAGCCCAGTGCAACCGCACTTAAGCGGATATAGCATCAGCAAATTCCGCCTCAAGGCAACAGCGAAATACAAATGATAAGAACTTTCCCACGAAATATTCAAGAAAGTTAATAGAGCACACCATTACAGGTATACGATCTCGCTGTCCTTGACAACAGCGAAAGAACAATTCCACGTGGAAAAATTACGAACCACCCCTGGAATTTACTATGAGGAAGTAGGAACTTTACACACCGTCAAGGAAATTTGGAAATTGGCTATCCAATTGGACCTAACACCAATAGAAGCAAGAGAAGCCGCCCTAGGACATACCATCACGGCCCTACAACACCTCTGCAGCGAGATGAAACACGACACCTTATGTTCAACATTATCAGCCACCCTAGAACCGACAATAGAATCACTAAAAAGCGAACTACAAACAATTCACGACCTCGTCGGAAAAGCACCCAGACAAAAAAGAGGATTGATAAACGGTCTAGGATCAATAATTAAATCAATAACAGGAAATTTGGACGCAGACGACGCCCAAAAAATAGAAGACAAAATACAACAGATAACTAACAGACAAGCAACGGACGAAAAAATACTAAAAGAAAACTTGCAAATCCTAAAATCAACAACGACCCTTTTTGATCAGGACAAAGCGAAGACACTAACTAACATAAAAGCTTTAAACAAAGCAGTAAGAAATATAGAGCAAGCATTTAACCAACAGACAGACCTAGTACAACAAAGAGAAAACCTAGACGAAAACATAAACACAGTAGGTTTAGTACTAACGCCACTACTGAGCGACGTACGAAGAATATCAACTTTCCTAGTAGAAATTACAAAAGGAATAGTAGACCCAAGTATTATCTCACCGAGACAGCTTGCAGAATATTTAAAGAAAGCGCTCCCAAGCATCCCCTCAGGATTAAGTTTTCCAGCGGAAATAACACCAGAAAAAATGCAAGAAATATTGAAAACAGCCGAACTAGGCTCTTACAGCAGCGAATCACGAGTAGTGATCGTAATAAAAATACCGCTAATAGAAAATACAGAATTCAAAATAAACAAAGTCTACCCGTTACCAGTAAGAACAAATTCAAACACTTTCCAATTTCTAGAAACGAAAGAAAAATTCATCACAGCAAATAGCGAAAACAGAAATTACCTCACGCTAACAGAAGAAAATTTGAAAGAATGCAAAACGATAGGAAAACAGTATTATTGTCAACCAAAACACGCAACGCAAGTCATCGGAAATACCATCCCTTGCGAGATAGCAGTTTACCTAGGCAGCAAACCAGAAAAAAGCAGCTGTACGCCACGAATAGCAAAACTTGTAAACACTATGATAATAACATTAGATCAACCCGGAAAATGGCTCTACGTAGCACTAAACCCGGAACCGCTAACGATAAAATGCAAAAATGCAAAAATTGCGTACACAACGATTACCGACACGGGAATACTGGTTTTGGACGGGAAATGTTCCGTCACTGCCGCCGATTTTAATTTAATTACTACCACAGAAAATACCCAAAAAGAAACTGTAGATTTCATACCACCACATAACCTAACCTTCGAAATCGGAGCACCACTTGTTAAACACTTAAAATTGAATCTCAAAACTCCGAACAAAACTATTACAAATTCACTCGAAGTAAATAAATTAGGCGAAAGAATCGAAAACTTGCAAAACAAACTAAACGAAGAACCAGAACTTTGGTCAGATTCGTACCCTCACATCTTGGGAAATTATTCCCTACACGGTATGACAATAACGATACTAATCATTTGTGCAGTAATATTTGTAATTCAAAGAATAAGAAGAGGCCGATGTGCCCAAGCAATTTCTGACATCGAGCGACCGACGACAATTTCGCCAACGCCAGCAAACAGAAATATCCGAGCGACAGATTTAAAAGTTATATATACACCGTCAAAACGACCATTTAAAACAGATTCTCTGTAAAATTACATACAATATTACACCAAAACAAATGTAAACGAAAATTGTAAGCCGAAGGACCAATTTTTACCGAATTTATGTTGCTCAAATAGAAAAGTCGAAACGTAGTTTCGTCTTCCCAAGGGGGGAGGATTGTTGCGGTCGCATAGCAACCAATTCAATAAAAATCAAGACATTAATCGCCAGCAGCAGGAAGTTGACCTGTCGTGCACGCGCCGTTCAAAAGCGCATCCCTCAGCAAGTTGGATAGACTTCGCTCCAACTTCGAGGCCATGTCAAAACGCTGACGATCAAACTCAGCATCGACCGTTCCGATCTACCCGTACAATAACCCCAAGGCATCGGACGATCGATTGCCCACCACTTATCATTACCACCTCCACAATCAATTGTTAACCCCTAACTTTATAAAAAGGGAAAGCAACGCCCAAATCAGGCACTCTGCGATCAGACACCGAAACATCAGATTATTATCACGCCATTGGTCTCGAGGCAATTAACTCGATTGTAACGAACTACCTTTAATAAACTTAGAGTTAAAACTGAAAGTATTGGGTTGGAGATTAACTCAACCTTGGCTATATCCCGAATAAATCAGTCCCAACCAAACTCGTCCCCACGTGACAGTTTGCACGGGCACAACAATCCTTTTTGTCATTTTTAATCGCTATGATAGGGAATCTGCAGGGTTATAAATTGAAAACGCCGAAGGCAAAATATCGCGTGAAAATATGTGAATGTTGGTTCCATCTGTTGAGAGAAGTCAACGAAATGAATTTATATAATTGCAATTCCTGAAACAATCACCGAAGCCTTCGTACATGCACGGTTAAAATTTAGTAAGATTTTCTTTTGAGACTTTCATCCGTAACCTGGATAGCTTCGAAATATTTAGTCCTATTATATTGAGTTTCATCATGGAGCAAAAATATTTCCACGCTACCTTTTCAATATGATAAACAATAAGCATAACAGAGACGCTGATTGTTAACAGTGAAAAATGAATAAATCACAGAGCAATGAACTACCCCAATTATTAACGAGGACTTGCTAAGCTGGATGACAGGATGACGTTCTAATCACGATAAAACTAATGAAAAAGTGTACAAAAATAAAAACAATCACGGAAAAAACGCACAAAAGCTTGAAAAAAAAGGAAAACTAATAAATTGGATGTACTTTCAGTTCATTCTAGTTGTTGCGATTGAGATCGATTTTTCAGTATTGTTTAATCATTAATTACATTATCTTTATAAGTACGCACAAGATTGAATAATAAAAAAAATATTAGCAGCAAGATTCGATGCAGAGACCTTACGCTTATACGCCGAAACGTATAGAAACGCGGCAAAAGCATGCTCTAACCACGGAATATACAAAAATTAATCTGCAGTGTAGTTAATAAAAGTTTGAAATGAACAAAAATCATACAAGGGTGCAGTTTTTATATTACGCGTGTTCGACTTTTTAGAAGAACTTCTGGGAGTTGTAACTTTGCAACCCGTGCCGTTTGCAAGAAAAACATGAATCACAACAGAAAAGTGGATACTTTTTGCGTTACTGAAAAATTATAAATAGTAAAATAGATAAAATAATAGACGATTGTTGAAAATATGGAAAAAAGAGAACCAAGCGGGTAGACAGGCAAGGGTGGTAAGGGAGTCCAGCGCTCTATGCGGTACTTCCTTCTTCTGAGGTTTGTTTCCTTGCTCGAGCTATATAGGCCAGTAAAAATATGACGAAAAGTAAGCACTTTTTGCCGGCAGTCCCGAAAATTTGATATAAGGGTAATTCAATGGCTCTAAATCGAATGGTACTAAATTAGTTTGCAACCGGACACCGAGCTTTTCCAGAAGAGGGTTGAGAAGGGTTGAACACCGTATTATCTCGGAAACTAAATGTTTGTTCAAAAAAAGTTTCAAACGAAAGTTGGAGAGAATCAAAAAATATATAGAAAAAAAAATTTCTCAGATCCATCTTCGTAATTGCATAAACAAGGGAGAAATATTGGAGAAAAGATTCTACAGCGTAATTCTAAGAGTGGGGACATGACCCGCCTCACCCGTCAGTCTTGGCGCGTGAGTGGTGCGTGCGTGCGAGCGTCCGTGTGTACTAATGCAGAAATGCAGGGTCTTTTCGGCTATTCTCAGACCTACTGGTCGTGAATACGAGTGCGAGTGAGAGACGAAATCAGGTTTTCTCTCTTTGTAATTTCTCATGCATTGAACAGTATTTTTCGTTTTCGGCCGTCGAGTGTCGAGCGTTCCGTCTATCATATATTATGTCGCCCATCAGCGCGGCGTTTTTAAATCGACCCTTGATGCTTATGGCACGCCGTTTCTTTATATATTGGCAAAAATAGTGAACGTCGAATAATGAACAACAAAAAATCTATACTTTCAACAGAAATTATTGTTATCTAGTGGAGAGTAAAAATAATGAATTAATTTTTTGTCTTGACATAAAATCAATTCGTTCATGCATTTTTATTCGGCTTTGAAGTCATAAAAATTGAAGATTAATTAATTATTTTGATTCTAGCCTAAATAGCAATAATTTCTATTCACATTAAATTTTTTTATTTTTCAAGATGCCCTATTCATGACAATCGGCAAGAAAACGGCGTAGCATTAAGAATCAAGATTCGATTCAAAAACGCCGCGCTTGATACGCTGACATATATATATATATATATATATTCAAAACGTCTCGATACTCGGCGGCCGAAAACGAAAAATACTCATTCCCGCATGAGAAATTAGAAAGAGAAAAAACCTGATTTCGTCTCTCACTCGCACTCCATGACCGAGACGCCCGAGAGTAGTAGAAGACCATTCGTTTGTGTATTAGTACACAAAGTATTAGTATGTATATATTAGTACACTCACGCACGAAGACCCACGGCGAGGAGGGCCATGTCCCCACTCTTACAATTACGCTGTAGAATTTTTTCTGCAATATTTCTCGCTTATTTTTGCAAACACGAAGATGAACCTGAGAAATTTTTTTCATTGGTTTTTAAATTCTCTACAACTTTTGTTTGAAAATTTTTCGATCAAAAGTTTAGTTCCCAGATATAACACAGTGTTCAATCCTTCTCAACTCTTTTCCAGAAAAGCTCGGTGTTTGGTTGCAATAAAAAATCAGCACCATTCGATTCAGCGTCATCGAATTACCCTCATATCAAATTTTCGGGACTGCTGCATGGCAAAAAGTGTTTACTTTTCGTCATTTTTACTGAAGTTGGGGTATTCGAGCGAGCATTGTCTCGATGTCCGTGCGCACTAATACACAGATGCAGAAAAACAAGGTAGTCATTTTTTCCTAGGTAGTATGGGCCCCCACCAATATGCCCTTAATTTGTCCCCGGCAGAACCCGTGCTTTGTAGCCAGGAAAATTATTTAAACAAACAAAAATCGGTTCTTTTGAGTTTTTTTTTGGTATCGCTGTTTTTGAAAAATTCTTGGAATAAAAGTTGTGCCCTACCATGCTCTCTACAAAATCAGTTTTATGAAAAAATTATGTGAGATTGCTAGTTTAACAGTCAATTGCAATTATTTCGGTTTCACGTTTGCAACAATTCAACATATTGTAATAAACGTTTTGATTTTTGAAGTAGTTTATCATGTGGGTAACGCCACTCCCAAGAGAGTCATGTAAAGTTTATCGACCTGTGTCGCAAACTTTAGCAACAATTCTCGATCTCTGAAACTACTTGCCTTTCGCGTCTTTCTCCAGAAGGCGCACGGCAGCAAAAAAAATTCAGGTGGTTTGATTCACCAAGTATTTTGTTTTTTTTTTTTCGGACGTTTTTTTATTAATTTATTATAATATAATATATATAATATAATATAATATAATATAATAATTAAATTAAATATAAATTTAGTTTTCGGACGATTAAAATTTTTCACGGATCGTATGCATCTTTGCGAAAAGCCCAGTTTAAAGAATAGTCCCGAAATCTCAATAAAAAACCAAGATATAATTATTTTTACGTTTAATCAATTTACCATTATTCTAAGCAACATTCTTGCAAAATTCAAGTCTTACAGCTTTCTACATGCTTTTCTACACAACATCCAATTGGATGCAAGCCCCCCGAGCGTTAATTTTGTTGCAGTTGCTTAGTTATTTTAATCGGCCGCGCGCGGATCTGCACCCACCGTCGTCCTTCGCCCGCCCGACGCGGTCGGGCGGCGTAGTCGGGGTCGCGCTTCTGGCCCCGTGGCGCTCGTCTCCAGAGATTACTTAACATTTTCTATAACTTTATTTGAAATTGACGTAGAACAATTTATTTTTTTTAACCAACGGATTTTTTTCCCCTCAACTCGAATGTGATATTGGAAATGAAAACACTTTAGTATCGTTGGACGTCTCGATTTTAAGTGGCTGATCGGAATTTTAGCATGGTCATTTTCATTGCAGTTTTTCACGCATTGTAATATTTAACATCAATTTTTAATCAAGTTATAGAAGATGTTAAGTACGCTCTCTAGACGAGCCACGGGCCAGAAGCGCGACCCCCACCGCGCCGCCCGACCGCGTCGACGACGGCGACGGCCGATTAAAATGACTTATCCACTGCAACAAAATTAACGCTCGGGAATCAAAATATAAAACTGTCGAAAAATGAATTTATCAAGAGACTCGGCAGAGTCTCGGGACAAGTACATTTGACAGCGTCGTCTGCTTGCCCGAGACTCACCCGAGTATATTATCTCTGAATAAAGCGATTTCGACGGTGGGGGTAGACTCTTTCTTGAATTACGAAGCAAAGGGGTACTCTCATGATCTAAAATTTGGACTGTACACTAATTAAGTTATCCCCCTTCGATCGAGCCATAAATCAACCCGATTGATGCCGTAATTGCTGAAAAAAAACTTTGCACAGGTAAAATTATGCGATGATCGGAGTGTGCGTGCGTGTATGTATACGACACAGAGAAAGGCCTCGCGGCACTGGCGTGTTGCTGATTGGTCGCGACCAACGACACACAAACAGTGCAGACGAGCGGGCGAAAAACGTCAGCTGATCGCGATGAAAAAATCATCATCGATATTTCAACGGCCCATATGAACGCGAGTGTGAGAGAGATAGCTGAAATAGGTTCACATTTTTCTTTCACGCCGTTAGTATTTTCGAGAAAATAACAGTTGCAAACTTGTTCCTTGTCGAACAACAAACGTTGGCTAACCATTTATTTTCTCGAGAATGCAGGGTTATGGAAGATAAACGTGAATACTGTGCTTACAGCTTTGACAGCTTGTCATAACCTCACAAATGCTAACTTGCAGCTGGCATTACCACCGACATGCTCCAGTGACGGGGGAATATGCTTCAGGAATGAGTATGCTTCACAACCTTCGCCCTATTCCTAAGCCCACAATTTTATTCATTTACAGCATATCTAAAATCGCCGCTGGGATATTCGATTGAATGCAAAGCGACAATAACTCTCAGTGACATAAAAATCTTGTCGCTGAGCCACATGAAAATCTTGTCGCTGAGCCACATCAAAATCTTGTTGCTGAGGCACATGAAAATCTCATCGCTGCCAGCTATCCGGAAGCTCCAAATAATTTTCAGTGACATAAAAATCTTGTCGCTGAGCCACATGAAAATCGTGTCGCTGAGAATTATGCTCCGGAAGGAGCCAAATATTATAGAGTGACAAGTTTTTTGAAATCGTTTGAAGCGACAACATTTGTCTAAATGATTCTTACAGGGAAAACATTCATCGCTTTCTGATAGCGATGCATTTATTCCCTGCTAGTTGGATTAATCGCAAAGCGACAATAACTCTCAGCGACATAAAAATCTTGTCGCTGAGCAACATAAAATCGTGTTGCTGAGAGTTATGCTCCGGAAGGAGCCAAATATTATAGAGTGACAAGTTTTTTGAAATCGTTTGCAGCGACAACATTTGTCTAAATGATTCGTACGGAGAAAACGTTCATCGCTTTCTGATAGCAATGCATTTATTCCCTGCTAGTTGGATTAATTGCGAAGCGACAATAACTCTCAGCGACATAAAAATCTTGTCGCTGAGCTACATAAAAATCGTGTTGGTGAGAGTTTTTCTCCGGAAGGAGCGAAATATTATACAGCGACCAGTTTTCAGCATGGTACTGTCATCGAGCCAACACGGTAAATTCTTCGTTGCAAAATTGATGTAAAAAATTTTTGATTTTTCAAAGCTGATGGTCAAAAGTTGAAAATTGCCCTCTTGCGATAAATTCAGACGTTGGCACGTGTCTGCTCTTCCTTTCAGCTTATCAAAACATGTTGACTGAAAAAAAATCATAATTTTACCCTTTTTAGTCGCAGACGATCGATTTTAGTTTGAAAATTGACGACAAATCGTAATTTTCAAGCAATAATCGTGGTAATGGGCCAAAAATCATATCTCGGCGAGGAGATGAGATAATAGCATGATTCTAGGCTTAAATGTGGCTGGACAAAGTACATTTTCAGGAAAAAAATCAGCATCGTCCTCCCATCATCCCAAGACAATAAATTCTTCTCTTCAAAGTTAGGAAAAAAACTTGTTCTTTCCACAGCGATGATGAAAAGTCAAAAATAATTTTCTGGCGAGTAATGAAGACGATGGCACGTGTTTATGGTCCGCTTGGGCTAAACAAACCGTGTCGATGAGGAAAAAATCGAGAAATCACCATCGCTGCTCGGAGACGATCGATTTTAGTTTGAAAATTGACGAAAAATCGTCATTTTCAAGCGAAAATCGTGGTAATGGGCCAAAAATCATATCTCGTTCAAAAATCGAGATAGAGACATGATTCTGGGTTTTAATGAAGCTCTACAGAGTACACTTCTAGGGAAGAAATCAGCAATTTATTCCGATACAGCCAACTCAAAAAATTATTCGCTCCCAAGTGATGTAAAAATGTTGTTTTTATTTCTAAGCTGATGGTGCAAAGGCAAAAATAATATTTTTGAGAAAAATTAAGATTATGGCACGCGTTTACGTTTCCTTTCAGCTTAACAAACCATTTCGACGAAAAAAAATCATGATTTTACCGTTGGTGCTCGGAGACGATCGATTTTCGTTTACAAATTCATGAAAAATCGTCATTCCCAAACAAAAATCATGGTAATTGGCAAAAAATCATATGTCGTCGGGAAATTGACATGGAGGCTTCAATAAGGGCTCAATCTGAGCTCCACAGAGCTTATTTTACCGGAAAAAACTTTAAAGCGGTCTTCAAAGCAGTTTTCAAGACAGTCTGCCTTTTGAGCAGTCTTTAGAGCTCAAAAGATCCGACGGAAACTCATCCTCCAGGAGATCGAAAAATCATTCGGGACATTCCTAAAAGCACCTCCTGGAGAATCTTTAGGGAAATATGCAGTATCATTTCCTTCAAATTTTTCTCGACGAAATTGCGAGAGAAGACTCGTTTTCAAATAAACCGTCGACCCCGTCTTGCGGCCTTTAACCCGAATTTATCTTTAAAAATATCAGTAATCATTATATCGTGACTCAAAAGAAATATAAAGAATTTAATTTCTCTCTTTATCCTTACTATATACATGTTGAAAATTTCGTTTGAATTTATTGAACAAAATATTTGTAAAAAAATATTTCTTCTGAAAATGTTGAGAATTTTGTTCGTGTTAATTTTTCTCCTTTACTTGTATGTACTTTATAAAAATGACAAAGAACGAGTCAACGCCTTTATCTAATATTGCCATTTCTTATCCCATTTTATCGCACAAAATATCAGCAATGGAACAACTAGCCAAAAATCCCCTCCCCGGGGAAAAAAGCCGGGACAAGTCCATTTGTTGGTGACCCCCTTTTTCATTTGTTTTCACAGATAAATCTACTCGCCTAAAAAACCTTGGTATAAAAAACATCTCGTCTAAAAAACCTTGGTACCTAAAAAACCTTGGCCAATAAAAATTAAAAACACTTGAAATATATACAAAATTCGGAGTCAGAAAAAAAGAAGTGATATCCTAGCCAAAAATCCCCTCTCCGGGAAAAAAAGCCTGGACAAGTCCATTTGTTGGTGACCCCCTTTTTCATTTGTTTTCACAAATAAATCTACTCGCCTAAAAAATCTTGGTATAAAAAACATACGCCTAAAAAACTTAGGTATAAAAAACATCTGACCTAAAAAACCTTTGACAACCTCGTCTGAAAAAATTTAAGACCCTTCAAAGAAAAAGAACTTCAAAAACCTTGGTATAAAAAACATCTACCCTGAAAAACCTTCGTATAAAAAACATCTCGCCTAAAAAACCTTGGGCAACCTCACCTAGAAATATTTGAGACCCTTAAAATAATACAATGAAGAACAACCTCACAAGAATCTCGCCAAAAATTCAAAACACTTCAAATAAATACAAAAAAGTATACAACAAAAAGTGGCAAGAAAGAATAACACAAAATGATATCATTCACGTGCAGTACTAAATTTTCTGATATCAATAAAAGGACAAGTTTTTCATTCATGTCTAAGAATTGACTGATAAGTGATGAGACAAAATCATTTGTTATTAAAAAATGATGATTCAATCAATGAAGAACCACCGTACAAAAATCTCCTTGAAAAATTATTAAAAACACCTCCAACAAATATTAAAAAATACAACCAAAAATGCTCAAATAACGATAATGTAAAAATGGATCATTTGCGTTCAGCACTAAAATTTCTGATACCAATAATAGGACAAGTTTTTCGTTGAGGTCTGAGAATCGACTAAGGACTAATTACACAAAATCATTTGTTGTCAAACAAATTTTTTCGAATTTTCGCCCAGACCGATCCATGATACCCGTAACGACTGCCGCCTCTCCCGTACACGGGAAAATTTAAAATCTTTTCGGTAGTAACAGATCATACCACAGGTTATAACTTGAGGCCCCAATACTGTTTGATCGGTAACGATTTGTTAAACCGTCACCACCGTACGTTGAGCGAATGCGCACAGAGTACTTGTCCGGCCCATAACTTTTTATGCAAATTGCTCATTCAAGAAAAAATCAACACATAACTGTTGTGTTTCTATAGTCATGTAGACACGTGCACGTCAACTAGTTTGAAATTAAAATTGATTCATACATTCTTCATGAGTTGAGATCAGAATCAATATCCATTGAAATCCTTCAGAGTTATTATTATCTTCGTTATTATTAGAAATACTTCAAAAATTCATAAATTTTTCAAGAGTAGGTGATATTAGGGGTACAAGATTAGAAATTAATTTTCAATGATTCGAATAAACACGTACCTGTATATACTTACTCCACATAACAAAGTTATGATATTCCTGGGAGAAGCCATGGTTCAATTAGTTAATCAATTTGTGATATTCAAGATCATCATTGTCAACAATTCGATCTGAGTTCGGTCATGACGCTTCGGAGAATTAAATTCTGGCATCGTCCGGTATCAGTGTGGATTGACTACTTTTGTATTGTCACAAGACACAATGGCCACAGCATAAATAATAATTAGAATAATAATAAATGATATGAATAAAAGATTATTCATTGTTCTTGGTTGGGGACGTTTTTAATTCACGATTCAACTGGCGAAGCGGCTCTACTCCGTTGTAGACAGAATCATTTTAGACTCAATGAAGGTAGTATCCAAAAAATTCGTCGGTGACCATGTTTACTTCCCGGCTGAAAGAAAGAATATATGTTGATTTTTTCTATTCAATGAATGTATTTATCCAGAGACTCGGCAGACTCTCGCGCCAAGTACATTGCACGGCTCAAAATCAGTCGTCTGCTGGCCTGAGACTCGGTAGATTTATATTAGCTCTGAATAAAACGATTTTGACGGTGGGGGTAGACATTTTCTTGAATTATGAAACCCAGAAGTAATCTGGTGATCTGAAATTTGAACTGGTGAAAGTTAAAGTTATCCCCCCTCGATAGAGCCCTAAATCATCCCGATTGATGCCGTAATTGCTGAGAAAAAACTTTGCACGGGCAAAATTATGCAATGATTGAAGTGTGCGTGCGTGTATGTATACGACACAGAGAAAGAGCTCGTGTGGCTCTTGTCTTTCTGATAGGTTGCGATTGACGACTTATCCCTCTGTTCCCATTCGACGAAAAGTTTTTTGTTGCGAGTGACGCGATGTTTTCGGTTACGTCTTTCCTCCGTACCGACTTTTCGCCCGCTAGGTATGTGAGCTGTCTTTACCGAGCGGAAGAAAAGTTTTTGGTTAGGAGTTTCTTAAGTTATGTTCAATGCACAATTTTACCAACAATGGTATAAAGTACTGTGGGTATTGCATGTGGACCCTGATTTTTTCTTGAATGAGCAATTTGCATAAAAAGTTATGGACCAAACAAGTACTCTGTGCGCATTCGCCCAACGTACGGTGGTGACGGTTTAACAAATCGTTACCGATCAAACAGTATTGGGGCTTCAAGTTATAACCTGTGGTATGATCTGTTACCACCGAAAAGATTTTAAATTTTCCCGTGTACGGGTGTTTGGTGTGAACGCCGAGAATTATTATTTGTCTTAACATGCACGTTTTCCACATTGAATTACGAGTTACGATATGGAAGTAACGCGGTGTTCGTCACCGTGCTCGTGCATGAACACCAGGCTTCCCCCCCGACGCGGCCGACGTGCGCGCGCAAACACGAATATAAAACACAGTCAGTTGCCTCCAAGACGCGCGACAAGACGGACGGTCTCTCGCGTAGGGAACACATTCCCGTCAGCGATATGTATTCGATAATCATCCAACCCAACGGGGTTGACGATATGGGACTCTGTCCCCTAATAAAACATTCATCCAACCCAACGGGGTTGACGATATGGGACTCTGTCCCCTAATAAAACATCTATCCAACCCAACGGGGTTGACCATATGGGACGCTGTCCCCTCCTAAAACATACTCATCCAACCCGACGGGGTTGACGATAAGGGACCGAGTCCCCCATCAAAATAACACATACACACACACACACACATTTACCAAGACGTGATCACGCGTGAAATCATGTACAGATGACAAAATACGTGGGTTTTTATGCCGGAATGACTTTTCCCACACGAGCCAATAAACAAAACGTTGTTTGAGGCTCAATCACGAATTAATTTTATTTATTTAACCTCATCCTTCCTAAAACTTTATTAATATACGAAAATACGGGGGAACTTCGAGTTGAAGGACTTTCCGACTATACAAAATGGTGTCAGAAGTGGGATTCGAACCCACGCCCACAAGCGGCAAAAATCAAAAAAAACATACGAAGAAGTGCGCGATATCGTTTCAAGGACACTCGACGACCACTCGCCTCGGCCCCGGAGATCCGCCATGCCCAGCTCGCCACCAGCAGAGACAAACATCGTTATCAAACGATAAGTATTTTATTATTCATAATTTCATTAACGATTTACTTTATTCAATTCGATACTTTATAATTCGAAAATCCATATACATGACAGAATCAGGATGATTTTCGTTACTGTTCATTCGTCATAATATATTTCTCGCACAATATCTTCTTTCTTTCGCTAACGAATAAACGCGGCAAAATAACAAAGCGAGTCGACTAGGCGTTGTTTACATTACGCGAAGCGCGGTGGTCCCAAACAACTCACACTGCGCCGCGGCGATACGTAGAGAAGCGAGTCCGTGCCCGCACACAGCGACGTCGTGCGCTCGACAAAGGAGAACAATCGCGAATAATAGAACAAACCGAATCCTCAGTCTCGTTTCGACAGCCGATGCTTACGCACACAGTCTCAACTCGCAGTACCGGAAGTGTGAGATATTTTTCGTGAATTATTTTTGACGCGAATAAAGTCAAGATGAGTAGTGAGCGTATAAAATATATTAATCAAAAACGTACAACGTTAAAGACACAAATGACGAAACTCGAAAAAATCGCGGACGAAGCGGATTTAGATTTCGCGAACGTGAAAATGCGCGTCGATCGTTTGCGCGAACAATTTCAGGCGTACGAAGAGTTCCACGATGAACTCGCGCTGTTAATCGATTCCGATAGTGAACAACTCAACGAATTCGATGAACTGCAAAACAGATTTTACGCGGTCGCGGCGAAAATCGAAGCAAGGGTATCGCCGGTGACGTCGCTGCCAGGCAACGCGCAAAATACGACGTCACTTCCGATTGACGGTACGCGTCGTCTCAAATTGCCGGTAGCCGATCTTCCGAAGTTTAACGGTGAACTCGATAAATGGTTATCGTTCAAGAACACATTTTTGACAATGATCGATTCGCGCGATGACATTACCAGTCTTCAAAAATTCCTTTACTTGAAAAACTGTCTCGAGGGCGACGCGCTAAACAAAATTCTCATATACAACGTGAGCGAGGAGAATTATCAATTCGCGTGGAAATTAGTGCTTGACTCTTATGATAAAACTCGAATTTTGATTACGAAACATCTAGACGCGATTCTCGATCTCCCGGTTCAGACCAAAGCGACCCATAAGGGGCTAACGCGACTCGTGGACGACATGCGCCAGCACGCGAACATGCTCGCGATCATGAACGTGCGGCCAGACGAACATCTCCTCGTACGAATATTAGAACGCGCGTTACCATACAACATTCGCACAAAATGGAAAGAAACTCTCAGTCTCGATATTTCACCAACGCTTAATCAATTGTACCAGTTCGTTTCGGAAACCGCGTTTCGTCTGTTCACTATCGAACAAGATTCGTCGCGCGTGAAGCAGGAAACAACGAAAAAACGGTCATCCTCCGGGAAGGATCAAAACGGCGTGAAAGCGCGAAAGGGAGAAGACGGCGCGCGCGCGCTTATGACCGACACGTCCTCTAACTGCCTCGTGTGCAAAAAAGAAAGCCATCCCGTGTATCGTTGTCGCGAATTTCAGAATATGTCGGTGTCACAACGATGGGATTTCGTAACAAAATCAAAATTGTGCAAAAATTGCTTACGCTCACATCGCGACAAATGCAAGTCATCACATTGCAAAAAATGTTCGAGATTTCACAACACGCTGTTGCATAACGAGAAATCGACCGCGAATTCCAACCAAACCCCGACACAGACGAATACCACAAACGATCCGCAGTCAAAAACAAATTCGGCATGACTAGACGTAGCCGCGCACAGCTTTACGTCGCGAATCTCTCAATCGCAATTAATGCTGAGCGCCCAAGTCCGCGTCAAAGATACAAACGGGCAGTTCGTAAAGGGTCGTGCCTTATTAGATACGTGCGCAACGGCACATTTTATAACGGAAGATTTCGCGAAGAAATTGAAATTATCAGTACGCGCGTGTTCGCTTGCGGTGGGAATGATCGATAACACAAACACGATTTCGAGGGGCGTAGTCGAGTGTACATTCTACTCGATTCATAACAACTTTCACAAAACCCTCTCGTTCCTAGTTATTCCAAAAATCGCCGACAAAGTGCCGAACGAGATCTTCCCTCGCGAACGAGTGAACATTCCGAAAAACATAAAACTCGCGGACCCGCAATTTCACTTGCCGGAAAAAATCGACCTCCTCCTCGGATCCGGCGTTACGTTATCGCTGCTATCGATCGGACAATGCAATCTCTCTCGCGACAATTGTGAACTCTTTTTACAAAAAACTCAGCTCGGCTGGGCAGTCGCCGGCGGACAAACAGACGCGCCAAATAATAAGCAAATATCGTGTCAATTAACCGAGCTGAAAGACCAAATCGCGAAGTTTTGGTTATTGGACGATGCAAACGCGAATCAAATCAAACTATCGGAGAATTCGGACTGTGAAGTACATTTCACACAAAACGTCAAACGCGAATCATCGGGGCGATACACGGTTCGTCTACCGTTTCGAAACAAGGACCGTGACCTTGGTGACTCTCGAGCGACGGCTCTACGACGATTCGGGGGGCTGCAAAGGCGCTTGAACGCCGATCCGACTCTCAAGCAAGAATATCACCGCGTCATGACCGAATACATCGATCTGGGTCATATGACGCTGATCGACGACGAAACACAGCCCGGCTATTACCTCCCGCACCACGCGGTGATAAAAACGACAAGCGCAACCACCAAGACTCGAGTAGTCTTCGATGCGTCATCAAAAACAAGTAAGGGAATTTCGTTAAATGACGCTCTAATGGTCGGTCCGACAATTCAACTTAAATTATTCGAGCACCTCATACGATTTCGCGGTCACAAATATGTAATTACAGCCGATATCGCGAAAATGTACCGTCAGATTTTAATCCATCCCGCAGATCGACGTTATCAACGCGTATTCTGGATTCATAACAATAAAACGCAAGCATTTGAATTAAACACGGTAACGTTCGGCGTGTCATCAGCGCCGTTTCTTGCGATACGGACAATACAAAAACTCGCGAATGACGAATGCGCAGAGTTTCCAGTCGGAGCTGGAGCTTTGAAGCGCGACCTGTACGTAGACGATTTGCTTTCGGGGGGAGATACTCTAGAAGAAATCGTGAAAATTCGAGACGAGGTTATCGCGATTTTGAAACGCGGCGGTTTTGATATACGCCAGTGGGCGTCAAATCATTCACGCGCATTGAACAATTTATCCGAAAAAATTACGAATCTCGAATTTTTGACAGACGAAAATCCGATTCATAAAACGTTGGGCATATCGTGGAACGCGTGTCGCGACGAATTGCTCTATACCGTCAAACGTATACCGCCCGCCGAAAAAGTAACCAAGCGCTATATCTTGTCGGAAATTGCAAAAATATTCGATCCCCTCGGTTTACTCGGTCCAGTAATTCTCGTCTCAAAGGTTCTCATGCAAGATTGCTGGAAAGCAAAAACTTCTTGGGATGAATCAATACCGAGCGCGTTACATTCTGCGTGGCAGTCATTCGCGGAGCAGCTCTCGTTGATCGACAATCTCAAAATCGATCGTTACACCTCAATAAAGAATCCCGTCGACATTCAGATTCACGGATTTTGCGACGCGAGTAAAACGGGTTACGGGGCTTGCATATATGTACGATCTCGTAACGAAAGAGACGAAATTCACGTTCAATTACTTTGCTCGAAGGGGCGAGTCGCTCCGCTCAAGGAACAGACAATCCCGCGCCTCGAACTTTGCGGCGCACTGATACTCACGCGTTTATATCGAGAAATTTGCGACGTACTCCCGTTTCGCGCGTCTAAAACGATATTTTGGTCTGACTCGACAATCGTTCTACAATGGCTGAAAAAACATCCGAGCGTGCTTAAAGTATTCGAAGCCCATCGGGTCGCGGAGATGCAAGAAAATAGCAAAAATATTGAATGGCGACATGTTCGATCCGAACAAAACCCCGCGGACGCGTTATCAAGAGGTCAGCTTCCTCAAATTTTTATGAATAACGATTCCTGGTTTCAAGGTCCCTCGTGGTTGGCCAAACACGAAACGACGTGGCCTCAGTCCTTCGAAAAACCACCAGACGATCTTCCCGGCATTAAAAAACTATTTTGTATGACCGCACAAATCCAATCAGACGAAATATTCGAAAGATTCTCGTCATATGCACGATTAATTCGCGTCGTCGCGTATTGCTTACGGTTTTTGAGCACAAACAAATGTACAGGCGATTTAACGATAACCGAAATCAACGAAGCCGAGCAACGCGTTGTTTATCTCGTACAAAAATCGCGTTTTCAAACCGAAATTAATCAACTTTCGTCCAAGGGAAGCGTAAAATGCGCAAAACTTGGATCTCTCAATCCGATAATTGATGAAAGAAACTTACTCCGCGTCGGCGGTCGTATTAATCGCGCAGATGTACAAGAAGATCAGAAAAACCCGATCCTTCTTCCCTCCCGTCATCACGTGACAGACCTTTTGATTCGATATACACACGAAAATTTCTACCACACGGGAGTTCAATCGACTCTTTATAACATTCGTCAAAGGTTCTGGATACTCGATGGTCGGAACCAAGTCCGAAAAATCGTGCGCCGCTGCACGCGATGTATACGTATTCGACCGGTAGCAATCGCGTATAAGATGGCAGATTTGCCGAAATCGAGAGTCGACAACGCACCCGCGTTCTATCATACGGGTGTAGATTATTTCGGCCCCATGCTAGTCAAAGAAAAAAAGCACCGAAACCGCGGTAGTGTCAAAGTATACGGTTGCGTGTTCATTTGCATGTCGACGAAGGCCATCCACCTCGAAATTGCAAGCGACTTGTCAACAGACGCATTCTTGGCGACGTTGCGACGTTTTGTGAGTCGTCGCGGAGTGCCAGGCCATATCTACTCCGATAACGGAACCAACTTCGTCGGCGCGAATAGTCAATTGCGCGAATTTTACGCTTTAAGGGAATCCGACGAATTCCGAACGCGATTATACGAATTTATTTCGGAAAAACGAATCGAGTGGCATTTCAATCCACCCCTTTCACCGCACTTCGGAGGCCTCTGGGAGGCAGC
Source organism: Hyposoter dolosus (assembly GCA_963921915.1). Lineage (NCBI taxonomy): Eukaryota > Metazoa > Arthropoda > Insecta > Hymenoptera > Ichneumonidae > Hyposoter > Hyposoter dolosus. The sequence continues at coordinate 23,214,076 of OY998130.1, read as the reverse complement.
GGTGAAATCATGCAAACATCACCTCAAACGGGTCATGCGCGATCATTTGTTCACGTATGAAGAACTAAACACGTTAGCGATAGAAATCGAAGCGATCTTAAATTCGCGGCCTTTGTGCCCTATCTCCACCGACCCGAACGATCCGATAGCATTAACACCAGCGCATTTTCTCATCGGTAAACCCTTCACGATGCTGCCGGAAAATGATTTCACTCCTGTTGCAGATAATCGCTTGTCATCATGGCAACTCATCACCAAAATGCGTCAAGAGTTCTGGCGCAGGTGGCAACTAGAGTACTTAAGCGAATTGCAGAAACGTCAAAAAAGGACAAATCCAACCGCCAACATTGCGCTAGACACGATCGTCTTACTAATCGACAAGAACCAAGCGTGCATGCAGTGGCGACTGGGACGAGTGGTCGAGACTCATCCGGGGGACGATGGCGTGGTCCGAGTGGTCACGATCAGGACAGCGCAGGGGACATATAAGCGAAACACAACTTCGTTATGCGCATTACCAACAAACCATTAAAAAATTCATTATTTTTTTTCTTTTTTCTTTTTCGTTTCTATTTTCTCGATCTCATGTTCAGCTTTAAGCGGTCCAAAAAGGAGATCATTTTGTTCATTTTTTTTGCGTTTAAATCACGACCATTATTACGTATAAGTTCATTATGCATTTCGTATTTTGTATTTTGATATTTGTTGCCATTCGAATAGCACATTATTTCGATTATAAGCTTATCTTTGTAAATCATTCAAGTTCGATATATATGACAAAAAATTATGTATCATTTTCTCGAATTATCTTGTTCGTTAACATTCCCAACGCGGGGAGGATGTTTGGTGTGAACGCCGAGAATTATTATTTGTCTTAACATGCACGTTTTCCACATTGAATTACGAGTTACGATATGGAAGTAACGCGGTGTTCGTCACCGTGCTCGTGCATGAACACTAGGCTTCCCCCCCGACGCGGCCGACGTGCGCGCGCAAACACGAATATAAAACACAGTCAGTTGCCTCCAAGACGCGCGACAAGACGGACGGTCTCTCGCGTAGGGAACACATTCCCGTCAGCGATATGTATTCGATAATCATCCAACCCAACGGGGTTGACGATATGGGACTCTGACCCCTAATAAAACATTCATCCAACCCAACGGGGTTGACGATATGGGACTCTGTCCCCTAATAAAACATCCATCCAACCCAACGGGGTTGACCATATGGGACGCTGTCCTCTCCTAAAACATACTCATCCAACCCGACGGGGTTGACGATAAGGGACCGAGTCCCCCATCAAAATAACACATACACACACACAGACACATTTACCAAGACGTGATCACGCGTGAAATCATGTACAGATGACAAAATACGTGGGTTTTTATGCCGGAATGGCTTTTCCCACACGAGCCAATAAACAAAACGTTGTTTGAGGCTCAATCACGAATTAATTTTATTTATTTAACCTCATCCTTCCTAAAACTTTATTAATATACGAAAATACGGGGGAACTTCGAGTTGAAGGACTTTCCGACTATACAACGGGAGAGACGGCAGTCGTTAAGGGTATCATGGATCGGTCTGGGCGAAAATTCGAAAAACATGGTCAAATTAATAAAAACCGTTGAAGCCTTGTAAGTTAGTATAAACTCTTGTTTGACAACTGTGACGAGGCACGGTCCAGCAATAATGAGCGAATAAAAAGGTGATCCGAGTGGGACTCGATCCCGGGACCCGCGGAGTCGCAGTCCGGAGCGCTAACCACTGCGCTAGGGCCACCTCTATTCTTTCCATTATTGCCAGACCGTCACACAACAAATGATTTTGTCTAATTAGTCGTTAGTCGATTCTCAGACCTCAACGAAAAACTTGTCCTCTTATTGGTATCAGAAATTTTAGTGCTGAACGCAAATGATCCATTTTTACATTATCGTTATTTGAGCATTTTTGGTTGTATTTTTTAATATTTGTTGGAGGTGTTTTTAATAATTTTTCAAGGAGATTTTTGTACGGTGGTTCTTCATTGATTGAATCATCATTTTTAATAACAAATGATTTTGTCTCATCACTTATCAGTCAATTCTTAGACATGAATGAAAAACTTGTCCTTTTATTGATTCATATATTTTTAATTAAATGAATGGGGCGACTCGTATTTACCCAAACACGGACGACCCCGGTTTACAAACAAAATTATATATTTTTCGCGTTCGAAAAAAAATGAAAAATGTATCGCAATGTTAATTGCGAGTTGAGTTGTAGAAAACAACATCAGAACACGATATATTTAGGCTTTGATTGGTCGAATTGCCAATTTTCGTTTATTAAAATTCATACTTATTTAAGCGTAATTCACGATTTAGAGTCAATTTTTGTGTTATCTGCTGAATTACAGAATAAACATTTCTGCATCCCCACGGGTACAGTAAAGCAAAATAGCATGCTTATAAGAATTTCATAATTTGGGCATTATTTTGGTCGAACTCGCTCGGGCTATGTGCACGAAAGATTCGAAACAAAATTGCTTCAGAGGGCAAAGAGGACACGACGTACGAAAGGAAAGATGCTCGCGCTCACTCGCACTCACGCCGTGTCGTGGCGCGTAGGTTGGCGCGTGATGCTGGAAAAAGTCGAGCTACGGAACCGCGCCGAGATACTATTGGCTGCCGTGAAAACAAAAAAAACGCAAAACACGAACCATGGTAACGGCTTGAATTTTTCGTCACTTCAGGTTCACCGGCAGTTCTGTCAATATCGTGCTCTTTCATTGTTCAAACTGTGTGTTAAGTGAAACTTTTTGAAAACTCGTGTTGAGAATTACCGTTTTAGTATTCCTAGTTAGTGCATTTTATTTTTTACATTGTATATATATCTTTATATATATACATAATCTCTCAATAATAGTGTATATATTTCTTTTTATATATATTTCATATTTATAGTGCGTGTATATATATATATATATATATGTTTAAAGCCTGTTTTGAGGACTTAAAAATATTATGGGTGAAAATGGCACCCATGACAATTATACACTATATAAAACATTTTTCATTTCAATGGATTAATTATTTTGTGAAATATTAATGAAAAACTATCTTTCACCTACTTTGAGGCTTTTCATATATTATTTACTTCGAGGACCCATTTCATTCTTCGATAAACTAATGATATGAGGACTGCTATGAAACGTATATATTTTATACGATGAACAAAACATACGTAATCGGTGTTATGAGGCTTTTCATATGTTGCCTGTTGTGAGAGCATATTGCCAATTGCACAAAACGGCCACTATGAGGACTACTATCCAAATCTAGACTTCATACACAACGGAGCACTATCTGGTAGGAAATATGAGGTCGAAAAATAGCGAGTTCGATTTGATAATTGACTTAATAATTATACTTAATAAGATTATGATATTCGTATTTTAATTCTATTTTTCCGTACCGAAAAATTTTCAGTCCAATGAGTTTTGAAAATGTCCTCAAATCGTGCAAAAGCAAAAAAATGTGTCCTCAAAGTAATGGGCCTATTAGTGAAGCTATATTCTGAGTAGTCGGACGATCATGAATTTTCAGGACTTTTTCTTCAAAACTCTTGGAAAAGCAAACAGTCGCGAAAGTACGGGCATGGCTGTATTGTACATTTTTGTCGATGTTATTTTTGTCGAATTATTTTAAGCGCGCGAAAACATTTTTTGAATATTCCTCAAAAATGACCTTTCCTTTACCGAAAAATTTTCAGTTCACGTTTATAATAATTCAACTGCAATCAGTTCCGAAAATGTCCTGAAATCGTGTGAAACCGAGAGAAAGCGTCCTCAAACTAATGGGCCCATCGAATATGATATATTCTGAATAGTCGAGCGATTATAAACTTTGAAGACTTTCTGACAAAAATTTTTGGAAACGAGCAAGTACGGACATGGCGACATAGTAAAGAAAAAGCAGTGACTTCAAAAGCAATCTGAAAATAAAAATGGGAGTTCGACGATCATAATCCAATAACAACAAATTTTGTTGTTATTGGATTATAATTGTCGTACTCCAATTTTTATTTTTAGTTTGCGTGTCCGAACTTGCGCGTTTCCAAGAATTTTTGTAAAAAGGTCTTCAAACTTTATAATCGCCCGACTATACAGAATATAACATTTCTGATGGACCCATTAGTTTGAGGACATTTTTTTTCGCTTTTGCGCGGTTTGAGGACATTTTTGAAACCGATTACAATTGAATCATTATAGACGTGGACTGAACATTTTTTGGTAAAGGAAAAGTCATTTTTGAGGAATATTCGAAAAATGTTTTCGCACGTTTAAAATAATTCGACAAAAATAACATCGACAAAAATGTACAATACAGCCATGCCCGTACTTTCGCGACTGTTCGCTTTTCCAAGAATTTTGAAGAAAAAGTCCTGAAAATTCATAATCGTCCGACTACGTAGAATATAGCTTTACCGATAGGCCCATTACTTTGAGGACACATTTTATTGCTAATGCACGATTTGAGGACATTTTCAAAACTCATTGCAATTGAACAATACGTGGAGTGGAGATTTTTCGGTACGGAAAAATAGAATTGAAATACGAATATCATAATCTTATTAAGTATAATTATTAAGCCATTCATTTTTTCTCAATTCATTTTTCTTTGGCATGGAAACTGCTCATTCTGGGTAAAAAAAAAACGAAATATGTCTTTTTTTTATTAGGGAATTTTCATCGAGACGTTCGCAAAAAATGCCAAGGTGGTTTGAATTTTTTTTTCTTTTTCAGTTTCTGCCCACTACGTCGGGGAACTACGTCGAGGGTTTGGAATATTTTGAGGAGCTCGTTTAGTCAGGAATAAGCGATCCTTAATTTTTACAATGATTTCGGATTCAAATTTCAATTTTCGATTTGGGGACATTTTCATTACTGATTGCAATTGAACAATACGTAGACTGAAATTTTTTCAGTTCCTTGACGTAGTTCCCCGACGTATTAGTGGGCAATTGAAAAAAAAAAATTTGACCCTTGACCAGAAAATTCAAATTTGAATCCGAAATTGTTGTAAAAATTGAGGAAAGGTTATTCCTGACGCAACGCGCTTCTCAAAATATTCCAACCCCTCGACGTACTTCCCCGACGTAGTGGGCGATAACTGAAAAAAAAAAATACGAACCACCTTGGCGGTTTTTCCGAATGTCTTGATAAAAATTCCCAAATAAAAAAAAAAGACATATTTCGATTTTTTTTTTTTTTTACTCAGCCTGAGCAGTTTCCATGCCAAAGATAAATGAATTGAGAAAAAATGAATGACTTAATAATTATACTTAATAAGATTATAATATTCGTATTTCAATTCTATTTTTCCATACCGAAAAATTTTCAGTTCACGTATTGTTCAATTGCAATGAGTTCTAAAAATGTCCTCGAATCGGGCAAAAGCAAAAAAATGTGTCCTCAAAGTAATGGGCCTATCAGTAAAGCTATATTCTGAGTAGTCGGACGATTATGAATTTTCAGGACTTTTTCCTCAAAATTCTTGGAAAAGCGAACAGTCGCGAAAGTACGGGCTTGGCTGTATTGTACATTTTTGTCGACGTTATTTTTGTCGAATTATTTTAAACGTGCGAAAACATTTTTTGAATATTCCTCAAAAATGACCTTTCCTTCACCGAAAAATTTTGAGTTCATGTTTATAATAATTCAACTGCAATCAGTTCCGAAAATGTCCTGAAATTGTGCGAAAGCGAGAGAAAGCGTCCTCAAACTAGTGGGTCCATCGAATATGATATGTTCTGAATAGTCGAGCGATTATAAACTTTGAAGACTTTCTGACAAAAATTCTTGGAAAACTGAACAGTCGCCCAAGTACGGACATGGCAGCATAGTAAAGAAAAAACATTGGCTTCAAACGCAAACTAAAAATAAAAATTGGAGTACGACGATTATAATCCAATAACGACAAAATTTGTTGTTATTGGATTATGATCGTCGAACTCCCATTTTTATTTTCACATTGCTTTTGAAGCCAATGCTTTTTCTTTACTATGCTGCCATGTCTGAACTTGCGAGTTTCCAAGAATTTTTGTAAAAAGGTCTTCAAACTTTATAATCGACCGACTATACAGAATATAGCATTTCCGATGGACCCATTA